>VXBO01007952.1:33832-82394 GCA_013400135.1 Rhinoptilus africanus
AAGAGGTCTGGATCTAATTACCAAGTATCAGTAACAAACAGTTATAGAAGTATTCATGGGAGCATGCTGATTTCATGTAAGTAAATTTTTAATTTATCTTCCTTCAAAGGACATAATCTTTTGCATTACTGAAAGCAATGGTTTAATTTCACAAAACAATGGTAATTGTTTCTATATAACTTACATGATTGCTTTGAAGATTCTCCAGTAATGATGAGTCACTAAATGTTTTCTCTTCTCCATTTTGTGAGCCCTGCCTAGAAATAATTAAGTAGAAAAGAGATCTTCATTAGCATATTCCTAACAATTCATATCCAAATCATCCATGCTACTGTGCTAAGGTCAAATGCAAATTTTGGTTTGTGGCTGTTACAATAACGGCTGCAATCAAATACTGTGAGAAAATGAAGTGAAAAGGTACTTGTTTCACATCTCCAAAGTTTATCTAATTTTAAGAAACCAAGATTCATTTAAATACACTTAAATCCAGGGAAATTTCTCTGCTGACTTCAGGAAATGCAGGATGAAATAAAAATAAATCTACAGTGTAAGACTGTGGCTTCTTCTGATCTGTAGAATGAGATTATTGACGAGACTCAGAACAAGACGTGCCCAAAGAGATCACATTTCTTTGAGAAATTAGCAGTTCTGGAATAGGTTTGCAAACATTTGCAGAAAAGACAGTCCAGTATCTGAAAGAGGTAAGCAAACTGAGTTCAGACATCAAGGAAGTCAGGCTTGTTTTCAATTACTCACAACTGAAAAGGAATCTAATATATAATATGATAAAGAAGTCACAGCAACACCAGTGAAGAAGGAAGGGACTGAACAGCTGGAAAGTGGAGATGGTTCTGGAGAAATAAAAGTCACTAACAGCTCTCATATTGCACAAATCTTCTGTCTGAAGCTGAGAGCTCAAAAATGTAGATACTGCTAGGAAGACTTGTTACTGCAGCTGACTGTTGAGTAAGTATTAAGACAATCTAGTTGAGTTTGAATCTCAGTGAAACAAAACCATGGTAAAAAGTGAACCCGGCTGGAGGAAAGTATTCTTTTTTCATTTACTTTTGAATCTTTCCTTGGCTCAAATAATCTTAGAAGAGAGCAGAGACATTCAGCAATTTAAGTTGAAGGATAAACTACATACATCAAAGGCAGTCTAAAGATTCTCTATGAAAACCAAATGTGCTGTTTTAGTCCTGTACTACCATGAAGGAATATAAAGTGGCAGTTCCTCCACTGTATAACTACTCAAGGACTACTTTTTCTAAAAATCTATTATTAAAGTGAGAAACTCAAAGCATCCTCATTCATCAAGACTTTTTTTTTTTTTAAATGCAAAACAAATAGATCTTGAAGTGCCAAATGTTGACACCTTCAGATACACTAAAGTTGTTTAGAACCTAAGGTTTAAGCTTTGTTTGCTTAAAGCTTTCTGATAGAAAAACTTCAAGATGTTTTCCAGATTCTCAGTGCTTAAAAAAAGGATAAGTATTTGCAGGTACATGTTGTGTTAAACTGGAAAGCAACTGTTCCAAAAAAAAAAAAAAAAGTAAATGATTTACAATTCAGTACATTAGTCATTTTAGGACTAAAAATGTTACTGTCACAAACAGATTCTATTATTTACAACAGATTTACATACAAAAAGTTTTCTTATGAAGTATCTTATTTGGTAAGTATTTACAAAATTTTCATAAAAAGATGCTATAAAGTATTCTTTTTTTTTTTTAAACTACTGTTCAAGCATCTGTTTATCCATTTCAGATGTGCTTATAAAGATTTTGATGTGTATTACTCACACCTAGTCTTAGTTCATAAATATGTTATAAGCATAGACGAAGGCCAATGGCATCCTGAGGTGCATCAAGANTTCATTTCATATAAGCATTGCATTATTTTAGCGAAACCACTCACTTGTACACAGTTAAGCAACACCTTGCAAGAAACACCTTGGTGATACGTCAAATGAAGACATTCAGGTCTGGTAAGATTCTGAGGTGTACATGTATGCCACTTTTTATGTGTATGTGGGGGGGATTTTTCAGGTAAGGTTGTTTTTTTTTATCTAAAGAAAGAATTATTAATTCTAATCTAGCAAAGCAAGATGTTTTTTCTTTCAAACTTTTAAAACATAAGACAACAAGATGTTACAGCTTTTTGTAACATACCTTGCTGTGACTTTCAACAAATTCAACAGTGATAACTTAAAGACTGTAAGTGACATCTTTCTCCTGATCTAAGCTTATTTTGAATGGTATTGCAGATATTCAGTTTAAGAAAATACGATGAAGAAGTAGAAGGCATCATGCAGATGGCAGCAGAAAGGAAGCCAGGACTTAGCCTTTCCTGAGGTACCTGTTCTGAGATTACACTGGCCCCGAGTGTATTTGAGTGCTTTAATTTCAATTTCAGTTGAGAACTAGGTAGTGATAATATTCTAAAACTATCTATAGGAAGTGAAATATTAACAATAACTTACTACATATTTTTCACTCTCAAATATGGACTTTTAAACATGTTAGAGATTATTACTAATCTATTACTAAGTAACAGTAGAAAAATGCGATCAAAGTTACTGTAACACCAACTACCTTAAATGAAAAACTTTCTCTCCAGTACGCAATTTTGAATTGTACAGGATTGTCAGCAACTGTCCTATACCTGAGCAACCCCATTAGCAATTCTATTCCAGAGTGCACAATTTAAGGCCATAGAATTCTGATGGCATAAATTTGTGTAAGACTAAGTCTGCATCAATTTGAAGCTAAAATAACTTTTGAGTAAAATATCTCACATTTATCTCTGTTTCTAAAAATCTCGCTCACTGGTTTTAAGCTTGACTCTTGAACAAATACCACATACTAAACGATCTTTAGAGCTTACCAATCCTCTGAAGGAACACTATAATCCTCAGGCTCAGGGCAATGGCTGCACAAAAAGTAAGGAAAGAATAGAAACAGGGAGAGGAAAAAATCACAAAGACTAAAAAAGTGGATCACGTATAAAAAGAATAGGTTAGTTAATGAAATTAGATTACTAAAAAAGTTTTAAAGGTATTTCAACCGAGTGTTTTGCTAGTCCAAAACATTGCAAGAGTATCATATTTCTCTTGAGGCTTCATAAACTATAAATGACCTTTTATTTTTCAGTTGAAAGCTTGTCTTCTAACTTACACAAGTAGATATAAAGGCATTTGCCCTCTTCACAAATGTTGCTTTATATTTCAGTATATATACACATTGTTAGTTTCTCATTAAGCAAAAGGTAGTTTTTTAATTATCTGAAGCCATGCTAATGCAGCTTGCCTGACTGAGGCCACAAAGTGCTAAGGAACAAAGCTAGCTACAGCACAAGAAGGAGTCTGCCCTGTGATGACACGTTTGAATATATCACAATTTGTAACACACTTTGGAAAGCCATGGGAGGTGGAACAGTCACTTTTACCCTTTCTGTGTTCTCAACTTCTTATTTGCATCAATACAGAAAGACTGTTCTCTGTGTAGCTACGAGAGATGCTGTAATGGTCAAAAACTGTAAAGAGAAACTCTAATTTCTAAACAGTGATGCTAATCAGAAAGCAGGTCTATGTTTTTTCAAAACTGAGTGGTTGGGAGCTGGGAAGTATAGCAACAAAGAAAGTCATAGCTTTTATCTAAAGAAAACATTCACACCTAGGTTTCATAAAGAACAAATTTTAGAATTTGTGCTATACCAATTTCAGATGAAGATATACAATGAACCAAATATCAAATACTAATTTTAAGTGCCATTATCATCAATGTATTTTTTATCTTAAAAAATTGGTTTACGAAGAGTTTGAAAATAGGTAGCTCAGAGCAGTTTCTCTGCAGTCATAAAATTATCTCACATAGTCGAAATTGAGACCAATATATATATCACACACACATTTATATATATATTTGAAATATCAGAGTTAGAACTATAAGTGTTAATTAAAATATCATCAGTATGGTTAATGCATTAAGGATCTTTTTTTTTTTCAAAACAGAAAGCCTAAATTAGACTCAGGAAAATTAGTAATTTTCAAAGGGATCCAAATAGTAAAGCCACAAAAGCCAAATCATCACCTTTAGCACAGGCCCAACACTTAATTTCATAACCTCTGCTTTCTCTCTGCCCAGTTCTAGAGGTGTCTACTTATCTCCTACTGAATGCTCTGAGATTGGCCCAGGTCCAGTACCTCACATACTGGTAAGCCACACTGGCATTTACAGTGTAGGTCCTTCTGCTCCATTGCACTAATAAATTTTTTCAAGTAAACAGAAGTTTGAGGCTTTTACCAACTCTGTTGAAAGAGTTGGCTGCAACTACTGACAAAGAGATAGTAGCATGCTTTGTTTGCATATATTTGGAGAGATTTCTTAATAGCAACATTGATATTTGGAGTTATGCCACTGTAGCAGTACTCATAAAAGTCACAAGAATGTCATTCATGCTACAGTACTGTAATTCAAGTTCTTGTTCACCCTGCATACTATTTAGCGCAAGAGTACATGCCTATGTAAAATATGAAACATGGACAATGAAACAAGTTTTCGCAAGTGTGAGGGAAGAGTTCTTTTCAGTAACAACATCAAACAAACTGAGCGATAGAAAAACATGCACACTGAAGGTGTGCTACGTCACTACACCTTTGGTATTTAAACTTTATTTTTGTTCCTCTTTGCAAAAAGGCATATCATGACTGAAGTGATGATACCCCTTATAAGTAACATTTCATAGTCCCAAACTGACTCCTAGCTACAGGTATTGCCAGGTGTAAGTTTATTTTAACTGTAGTATTAATGCATGGGTATATATACACAGGCAGAGGAAGAGGCAGGCACACAGATAAAGAAAAGTATATAAAAATACCTACCCATAAGCAACTCCTGCTACAGTACACTTCTTAAATTGCATGACATTGCATGTCAGGGTACCCGTTTTGTCAGAAAATATGTATTTGACCTAAAAAAATGATAAAATTCATTATACGTTAACATTCAGCAGTTATGTACATATCTGGTATAATTCGTAACTATCAACACACTAAATATTTTTACCAGTACTGCAATATTCAGAGTTTATAGGAAAAATCCACCATAAAGTACATAGATGTGGCAGATCCACAGTCCTGATACCCATTTCCAAACACAGCAATCAACTGAGATGTCAGGAAGCTTAAGCTGGCTTCAGGGCATGGTGGCATATTTAACTGTCCCTCACTCTATGTATTGTTGAAATGCAATAAACTAGTGAAAAGCAATGGCTTTGCTAACAATAAGGTAAAAGTATCTATATGCATTTTTAAACCCCTCTTTTTGACCTAGAAATATCTTCTTCAAGTCAAAACATTAGTAAAAAACCAACAGTTCAGGAATGCCAAGTTGCAGGAATAGAAATATGTTCCTTCCTCTACTCCAGGTAGATATTTCCCTAACATCCTTCCACCCTTCCTCTCTGAAGCTACTCGTTAAAGTATTGTAAAAATTAAAGGTGAAATACACATATCTGTGATACATTGAAATTTAGTTCAAA
Source organism: Rhinoptilus africanus (assembly GCA_013400135.1). Classification (NCBI taxonomy): domain Eukaryota; kingdom Metazoa; phylum Chordata; class Aves; order Charadriiformes; family Glareolidae; genus Rhinoptilus; species Rhinoptilus africanus. Next base: position 39,374 of record VXBO01007952.1, read on the forward strand.
CCTGATCTTAACAAAAAGGTTAATATATGAAGAAATTAAGTGGTTTGTGATGAAACAAAGGCTCTATTAGTCAAAGGTAAACTTCAACTTTAATTCATTAAAATTTACTTCTCATTACAAAAATAAAAATCACAGTATTCTTCATTAGGAATTAACTGCATTATACGTAGAGCTAGTAAGCCTATGGACTAGTAAAATTTATGCAGCATCTCCTATTTAAAGATTCTGTTCCTGAGAGATTATGACTTAGCCAAATGAGCAGTTAAAAGAAATCTTCCATGCCAGGTTTATGCCTCAAACTGTATTTTTTTTGTGTGGGCAGAACAGGAAAGCAGGAATTGCAACCAAGAAAACTCAACCTTTTCTTCAAACATCAAAGTTTTGCCTTTCTTAAAACGTGAGGAACTCTTGGGGTAAGTCTTCACTTCGTTATGTGCAGTACTTCAGAGAAGACAGCTGCTTTTTGTTAGCAGAGTGTCCTTTTGTCTTCCTACAAAAATCTGCTCAAATTAAGAATCTGTCAGGAAAGTGAAAGTGGACATCCCAAGAAGTCTGACTAGATCTTGGTGCTGAAGGAGACTTCAATGAGAAACTTAAGAAATGAAGGCAAGAACTGCTAAAGTCAAACACAGGGAATGTGCCTGGGAATGTGAATAACAAACTAACTGCACCAAGAGAAAAAACACAGAGACTGTGTAAAACGAGGCAAAAGGAAAGCTAAGGTTCAAGAGTCTCTTCCCCACTAGAGAAGCTTGTACTCCCCCCCTTTAAGGCCAGGAAGTGAACAAATTTTTCTGCTCTCTGCACATAATTCCTAAACCCACTATGCAAAGGCCCCGTCCTCTACATAGACCAATGTTAGAACACTGTAACCTGCAACTGCTGTTTTCCTTAAAGCAGACCTCTTGAATATTATTAGTCCCTAAGACTTGTTTGCTACGTGGCTAAATAACACTGTTATTTATTGTTCTTGGAAACTTAAAAACAATTTTTACATTCCCATAGAATAAACTAAAGAATTAGTTATGAAAACTTCTAGTTTAGGAAATGCAAGAATTGTATTCTTGTGTGTATAATACAGTTCAATTAGATCAGCACACACTGTTTTTTCCACAGAACCAGTCTGCCATCACCAGTGTAACTGAAAGCATGATGTTCATCATGTTTTTAAAGGAAGACTGCAAACACAATTGGTTGAAACAGCAAATATAATGTGTATTGCTTCTGGAAGCATTCCCTATGTCCCAGACACTTCTACAAAGTCATCCTCCATAAAATGAACAAAATACAGAGACTGATTTCTTGTAAAAACCTTAACTGTTTTTATAGTATTAAAAGAGAACTCTAGAGCAAAATGAAGAATTAAGTTCAAATTTCTAGGGCTTAAGCTAGCTAGCTGTAAGCCCCCATTCCATTAACTGCTTCCAATCTTCAGTGGCAAAAAAAGAGGGAATTTATACAATCATGACAGAATCCTAAAGCATACCCACTGCCTCTCCTCAGCAAGGCAGTACGTGTGAAAAAAATGACATACCGAAGATGCACGTTATCATAGTGTAGATAGAAACTAAATTTTTGTGCCACAGACAGCCTTAATGCTCAGAATTCCTCTGATTTTGTAACTTTAAAGACACACTTCAACCTTCTATGGTTACCTCATGCACACTAGTATATAAACCAGCGTTCGTTCATTTGATATTGACCTAAAATAATTTAACTCCCACATATTGCAAAGTGTTTTTAAAAATATCTGACAAAATGAAAAACAGAAATAAGCAGTCTAAGGCAAGAATGTAAGTTTTTTTAAATGAATCATCACACTATTTTAATAATTTAGATTGTGAAACCAGACGAATAATTTCAATACAGAGTTAGAACCAGTAACTTTTCTTCTACCTGTCCAAGTTCTTCATTGAGATTGGAAGTACGAGCCATCGCAGCAGTGTCCGTAGGTTCATAGTGCATGTCTATGTCCTACAGATTAAAAAAAAAGTATATATATTTAAAAACTAGTCTTCTACACCTTATTACAAAAGTACAAAATAGAAAAGTTAGGTGTAGAGTAGCAGACCGAACACAAATACAAGTTATCTACTTATGATAATTTCAACATGGGAAGCCACACACACAATCAGATCACTTCCAAGAGTCCCCAGAAAAAATTAGATTTCCTCTTTAAAACAAAAATCTATACAACTCCTTGAGATTTTACTCTATTTCCAGCAGTTTGCATTATTGAAAAACCATTGTACCCATGTATCTAAAACAGATTTAGCAACAAGCAGAAATACTACACTGTAACACCTAAAGAGAAGTCAGACTTATCTATTTATACTGTATGCACAACCAGACACATCTAAATAGCAAGACAGATATACCTTGAGATAAAAACATTAAGATAAATTTAGGAGTACACAATAAATATAGGGTACATTATAAGTGGTGGGGGGTTTCTTTGTTATTTACTTGTTAGAAAAAAGTAAACCAGACTTTATTTTTAAATACAGTAAAAGATTAAAACATTGTGAAGTATGTCAATGTAGTGCAACAGATTGCAGATGACCAACTTCTCTATACCAATATGATCTGCATACACACAAAGATAATGTTTAAGGTAATAAATGTCCAGAGTCACAGATTAAGATACATTAAAGACATCTAATCCCTCAGGATGTGAAATGGCAAGGGAACAGAAATTAAAACTTTCTCTTGGATTTGTTGTATAAACAGCTGCCAATCTACACATTCAAAATGGGTCAGCCTTTGTTGAATATTTATTTTAGAATACAGAACATAAAGGAATAATTTTGTTGCATTCTCTTATCTGTCAACAGAAGAAGTGGAAAAACCAAAACCAGATGACTGGCCACAAAAAGATTTAGCTTTAATTTTAAAACATACACTTCAACTGCTACTACATACACTTGTATCTGTATCTGCATGACATTGTATCTCACACACACAAATCTATTTCACACATTTGATCAAGGTATCAGATTGAAGAGTTCAGAATGGTATGATTAATCTGCATTTGGAAAAAAAGAAAAAATGGAAGGCATGCTATTAAAAGCACTTACATGCCTTTAAGGAGAACACCTCACCCTAACCCCAGACAGAGTAAACCCTTGTTTTGCACCATTAATTCACCAAGAAAAAAAAATTAAGGTACGCCAAAATGATCTTTAGATGTTTTGTAAGAGATAATACTAACAGATACTGGCTTTGTACAAAATACCCCACATTAAACTATGGTGGTGGTAGGAAAAATCATCCCAATACATAAAAAAAATCAAAAACATGGGCTACGCTTAGAAAGAAGCAATGGAACTGAACAAAACTCTACTGGACCGCAAAGCACTTTTCTCTGATCATTCTGGATGAAACCGGTATCTGAATATTAATAATGAGAAAGTACAAAGCACTTAAAAACACGTTCCAGAAAGCAATCTGGTGCAGGTATAAAAGCAGTAAATAAAGCCATTTATTATTACCTTCTCAGATTCCAGTAATAATAAACATCTTAAGTATTTACATTAAGAAAGAGTCTGAAAAAACGTATAGACACAAGCAATCAACCATTTAACTTACTTGTAAACCACTTGATTTTATAAGTCAATGGATACTGTAAAAGTGATATTTACCCAATTTATGAAATACGCCTGGATAAATTTAACAACTTCAAGTGTAACCAACAAACTGATCGGAATAAGATTATTGAAGAGAATGATAAAAGTCAAGAAATTCAATCCAAAGTTGCTTGCTCCACCATCTGCCAGAAAACAAAGCAAATAAAAAGACATTTAAGACAATACTTAGAAGTATGTATATACAGAGTCTTCAGAGTATTGCATTAACTTTTAAAATTATTTTTAAAATGTTCTATGTCTAAGAAGAAACTTGAGAATTAATCACAATATGACTTGCCCAAAAATATGACCTTTATAAGAGATAAGGATTTCTATTATAAAGTGGAGTTCAAATTTAGAGATCTTTGTCACCTCCAATTTCTGAAAAGCAAACTTACCAGTCATTCTCTTTCATTACATTTTAAGATCATAATATGGGAATATCTCTATATAGCAATTATATTCTAAACTCTAAATTTTAGAATGTTATATTTTTAAATGGGGAAATGTGGAGTGAAATAATTTTTTTCTCTATTTACCCTCACACCTTCCTATTCCCTCCTTCCAGCCAGCAAAACACTATGAAAACAGTGAACTCACACCACGTGAAAAGAAGAGATGAAATTAGAGAGTTTAACAAAAGTTCTAAAATAATTTGAAGTGTGGATATTAACGTATATGACAAGCAGTTTTATGCTACTTTTTTCCTTTGAAAGTTTTAGATAACTCCAGTAGTAGCATCTCAGAGAGGATGTGAATGGGAAATAGCAGTTTGCTCTCCAGCATGGTAAAAGGGTAAAAGATGCAGCCTGCACGTCTGTGTTCCAAGATCTCTCAAAGAGAAACAGTTTCAGACAGGTTTCCACTGCCTAGGGAACGTGGATCTGGTTACTACTCTAAGATCCAAGAGAATAGGTTATGAATATTTTCATTAATACCAATTCCAGCATCAAATGAAGTAGAATTCTAAAAGACCAGAAAGCTAACATTATCCATGACATTGATATTCTCAGTAATGACTACTGAGATGAAAGGATGTTTGATACCTATTGGTACCTGTAAATAAAATAATATTCAGATATTTGTTGTTAACATTACCACCTCTTTTACCACCCACAGGCAACAGATTGTTCTAACTAGATACTAACAGCATTCAGAAAGATGGGGCACTGCTGGGAACCTGTTTAACTAGCACATAAAAATTAAATACCTAAAGGGAAAGGGGAATAAATTGCTTCTTACTTATTAAAAGTACCTGCTAAAGGTATGAACTGAATGCTGCCTTAAAAAGGTATACTTTACAAAACCCAACACAATTTCATTTAACATGCCCACATTTCACGGGGCACATAACAGAAAATAAACTGACAAGGATGATCACTCGAAGAACAGACAAAATATCACTGGCCACTATATCATGTTTCTTTTTTCAGGACTAAAACCAAAAGCTTCTGAACTGCTTCACTACTGTACTAACCAACACATTCTGATAACTTCTACATTTCCCAGAGGAAAAAACCAAAAAGCATTGATAAGAAGAATCAGATGAAAAATAGCAAGCGAAGCAGCACATCTAAAGCCCTCCCTTTATATTTCTGGAAATTATCAATGTTCCATTAATGATTTCACTTTTTTCCACCTCAAGACAGATATATGAAAGTTAGGTTTCTTCCTTTAAAAAAAAAAAGTTTCTTTCTCAGCATCAGAAAGAATAGAACCAAGGTTCTCAATAAACAAGTTTATCATAATGCAGACAACTGTTCTGTTCAACAGAAACTTTAGGAGAGTGCCTTCAAATCAAAATTCTAAGATTTTTCTTTTAAAACTTTCCAACCCACTCCAAAATCCCTACTTTGATGACTACCTTCAGCAGCTTTGTATTCAAGACTGTTGTTTCTGGAGCAGAAAGTCTAGTTCTGGTTCTACTGCCTGAATGAAGGCGGCTCTGGGCTCACCATAAGAAGTTCTGAAAACATGAGTAACTGACCACAAAGTATATTTATGAAAACTTCCTGCAAATCAAATTCTCTCACTGAGAGTCAAATGATGTCAGTATGTTGCATGCTGCCATGAAGGCCCCCATAACATCACGCTGCCTCGCACCCACTGTGAGTACAGCTGCCCAGTGTAACACGTTAGACTAGATCTGTTGTGCCTGTTTCATCTACTTTAGGAGCAGTCTGCCAAAATTTCACGTTGGCAGCCAACAATTTGTTAGATCCCTGTATAGTAAAAGTTATAAAGCCACAGCATCATCTCCTGTCACTGCAGCTTTAAATGTAACCCATTGGTAATATCTGAAAATGGCTTTTGTCTGATGTCTAGGGAGCTGACTGTTTATTCCAATGGAATGGTGATACAGACCTTACTGAGATGTAGAGTCATACAGCTGCAGAGATATAGAGGCAAACAACAAAGCTCCCCTTCCTGAACTTATCAAGAGCTCAGACAGCACAGTAAGGTAAATTTTATAGTTGCCATGCGATATACCTAGCTGAATAACTTCAGTCGACAACCAATAAAGACAGACCGATAAAAACCACACTGTGTAAAGCATGGTCATCATCCTCCTTTCCAAATACAAAAGACAACGGAAAACTAAAGTATTAATATATTATTTTACATCTTACAGTTTAGATCAAGATACCAGTCTCTTCCAGTATGCCTTCGATTCCATATAGCTGAACCAATAGAGCAGATCAAAGACATGGCAATAAGGATGCAGAACAGAATCAAAATCTGAATATTTGTAATTCGTTCCACGTTAGACATTTTAAGAGGTGGACTTGTTGAATTCTGCAAGAGACAAAAAACAACAGTGGCTATTAAACATCAGAAAAGGTATACACAGTTCTCACTTTTCAAACTACATGTTACTGCATCCTTTTCTAAATATTCTCCCCAATACATCATCATAAAAGGCATAATGGTTTCATTCAAAAGAAAAAAAACCCAGCAGTTTATAAATCCATGAATTAGAACATTAGAACTTGCAGTTAAAAAAAAAAATCACACAGAACACTCATAACAGCAACGGCTAACAGTAAACACTGAAAATGAATGTGCACGTACCTTATCAATGCTATAGAAGACAATTGCTAATATTAAAAAAAAAATCAAACATTTCCAAATAACTGTTTTACAAATCAGAAAGGCAATAAGTAAGAGACATGCATGACCAATATGAAAGTACTCTCTTTTCTCAACAAATGCATCTCAATTTTGGTATTTCACACAGCACTAGGAAAAGTAATTCCATAGTCTGAGAATGGTTCTCTTCCCTTCTCATTTTGCAAATAAAATTTTACTTTGTTTTCTGACAAGAATGCTTACCTTTGTACTTGAAAGAAAGCTCCACAAGAGGACAGTTTTAGGAGCAGTCAAAAATAAAAAAAGATGAACAGGCAAACTATAGTGATCCAACTTGCTAATAAAACAGTTTTCAAAACACATTACAAAATAGGATCAACAAATACGCTTAGTAGCGCAGAAACTACTCTGTGACTAAGTGACTAATAATAACAAGGAATTGCTTTATTTTTTACAGTTTTATTTCATAAGAAAGATGCTCTATTACTGACATTTTAACTAATATATTGAATCTAGCCATGTTCTTTGACAGGATTTTCTGTGCTCTATAATGGCATAATGAGGTAACAAACCAGACAATTCAGAGAAAATCCAAGTGACAAACCTGCATAAGTTTTGTGTCGTGTCCTGTATAGACAACTATCCCATGAACCCACTGAGTATTTCTCAACTGAGCTCCTCGTAGAAGAATCTGATCAGATCCCAATGGAACAGTACTAGAAGGAAGGAGTTTTATATTTTAGTATTAAAAAAATCAATGTCAATGCATAAACGTAACTAGCAGTTCTTAAATCTTAACTAATTCCTCAAAATTTAGATGATTATTGTAAATATGCTAGGAACCTAATTTTCAGAGTTAACTTTTTGGGAGTGTTGGCAAAGAGAAAACGGAGCAGTTTAAAGCAAATCTAAAACCGTAAGTTTGCAAAAATATTACTTACCACTTAATTTGACTATGGACACTAAAAATACGGTATTACTTAGCAAGCATACTGAAACATATCGAAGGCTAATTTTCTTTTGACTTATGAAGTTTTTTTCCTGAGTGTATGATGAAACTCAACTACTCTTACAAAAATTAGTTTTCCAAAACAATCTTCAAGTGAAATAATTTTCAGAACTATTAACGCAATCCAGTCTTCCAGTGAAGTAAGTACCCTTTATGAACATGCTTAACTGTTTAAATTTCACAACAGTATTTCCCGCACCTTCTTAAAATTGCAAAACCAAGTAAATTTGGTCCAGATGGAATGCATCCAAGGGTGCTGAGGGAGCTGGCAGAGGTCATTGCTAGGCCACTCTCCATCATCTACAGTAAGTCATGGGCAACAGGAGAGGTGCCTGAGGTTCAACATCTTCATGAGGTTCAACATCTTCATCAACGACCTGGATGAGGGTACAGAGTGTACCCTCAGCAAGTTTGCTGATGACACCAAGCTGGGAGGAGTGGCCGACACCCCAGAAGACTGTGCTGCCATTCAGAGAGACCTGGACAGGCTGGAGAGTTGGGCAGGGCGAAACCTGATGAGGTGCAACAAGGGCAAGTGTAGAGTTTTGCATGTGGGGAGGAAAAACACCAAGTACCAGTACAGGTTGGGGGCTGACCTGCTGGAGAGCAGTGNGGACGCGTTCCTGGGTGATGTGCTCTAGGTGACCCTGCTCTGGCAGGGGGTTGGACTAGATGATCTTTCGAGGTCCCTTCCAACCCTATGATTCTATGATTCTATGAAATTTCCTTCTGTTACTCTTTTAGAACTGCACCGAGTAAACCCTGACAAGACATTGGAAACATTTAACTGTCTTAAATTCAAACAGATTACTTTATACATATTCTGTAGCTCAGGTTTTTCTTAAAATATAAAACATTTTGGATCATTATTACTCTTTTCCTGGGACAAACTATACCCTATTTTCGCATTTTTCTTTCTGTAAATACCAGCTAGCAGTTCCGTCAATAGTGCTCTAGTACTTGGCATTGTAACTTAAAACTACTTTCTCTACAGCTATTTGAAACCAACACATTATGAACATCACAAATTGCTTAATGACAGCAGCTACATCTCTGACATACAAGCTATAAAGCATCTGAAGAAGCCATGATATTTGGTAACATTTCTGGTAGCACAAAGCGCATAAAGTCAGTCTCAGTGAGTAAGTTTCAGACAACAATTTTTTCTGGTACATCGTGTCCCCTTCTCTTCTCATACACAAGCTTTTAAGATTCAAAAGACTGCAAGTGAAGAGGAAAATCCACATTATTCCTCCTCTAAAATTAACAGTGGCAATGTTAATTTGCAGAAAGAAGAAAAAAATATTTGATCTGGAAAAATATTGGAGTGCTTTTACATAAAGACCAAATAATTAAAAAACACCACTCCACTACAACTTAGTCCACTTCTTTCCAGGAAACTACCACAGAGCACACTGACTGTTTAAGGAATCATTCTCCCCACCAAGCAAGTATGTTTCTGTGATTGAAATGTTGAACGTTACTGCCACGGAAAATAATTTCCAGGTGCAAGCACTTCATCAAAAGAAGGAATCAGAAAAGAAAATTGAAATATAAACCATATTGAGATCTACTTGCTTTCTAAATCTCAACTGTACTGCTCTTTTATTTGAGATGTATTCATATCACGGCAAAATTACAAGAATAAATCTCCTTTCTAGTATGAAAGGAACTGCTGGGGTTTGAATTGCACGAGTCATTTAAGAGGGACTTCTGTTGCCATCGATGATTCCTTCTGCACTTTATTTATTTATTTGGAGTCCTGGCTCAGAATCATTCTAAGACTTCTGGACCATCCATCAGCACAATATGAAGAAATTTTTAAAAAGGAATGGATTACATGTCATTCCAAGAATAATTTGATAATTTTAGTCTGTTAACACTAACAAGAATGTCACAGAAAGTGAAAGGCATATAACTAGAGAAAGTTACTTTTAAGTTCTCCACAGATAAATTGGAAGTCTTTTCAACTCTGGACCTCCTCTGTAATGCCAAAAGACTTTCTGAACCCTTCTACTAACACAAGAGTCTCTAGGAAGGCAGAAGTCAAAACCTTCCACTCTTAATTCTCATACTGCCTGTAGAGTCAGGTGAGTTCTAAGACTCTTCCTGACACCTCCTGATCCTCCTCTTTTCCCGTCTTCAAAACTATGAAGAACATGCAGTAAAGTCCTTTCTTGATTCTTTTTTTTCCATCAGGACACTGGCTCTCAAATGGATACCCTTCTCCAACTTAAGACAGGAATTTCTCTTTAAGGGTCTGTTACTGGGAAGACAATCATAAGAAAATTGAGATGGCAGCCAATGGGAGTTATCTCCAGCAGAACTGCTGCACAGACCAAGGAGATGAAGACAGACAGCAAAGCAACCAGGGACATAAAAAGCCCAGATCTGCCAGGAGTCACACTGAAATCTACTGAGGTGACAGTGCAATGATTTGACAGAACTATCAAGTTTCTATTTCCTGGCCTCAGCCTTCTCAAAACTGCTTCAACTCACCTGATTCTTCTTGTATGCTACATAACTAATGCCTCGGCGACATACTTGGGTTGCATTCGGTAAGAGATGTTTCTCAATGGGGAAATACCCTTTCAGAATACTTTTCTGCCAGGGCTGTCAAGGGTATTAAGGATATTAAGAGATAATAATTTCTAAGACACATTTGAAAACTTGCATATCAAAATGTTTTTCTTAAACATATTCTCTTATCCAAAAGTTTCTTAAGCATGTCTTCAAGAAAAAATTTATTTTAGGTCTGGATAATCAATATCTGCCCTTGTTTTTAAAGTTGCTCACCCTTTTTCTCTGAGCCATTGTCTAATCATAATTTCAAATTTATCCAGGCTAACAGAACTTTTCTTCTTTCTCTAGCGAATTGTCTTCATTGTCTCAAACCAAGTGACATGCTTCCATATATTCATGAGCATAACAAAGAGTTGCACACTTTGGAGATAAGAGTTAACACACTCAAAAGCTGAGAATGCCTCTTTTAGTCCACAGATTTAGCTAAAAGGCAAAATAACTGTAGTGGAATTCTACCTCCTTGAATACTGAGCATACAAAAGAAAAAAAGAGAACCTTTTGTTTTTTTGAGTTGTTCTCCCATGAAGGAAAAAAAAAAAAGGACTGAAAAGGTCAACAAGATACACCATTTATGGCACTCCAATGAGTTATCTAAAGGGAAAGAAGAGAGATACATTTCAGTATCCTCCAGTGCTTTTGCAAAAACGTTAAGATGGTAGTAGATAAAGAGGAAATCACAACTGCTGGATCTACATAATTTGGTAGGAAGGTCTTGGGGATCCGGATAAATAAATACATTAGATGACCTGTGCTACCTCTAACATGAGCAGAAAGAGAACTCATCCCTGATTTTTCAGGTTGCAAATGAGGTCAGGATCCAAAAAGAGTTACTTACCTGCAATTCTTTTTCACTGAAGGTAAACATTATATTAGAGCCACACTTTTGGACTATCTTACTGCACAGAAACTATATTCAAAATATGCCAAAACTGAATTTCTCAAATGACAAATTGCTTGACCAGCAGATGGCATGCTCCTACATATTCTTGAGGCAGAATAGCCATCAGCACATTCAATGCTTTTTTTTAAACCAGATTTTAAAATTAAATAATTAGATTAAAAGAAAAATATGTTTTTCTCTCTAGACAGGGAGGAAGGATGAATGTGTGGATCTATTATAACTATTACCTTCAGAGAAGAATTACAGGTAAATGTTTTTCTCTTCTCAATGACAAGTACAGTGGAATTATAATAGATCCACACTCTTGCGATTGAAAACTCCCGGAATGCATCTGTAAGAAATCAGTAAATAAAAAATGGAATATAAAAAAATAAAGGTATTTAATAATTAGTTAATACTATATATATCAGTCTAAAACACAAACATGAATAATACTGTATATGGAGAAATAAATGCCTACGAAATAAAAAAGAAATCCTGTAAGTCTTTGGGAATGAAGGACTCAGCAATTCTGGAACTAGTAATGAATTTTATACTCCTAATACATATTTGGTTCAAATTCATAGAAGACTCCTTGTATCACTATTTGGTAAGCACTTCAGTATCTTAAGAATTTCTGAAGCAGTTTTACAAGCATGTATGTTGCAATCGCATTGAAGCTGTCTGTTTTTACAGAAACATGCTTTCAGTAAGCTAAGGTATTAAATGTCTCCCAGCTACCAATTTAGAAGAATTTGAGATATATAGTGATGGATTCAGTTCCACTCCAGACTTAGACGAACAAAAGAAAACAACAATTAAAAAAATAGACAAGAAACTACTTCTATTCAGTTTCTATAATAGAAACTTAACAGGCAAGGGATAAGACACTTAAGAAGTAACATTCCAGAACTACTAGAATTTGATCAGCACTCCCTTCTATTACTACTAGCTACTGCATTATGAAGGTCAACTGGTATAAAAAACAAGTTGTAGATATTAGGCGTACAGTTTTACCCCTCATTTTTTTAAAGAATCAAGTCTAATAAAGAATAAATCAGAAAAGATTTTTACCTTTCTGGTCTTAACAGAATAAAGACTTTACTGTTCATACTTTTAACTTAAGTAATTTGACAACATCTAGCTATCTCCTGCTAGATTGAACATACTGAGATGATCTTCCTCAGATTTACATACCCATGCCCATCCAGTCTGATGTTTCCAACAAAGTCATAGAGATGTCGGTTTGGGCTCTCACACTCAATTCTGCCTGAAAGTCTCATCAAGCTTTCTATGTCCTTTATGTCTGATGTTAATGGCAAACCCTGTAAATAAAATTAGTTACTAATGACATCAAAAATCACTTTCCAATAAATAAATCAAAGTATTATAAATCTGGTAGTGCAAACCCAATAAAAACTAGTTTCTCTATGGGAACAAAACAGAACTGCTACGCTTCACTATCACACCACTGGATGCAACAGACAGTGAAAAAGTCACCTTGGTATCTTGAAACATGATGATGGAGACAGGGCCAAACCCATCATACAACTCAGAAATAATGTCCTGGCATGGAAACTGAGCATACTCAGTACAGAAAACTATGATTCCCTACCTGCCCCTCGAGGACAATATTGGCATTATCAACTTCTTTCTGCAGGGCTTCTCCCTCATCTATCCCCACAACAAAACCAGTACCCAACCACAACTCTTTCCACCTATTTTCCCAAAAAAAAACCCCTAAAAGAAAGTGCAAGGTATGGTTGAGGAGTAATCAGTTGTTTAATTGAACAAACCCACTTAATTAATTGAACAAAATCTTGTAAGATATTAATAACCCATAGATTTTTATTCAAACAATTAAAATTTCAGTCTTCTAAACTGTCCACTAATGCCATAAAATATGTTTTTATAAACAAAAATAGACAAAAGTAATATTAGTGATATTCTCCAAAATGAAATTCCTACCTGTCGGATTTTTAAGTTTGTCTCACCATCTAAGTTAGATGTTTCGATGTAGCACATAGCTTGCGGTTCACTATTAAGAAAAAAAAATCCTTAATTTTAAGTTATAATGTCAAAATCCATGAACTTTCTGTGATCTTTTCATAGCTATTTATGCAATTGTGTTTATTTTTTCTTACCAAATCTTCAGAACTATTATAATTTACAGCCAAATCTGTAAAACCAACAGTACTTTACTTTTTCAGAAAAGGTTGCCAAACCTACCTACGTTACACGAAACACGGCTAAACATGCTGTACATAGTACATTTTCTATGTTTTTACATGAGATTAAGATACAAACAACTGTAGTGCCTACTACTGTTGGCAGTAGTAGTATAGGCATGGAAGTTTTCTTGTGAAGCTTTCTCTAAAAATTCTAAAAGTCTAAAGCTTTCTCTAAAAAGCTCTGAAAAGCTAAAATGCTTTTTAGAAAGCTCTGAAGCTTTCTCTAAAAAGCTTCTCTGAAGCTTTCTCTAAAAAGTCTAAAAGTCTAAATTATGCATAATACAATACAGGTTTTGAAATATATCTGTCCTCTTCATGCAATTTTAAAAAGCTTTATTATAAATGACAAGATTTAAGTTTATGCAGAACATTACTACTTGAATAGTTCATCTGTTTGACATGTACTGCTAAAAGGCTTATTACATTTAATTTTTTCAATACCATTTTTTGATATGTAACACATCAGTATTTTGTAAGTTACTCCCAGGTTTTAAAACACATTACAACCATTATAGAAATGGTTAGAAATGGTATAGAAAACAAGAGATACAGAGGACAAATTACTTCTCTGCAAATAGATAGTAAACAAGAACAGGTCTAGCAGGTCAAGACTTACGAATTACTTCACTCAGCTCCCTTTTTCTGGACATGAGGACAGAACACCTATTACTTGTATCTACAATAGAAAGACGTTTTGCTCTTGTAAAGGACCAGAGGAGTCATAAAAATCCTCTTCAACTTAAAAGAATAAATGTTTACTCCCTACACCACTTTAAAGCTTCTTAGATTTTTCTTCTTTCTAGCATGAAATTCAAGCATCAAGTGTTTTTTAAAACTTGCTTTCTTAATGCAACAGTGGCTACTGATAAGTGACTTAGTTTTAAAATGCTTGCAGGATAAAGTTATGTAGGCTATTCTAACACTTTTTTAAAGCAAAAGCATTAAGATTTGATACATTATTATCACAAATTTCTTTCAGGCTAGCATTTTCTTCTTGGCAAACTTTTCTAAAAATGTAAATAACTTCTGTTCAGATCTTTTGGATGGAATCACCTGTATAAAACATTATTACAATTCTAGCATTTTTATCAGTTAATATTAAAACACAAACAATGTTTTTGTGAAGCACTTTTTGTAAAAGAGACTAAGGCAGCAAAGACGTTTTAAGTGAGACACATGCTTAATTTTAATTACTGTAGCAGATAGCAGTGACCTCCGAAGTAAGTTACAGATAGATCAAGGCAGGCCCATTGATTTGTTAGGGAAAAACAAAGTGCAGTAACAGTGCAGACAATAGCATAAAGCTGGCGTGTCTAAAAAACATGCATTCTGTCACAATACACAAGACCAGCGCTGCTTTTGCCATCGCATGCAGCAGAGATTGTGCAACATCCAAGTTTGTGCAGAGGGTCCTCTACCAGTCCTACCAACATCAAACTATATTCTTTGCTGGAAATCGTGGGTTGGTATAAACGTGTATATTCTTCTTAATTTGCTCTAAGGAATTAAACATATATTTATCCTGGTGTTTTACTGTGTGTTTATTCAATGACAACTTCCGTGATAAAATTTCATGGGGATAGTGTAAAAAACAAAGTGACAAATTTTCGTTTCTTGGATTGTTAGCATGTATTTACACTTTAATGATCTGTACTTTTAGCAAGTGCACCCTTTCTAATTTTATAAATGTCTGGGTTTTGGTGAAGAAAGGTGAACAGCAAAGCAAAGATTATCAGCACAGCAGTGTTCTTCATATTTGGTATATGAGGACCCACGTACACATATCCTGTGCAACTGTTTTATTCTAACCTTGATGACAGACTGATGAGATCAGCTGGGAGATGCTCCCCATTGGTCACTTTCACTACTTCCCCTACTGCCACCTACACATCCCAGTTTGAAAATGATTAGAACAAAAATAAGTGACAGGGGGAGAAAAACGAAAAATCAAAAAAACCCAAACAAATGGATAAAGACAAAAAGACAGAGTTTGAAATTATTATACAAACAATACGTGTTAATTAAAAATGTCTGATGACAATTTTTTCAAAATCTATTTTAATCAGGTCAGAAAGAAAATAGCTAGAACATTTTCATTTTTACTCGACCGAATGGTTTTATGGTAAGGCACCAATTTTAAGCTGCAGAACACACTGATATTGTACAGTACAAAATAAAAAGCTGTTATGTCTATTTCCCAACTGACAAAGTTTCTAGCCACGCCATACATTAATTAAAAAAAATAAAAGGCACAACAAAAGATTTTCCATCAACTTTTCTGAAGAGTCAGATGACAAGAACCATGCTATGTAGACATGTTGAAATCTCATATTTTGTTTCAGCTTTGCAAATTTCAAACTAGCAAGAATCAACTGGAATTAAAACTCAAAGGTTTGTGTCCTTCCCCTGTAAGAGATCATAGTTTCCTAAAATAACTAAGATCTTATTCTCCAGAAACTGCTATTGCTGGTGAAAAAACACAAACATTATTAGTTTGAATTAAAAGCAGGCCCACAGGCTTGCACTGGTATTGAAACCTAAAATGGAATCGGGCATAAATGAACACCTGCAAAGCAGAATTGATGAGACTGTCCTGGAGAATGTGTGGCCACATGGAGACGAGAGGTGGAGAAGCAGGGCACATGCTGGTGTGGAGAAGGAATGAGAGGTAATGCCGTAGCACAGGGCTCTCGCCTGGAAGGAGGGCTGCAACAGGACTCTAGCAATATAACTAAGAAGGAAGTTTTAGCTGGAAGAAAAGCCTGAACTAGACCCAGAAAAGCAATCACGATTCAAGGACTCCCCTTTGCAAACTGTATCCTAGAAGAAAACCTGACAGGAAAATTCAAGGTGAGTAATGGTCATATTGGACAGTGTGTGCTTAACCTCACTTTACTGCCCTTGTCAGAAAAGAGGTAATAGTCCTGATGAGTCCAGTAGCAGCTAACTATTATTTCAATTTATCAACAGGTGATGTAGGATTCCTTCAGGAGGACGAGGCTCAGAAAGAAGGTTTTGCAAGCAGTTTTTTGCAGGTATTTTTCTGTGTATAAACTACAACTGGAGAACACTGTGATGACAAGTGTCCTCCAAATCCAAAAGGGCAAAACAGTGCAGACATCAAAGCAAAGACTCAAATTTAGGAGCTTACTCAAGAAGACTGTGAAGTTGCTCTGAGAGGATGTAATCTGTTTCGCTTGCAAAACACCAATGTTAGCATGACAGAAGCTATTATCAGGCCAATAGAACAAATGTTCTTTGCTACATGGTGCATTGCATAGAATATGGTGGAGAAGTACCAATAACATTTATAAACATTTTTCGAAGTACAGAAGTAAAAGGTTTATAGAGGATACTCAGTACAAAAACATCCCAAGTTATGTCAAACATTAGTACCGAAGACAGACTGGGGAAAATTTACAGTATTATCTGGCAACTACTTTATACTTCATAATAATTTAAGAAAAGTGCTTTATAAACAGCTACACTTAATTTTGAGACGTAATGAAAGACGGAATAAAAAACGTACTAGTCTACACCACACAGTCTCTCACAGAAATGCATAAGGCCTTAACCTTATTAACTGTATGTATGAATGGATTTATTAACTTCAGTGTGATCGTTGAGGATTTATACCTAATCCATAATCATCCACATTACAATAATGCTTCCACTTGTACCAGAAAAAAATATGGAAATGGCATTGTAAACATACAGCAATAAATCAAAATACAAGTGATCATATTTAAATAATCTTCATTGTAAAAAATTCTTAGAATACGTTGTCTATTGACCTGATCAAATAGATGTTGAAAAACGTGCATCTTCCACATAAGATGTGGATTTCTTAAATAAAACTGTCCAAGGAAATGATGATAAACAACCTCTGATTGTCCACATTAAAAGAGTCACAGCATTACATGCTACAAATTAGGTCCTGCTTTTAGTGCTGAAATTATTCACAATATATATATTACAGAATAAAGTGAATATTCAGATCAGAGACAGTGCTAATTTGATGGTTCACATCTCATGTTCACTTTTTTCGCCCCCGATTCAACTATGAAAATCGCTACTATATCCATTATAAAGATTTCTGTTCTGTGTAATATATCCATTTTAATTTATTTATAGGATGCAGTTTGTTAGGAACATACAAAAAACCCAACCTGGTTAAATATGGCAATTAAGGTCCAATTTTTAGACAGAGAATCAGCCTTTTTTGTATTATAGCCAGTAACAAAATAACATACTAAGTTTTTCTTACGGGTAAATTGAATGCCAGTGTAATTTTAAAACTGTAATCGTCACAGTTTAAAGAAACACTGCCTGAAATGATAAATGCCATATGAACAAAAGACTACACTTCAGAACAGCAGCATTTTTGTTTATTCCTTATTTCCTTGGAGCAATCACAAATAAATAAATAAATGCAGGGTAGAGAAACCAGCCTCTACACTATAAGCATCAGTGGGCATCTCTACCTTGATGAGAGCAGTACAGTGTCAGCAGGTATATACTCTTTGCCTTTTATTATAACTATATCTCCAACATCTACCTGAAAGAAAACTGGGAATTGGTTAATGGTCTCAAACAAAATATGTTATCCCTTTGTTTTAACCACAGTAAATATTTACCTGCTGAATTTGCCAGAAAGACTGTTAGAAACTCACATACTTAGAGAAGCCTATAGGTATTAGGTACTCAAAGGTCACTGAATTGTTTGGAAAACTATTCTTTAATAGGCCTAATCTGACCTTCTCTATGCGGTTCTTTACTTTTGCTAGTTACTGCAAAATATTTTATTGGTAGACTGAAGTTGAAGTAAAGAAGAAATTAATCTCCCTTAAGTTCTATTGCAACATGCTGTATTTTTTTCAAGCTTTCAAGCATGGAAACCAATAAAACTAAGGGACTAGATAGACAGTGTAACATTTAGTCACTGAAAGTTACCTTTAAAAGTTCCTTCCTAACTACCACCTAACAGTCTTTAAAGTTCTCATGGTTTAAGACAAAGTTGTTCATGAAATACACAAAGTAATTGGTTTCCAGAAAGAAGTTTCGGCCTTGACACGCCAAATAATACTATGGAACTGTACAATTTTGCCATATGTGAAAACTCCCAAGTAAACTATATTATTCAAGTTATTTTCCACTGAACTTAAAGCCCACCGTTTAACATCAGTTCTGCCTGACTCATGTCATCAAAACTGACTTGACTAAAATGTGCATTTTTAAGAGACAAGTATTAACAAAAAAAAAACAAAATACAAAATATTATACATTTTGCATCATACCACTTAATTCTTACCAATGTCTATTATATGAAGAAATAAAGCAAACATTAAACCTGCATTATGCTCTAAAAGACACCAACATAAACACACACCTTTTCCCAGTGGACAATTTCCCATGCACCATTTCGCAGTACTGAAACAAAGAGAAGAAAGAATTTTCCAGTTGTACAATCTAACTGCAGTACACAGATATGTGTTAGATTCCTTACCAGACACAGCTCATTTACACAGTATGCCTTGTTTCTATAAATTCAGGACAAACATTGCAATTATACAGTACATACTCTGTGTAACAGTTTTTTGTGCCATAGAATCTTATTACAAGCTTAATAACAATGTTTTACAAGGTTTGAGAATCAACAAAATCTGATATAGATTGTATGATAATGTGGTGTTTTCTAAATTAAATTAGTAATTGGAATAAAAAGTTCCAAAGTCCAAAAGTTATAAAGTTATTGGGGGGGAGGAGGTGGAGAAATAAATTTGTGATTTTTTTTCCTCAGTTCAAATATTGATGAGATCATTTACACAAAAAAGATTCACGAAAAGTCACCAGTAGAATTCTTAGTATTCAGCTGTTCTTACTGTTATTGGTGTGTCAGAGAACTTTAGCATCATTGCAGTCATCTCCTCCATAAATGTACTGAAGGACCCCAAAATCATTCCCCCTAAACCTATGCCATTTAGGCCTTAGATTTAGTATAGATTTTCCCAGGCAGTAGCAATTAATATTACAAGCACACTCCACCACTCTAGTTTTAAGTATTGCTTCTATGATGTAAACACATTCCTTGTTTGCCAGTTAATTGCCAAGATTGTGTTTTCAGAGAGTAATACAGGTGTCTTTTTTTTATTAGCACCAGTTACAAAGCCATTGAAGACTGATCTGCAAAAAGAAAATGAAATTAAAAGAAAACGTGTTGCCATTTATAAGTACTCAGATGGCTCCAAGAGACTGTTCTCTTTCACTCTGTCTTCCTGCTTTCAAATTGTCAGGATGCTTACCAAAGTACCTGGATCAGGATCCAATTCTGATACAAGCATGTGTTGATTTAAAAAAAGTGGATCAAGATCTGGGAATACATTATGACCTTTACATCCAAGGCTTCCTCGAGGTTCTGTCGAGATTGACCCCTCTTGTATATCTCAATGATTTCTGCAAGTCATTACCTAACCTGCTTAACAATTCTTTAGGAAAAGATAAATTCTCCTACCCCTCCTTCCCCACATTTATTAGTGCCATATTATGCTCAGGACAATGGTAAATGGAGCAATCTCCTTTCAGACAGTACTCAAGATATTTTAATGACTGTCTCACCAATCAGTTGATCATTACACAAAATCTATTTTGACAAACATTTCCCTTCACTGTGAAAACTAAAGATCCAGTGAGGACTGGTTGTAATACTGTCCTAAGGGACCCAAGACATTTCACTGTTGTGCCACCAACTACATAATTCCATCCCCTTGTGTCAACAATATTGTTTGTGAGACCACATGAGAGAACTGATGAGGATTAAAAATACACCTTGCAGCAATCCAGATGACTAAATTTCACAAATAGCTGAAGCAGAATAACTGCCAGTGGAGTTCTGCAGGTCTGAAATGTAAATAAGCTGCCAGAGGTGTCCAAGGGCTTCTTAAAAAGTGCTGGCTGCAGAAGCACTTGGACCGCTGAAATACATCCTAAGGCTGTTTCAAGTGCATCCAAGCTGACCTAATATAGCATTGCCACTGCAAAAGGAAGGTTCTCTTCTGCTCTCACCCCATGCAAAGGTGCGTGCCCCCACTGCTCAATGCCTGCTGCCGCTGGTGTTTGTTGGACCCCTTCATGAGCCACCTTAACCCACTAAATGTAAGGAAACAGTCAGCTTTACTTTCTGGATGTTTCCTTCTGGTTTAGCTGGTTAAAATCAGCTCACAAATGGATGAGTCAGACTCATGAAAACATCCCGAGACACCTGAACTAGTCTAATCTAGCCAGATCCAATAAGCTTTTAAGCACAATTAACATACACTGACATTCAATTAAATCAATTTTCTTATGAGAACAAAGAAAAGAAGTGGTGTTGCTATGCACCTTTTACATAATGGTTCGAGAACTTGTGCCACAAAGTCTTGTGCAGCCTGGCTTTCACATTTGTAACTCACATTTTTCATCTGTTTTTAACAACAAACTTTCAAAAGCACGCTCTACCTGCCCTACAGAAGACTACTTCTTCACACTGCAGAAACACACACTTCATGTCAGAGTGCCTGATGGCGTCCTGCTGGATATGTATGCCGCCTGAGGTAACAAAAATCATCCCTAATGCAGCCTAATAAATCAAAATCCTCTGCAAAAGTTTTTTTATAATAATGGAAATTTAGAAAGTTAATTACTTAAGGTTAACTGAGACACAGATGGTCTTTAAGGAACAGACAGATGGAAGAAAATCCATGTACAGAATCTATACATTCACATCCTATTTCATTAACAATTTGATATGTTTAAAAGATAACCAAAGGTGGAGCTAGATATATAATGTACCGTGCACATTGCTGCTTTTCAGTGTTACAGAACTGCTGAATACATGAAAATTTTGAGTACCATACTGATTAAATATTTAATTATTGCTTTGACAGTAGTCTATATTTGACAATACATTGAAATATTGCTTTGACAGTACACTGGGATTGATGTTGTACTTATGCGAATCCTGCATTAGATTAAGAAACTTGTTTCTCAGTGCTAGCAATATTTTATGTATCCTCATTATACTTTCAACTTCCAAGACACGTGCATGGAACATTCAGGAATTTTAGGAAAGTCACCAAAGAGATGACCAGCTAGGTAACCCAGAAGAAGAGGCAGGAAGGACAAAAAACCAAGTTTTATTTTTTAAGAACTTTCTGTACATTCTGGGAAAAAAAAATATTAAAAGGCACTTCAAGATTCACTAAAACTGCTGATGTGCAGCTTTTGAGTTGCAATCTCAAAAGCTATGAATGCTTGATGAAAACCTTGAATTTTGGATGCCTACATTAGCTTTCCTTTGATTTTTATGTATAAGTAAGAGGTTCTCTGGAGATTCCTATTCCCAGTGCTTTCTCCCTGCCCTAAGCCCTCCATACCTCCTATTGAGATACATGCTCAATAGTTTCATAAGTTATCTTCCCTCTCTGTCCCCCATAAATTTTACAGCAAATTATAAGATTTACATACAATTTAGGTAGGCTTTAAAATGTATGTTTTTAAGTTAGGGACATTTCCAGTGGTTAGCAGTGCCAAACAATTCTGACCACATCCCTCTCTAAAAAAATTTAAGGTTATGTTTGTTATTTATTTGAAAAAGATTCCATGTAAGATTCTCCTCTTTGTGGTATTTTTCACACTTTCTGCAATCAAATTCATATGATGCTCATTCCTCCTTCTGTTCATAAAAACAGGGGACCAGCACTTTCAAGTGAGGCCTACCTCAGAACAGATAACATGAAAAGTTAAAGATCAGCAAGGAAGGAACTTAAACTTGGGACTTCCTACCTGACAAGCATGTTTAGGACACATTAGATAACATCTCCCTTGCTTTCTGAGCTAAAATAATCCCCTGATTTTCTTTATTAATTTTTTTTTTTTTAAACATCACATTCCAAAGTTTCAGTTGGGGTACACTGGCTAAATATCTCATTATCTCTAATCAAACTATTACATTGATTTCATATTAAAAAAAACAAAACAAAAAACTGCATTCATCTTTGTCCAAAGTTCTGAAGCAGCACAGTAAGATAGTTCATTTTATGAATTGTCATTCAAATTGCAGTTTTCCAAAAACAGATTATTCAGTATTTGCTGGTTGAAAAAATATTATGATTTGCATACTTAGAAATGCATAGACTTTTCACCATAATCTAGATCCACTAAATATAGTGTTATGATCTTTTAACAGCTACAGCATCACCTGCGATGTTAAAGGTAAATGTTAAAGTTTCTTAGGAAACTCATAAACTCAATCTAGAACATATTCCATTTTGTGGGGCTAATGTGACTGCAATTTATTATTTAAACTGTTTAGATTACAAAGTTTGAAGTAATGTGCATAAGCAATTTCCCACACATTTACCTCTAATCAGTTCAGATTACATTACCACTACTTGCAAAAAAAATCAAAAAACAACCCCCCGCAAACCACGATTAATAGGCTTTAAAAAGTTTCCTACCTTGGGTTTGTTTCTTGTTCACCGCATTATCAGCTTTATGCCTTTTCTAAATTAAAAATGCACAGTGGTTAAAGACTTTTGTTGACATGATAAAGCTTTCACACTTAAGATAAAAACCACGCGTATTACCCCCTCCCACTCACCAATCCAATAAACCAGTTTAAAAAACATTTTAAACAGGGCTATGGATCACTTGCATAGTTATGTTCATCAGGAAAGTCACATCCAGTTCCAGGCTAATCGCATTGCACTGAAATGTCCTCCCATGTAGACAATCACTATCTAAACAAGCTCCATATATACGGAAGTGGTTTATTTGCGTACCATAACTTTGCCCTTTCCTGGAATCGGGAGATGATTCTACCAGAGCAAAGATCATGGAACCATTCTTCATACAACTGTCTCATATAGAGCTGAAGTCAAGCAACGACTGTGTAAATACATGACTTCACTTCCACAGAAGTGCCTGTAGACTTCATCAACAGCAACAAAAACAAAGAAAAACCAACAACCCCTCCTCCACCTAAACAGGCCATGATGTCCCTCAGTTTTAATATACCTGTGAGAAACCTTCTGACAGAAATATTCTGCTGCAGTTGGTAACCATCAGCATTTTCAAGGTATAATCAAACTCATCTTGGCTACTAAAAGCTTAAGAGGCCATTAGTTTAAACACAGTATTTAAGAGTAATGAACTCAGTTCTTCCTGAACAGAGACACAATCTGGAAAATTACTTTAAAAAGAATTAACTGGTTTAAGTAATCTTTTTGAATAGAGCTACAGAATTTATGACTTTGAAATACAAATAAAATCAGAAGCAATCGTATAAATTGAAAGAAAAATAAACGAAGCTACTTAAGGGATATATTTCTAATAAAATGCTGGTATGACTCTGAGCAAGCAGCTCGTAAAAGGTCACCTGATCACTTTGCAAAGACTAAATTAAAGGATTACCTTTCACTAGATTTTCAGAGATTATGATCTGATTCTCCTTTCAAAAAGATGTCTGATTTTACAGATAAATAACCTTTGATCAATGGGAAGGCACAACAACTTGTCCAAAGCAGCTTTTTATTTGCCCACAGGAAGAATCTCCTCCAGCTTGAAAAGTAACAGTTGAATGTCAGTTGCTTTCTGAGCTATGATGGGTGAAAATCATTGGAAACAGCTGATAATCTACCACTGCATGTCACAAATTTTGCTAGCACTTCTGAAGCATATATGGAAAACACACGCTGTTTATGAATAATCTTAGTTTTCTGCTAACATCTTCAGCTTCTTAGGATTTCACATCAGAAAAGGAAGCAATTGGTTCTTGAGCTGAAAGTATTATTTTGGTAAGTGTATTTATTGATATCAATATATAAGGTTCCCATCCAAAAGCCCATTAATCTTGCTTTAATATTAGATGAAGATAACCATTCCTGGAGATATTAGGTATCTCACTGTGTAAAGAAACTGAGACAGTATGAAAATTAAGTGTTAAGGGAGTGTTAACACACTGATACTTTACTATGCAGCAAGTGGTCTGCTTTCCGAGGAAAAAAAAAACACAGCTGTCAGAGTCAGCCAAATATTCCTGCAGGATATAACCAACAGGCAACATTAGATTTCATACCTGCTTGACTACAAAACCAAAGCAAATTGTTTTGTTTGGACTATAGTCTGTGAAACTCAGCTGTGCAAGTGACAAATTGATGAAGTTACCATCAGCTATATACACACATACATATATATATACACATACACACAGCCTTTAAATTAGCAGCTAAATTATCCCAATCGGCTCCTTCAACTCATTCAGTTTCAATTAATTACAGCAAGAATTAACAACACATGGAGGCAATCACAGAATTGGAAGGGACCTCTGGAGATCATCTAGTCCAACCCCCCTGGCCAGAGCAGGGCCACCTAGAGCAGGTTGCACAGGAACAGGTCCATGTAAATTTAACCATGTAAATGTAAATTTAACAGAAAAAAACAGTATTTGAATTGCCTTTAGATACTTATGTAGTATATTTGGAAATGTGAACTTTATTGTTTTAGCTGATACACGCAAGAACGCCCTAAACATGTTCTCTGTTTCTTCCCCGTGCCAAACTGTACACTTCAAGTTGCAAAAGCCAAATGGTAGAAACAAATGACATAAAAGTAAGGTGACTGGATGAGATAATTTTAAAAAGGACACTTTGTACGGTAGCAGCAACCTCAGTTTTATATTTGCCTAGACACTGACAGATGGTGTAAGTCTGAAAGCACTAACAGCAGAACTGCTAAAAATATCTGAAAGAACATGAATTGATTTTATCATTTTTTTAAAGGGGATTTTGTTTCTGTAAGGAGAAAGCAACAAAGATATGTAAGGAGAAGGTGACTATTGGGAAGTAAATACTAGGAATGCAAAAGAGAACAAAACCTAATGGAAACATGGTTGTCTCTTTGAGGTCTACTCAACTCTGTGTTCCAGGAGCCTCACACAATCCAGAGGGACGATATATGTCAGTATCATCCATCCACAGAGGTAACTGAGAAGATTGAGTCAACTGTATCAGCAGGAAAGGCAGCACGTGCCCAGCCACCCTCCATTTCAGAGCTTCTTTGCAGCTCACCACTCTTCCTCTTGATCATGTTTCTGCATACATGCTCAAATACAGTAAATCTGATGTTCCCAGGAAGCCTTCTATTTGTGTGTAGGGCGCAAGACTTGCAACACTTTCCAAAAATCAAGAGAACAGCCCACAATATCAAAACCCAGGAACACTACTCCTCTAGTGGACAAGGCAC
The DNA here is from genome assembly GCA_013400135.1 of Rhinoptilus africanus. Taxonomy (NCBI): domain Eukaryota; kingdom Metazoa; phylum Chordata; class Aves; order Charadriiformes; family Glareolidae; genus Rhinoptilus; species Rhinoptilus africanus. The sequence goes on from VXBO01007952.1 coordinate 65,072, forward strand.
TCTGCCATATGATGATGCATCTAACTTCCTGTCCTCAAAATAAAATGTCTGCATAACTAAAAGAGAACAAGAGAGGATTAAGAAATTCTTGGCATCTAGAGTGATTTGGTAAAGAATCAAGACTAATCCCTTAGATACAAAAGGCATCATCTAAAGCTAAATGACTCAATGATGTTATGCAAATTAAATAGACAGGTTCTACAAGAGAAGGCAGGAAGGTACTCTGAAAACCCCATCTTTTGTATGAAGTAAAACAGAGCCTGAAATTCCTTTCCTTACCCACAAAATAGAAGAAGCTAGAATGGACCCTACCCACAAAATAGAAGAAGCCAGAATGGACACTTTGGTTATGACAGTATCACAGCTCTAAGTTTTCATTCAATGCAATAAGAAAGCAAAAGCACCACTACCACAAACACCAACTGGAGGGAGCCAAGGAAAGCTTGGCGTAGGTGGGGGCACCTGTCTAACAAGGACAAGTGTTCCATGTGCATTCCTGGCCACCAGACATTAGTAGATTACACTTAGCACCAAGACATGAAAGATTAAAAATAAATTGCACCCATCTGGAGCAACTGGGAAAAGTGAAAAAGGCCTATTCCCCCTCCTGTCTACAAGCTCACAAGTATAACTATTGGGAGCAAAGGACTCTGCTCATGCAAGAAAAAAAAAAATTCGAACCAAATAAAAATTTAGAGGTTATTTGGTTTTAAAACCAGATTCCACCTAAGATGAACTCTGTAGTTTCCAATGTTCTTTTAGCAGAGCCCTTGCTTGAGAAAACTGGCAATGTTTTGGACTTGACTGGGTTCTGTGGAGTCTTTGGGTCCAGTTCACACTTTAGAAATATAGTTGTACTTCATTAATGAGAAGTGTCTGCCCAGAAACAATCTATATAATAAACACTCAGTGTTTTGCCATGATATTGTCACCTACATATATAGTAAACACACTTTCAAATCGTAACACTGTACCCTAAAGATTTCATCTTCTGAAGCAGCTTTAGAAGCTTTCAAAAGATCCAGAAGGCAAGAATAGTTCAACACAGAATTATTCAACAAATTTTTGTAATATAATATATGAAAAATTTGAAAGCTATTTACAAAATATGGCTATTAGATACTTACAATATCCTCTATTATCTCCTTCACTGCAGCTACAGCTAAAATAAATAAGAGAGGGACCAATGTTGTGTAACGGCCTGTTGGTGATACATCTGGTATTTGCTATTAAAAGAAAAAAAAAAAAAAAGAGTTGTTTGCATTGTTGGTTGAACAACACATTTTTAATACAAGAAGCAGTACTTTCTGTGCAAATACAGAAAAGGCAACTGGATTCACATCTTAGACACTGTGATTACTTTTTCCAAGAGAGGGTTATCATCTTCAAAAGAAGCTGATACAATAAAACAGCATTTGCATTTTAAATAGCATAGTATTCAGAGAAGTTACTTTCATAGGTTTTAGTGTATGCAGAACACTCACTTTTTTTTCTGTTTCAAATTAAATAAAATACATATTTCTAAAGTACAATTAATTTTTTCAGTTGAGATTTTTGTTAGAGTGGACAAAAGTCCAAAGTATTTTTACTTCCTTACAGTTTTAATCTCTAAAACACACTTTGTATCACACTAGTTATTAATTGACAAATTTCAAATAGCTGCTTTCTGCCAGACTATTGCAAGAAACCCATTTTTGGTAAGCAGGTAGGGGCACAGATGATGCAAGTTAATGACAACATTGATAAGTCAGAGGATTGTTGCCTTACAATAGGCAATGCAGCCCATACGACTACAATGAGATCTTTGCAAGAAAAGAGTACACTAAGTGATGCCTCAGAGTGGCTAGAAAATATCATAAATTTATCATAGAACACTTGGAAAACAGCCAGTGTTATTTACGTATTATACACATCTCTCTTTGCTACCACCACATGGTGCATCTGAAAGAAAATAGGATGTTATATGTACATATGCTGTTTGTTTGAGTAAGACCAATAGAGATCTATTTTCCAGGTTACTCTAGACCACATTTTTCAAGCAATTACAGGGAAACCAGGCAGAACGTTACTGTTGGGCAAGTGTCGATGTGTTGGCTACAAGGGAAAGGCATCTATTACTTCTTGAGTTATTCCTACCCTTCAATTCCTACACATATGCCCAAACTCCTCCATTCCAATTCCACATTATTTTCCAGGCGAAATATGAAAGCAAAAGGAGCAGCAGCCCATGCTCTGGTTCCGCTACTCCGTATTTCTTACTCCTGCCAGTGCGTTCTCACTGATAGCCTGATAGGAGATGGTGAGCTTGTAAGTCCTCACATCCCCCACACCTACCTGCTAGCCTCTCACACAGTCATGCCAAGCCTCAAACAACTTCTGAAACCTCATATTCTGTGTCTGTGATGTGCACACTGGCACCACAGGAAACGCTTCTGGACCACTGGATTAGCTTGAGATGCCAGACGGTGTTAAAAGGATGCTTATTTAGAAGCCACCAGTTCGCAGGCAGACAACCTAATGAAACCCTGAACTTCAGATTTTCTTCTCCCCCTAGAAAACAGTGCAAGCTACCTATACAGATGTACCCTAAGAAACTGCTCCAAGCACTTAAAAGAAGCAGCAAAGAAACCTGAGTAAGTATAGAGGCATCAACTTTCTCTTGCTGAAACATCTGAAGTGAGGGAGGAAAAAGTACACGCCAGTATATATGCCATTATTTTAGCAATTTTTTTGTGGTATGTCAATTCCTAGCACAATGACCTCCACAACATTCTAAAACATGCACTAGAAATTATGCAGAAAATATGCGTTTATCAAATATGATTAGAATACAGAACAAGCCAATGGTAATTATCACAGCACCTGCCCACGGTTCAATTTTCATTCATCATCAGCTACTGTGTTCATAGAATAGTACACAAAACCCCACAATCTACTTTATCGACTTTAACTACTGCAAAATTAAAATATTCTGATGTATCTGCAAAACGTTATGTACTACTACAAAAAAAGTCTCAGTAAGCTGTGTCAGCTTACAAACATACTGACTGAAGCTACAGTGGCAGTATAGAAAAGATTGCGTGTTTTCTTCAAAACCAGCACAGTTAACCAGTTGGGATATGGCAAATAGCTGCTAAAGTAATGGACTCCACTGCTGCTTTTCTTCATCTAGGCTCAACTTCAATTGTCATCAGCTTCACTCTAAGAATAGAGGTTATTAGGCAGTACCCTCCATTCTGAGAAATGGGATTTTCCAGTCACAACAGTCTTTTTCACCTGACAGTATTTTAGCTATACTAAACCGGCTTTACAGCAAAATCTTTGTGTGTATTGTGTTATCTCCAAGGAGTAAAATACACCACAATCCCAAACATTTATTAAGGGTACATTTACACAATTCAGCTATTCTGTTATGCTAACGAGCTCAGAAAGAATGGTACATCAAATTCAGTATCTCTGCAAAACACTGCCTATGGTGTAAATGCTCTCTCAACAAGTTTCAAATGTTAGCATCGTATTGCTGATCTTACCTGAAGTAATGCAATAAAAAGAAAAAATGCATTAGCAGCTCTTCTGAACTGGGAATAAAGGAACCTTGGCAGGAATGTGATTATGTTGTACTTTGCAGTGCTAAGAGAAAGAGACAAAAACATGAATATTACTGTTTGAAAAATTCAAGTGTATTCCTTCCCTCTCAGTTACACAAGCTTTGAAATAAACCAGAACCTTTTGTGATTTCTGTGCTACCAAACAGATTTCTTTTGGCTAAAAGAGAAACTGAAAGACTTCTACAGAGAGAGTCCTGCAGGCGTCCATAAACCAGTTAAGCCAGGGAAGTGCCCGCCACCTACAGAGACTGTCGCAAGCTTCCATGTTGAGGCAAGAAGATCCCTTGTCATCTCTGCCTGCTCTGTGGGAAGCAGTCAAGTTCTGCTGCCACTCAGCTACAGGTAATGAGGAGAAGTGGTGAAACGCTGGCCCAGGTTGCCCAGAGAGGTGGTAGATGCCCCATTCCTAGAAACATTCAAGGTCAGGTTGGATGTGGCTCTGAGCAACCTGATCTAGCTGAAGATGTCCCTCTCATTACTTTGGGGTTGGACTAGATGACCTTTAAAAGTCCCCTCCAACCCAAACCATTCAATGATTCTAAGAGAAAAAAATAAAGAGAAGGTAGCAGGCCGGCAGTTGTGCCACCGCTGAGGGTGCAGGTAAGGCAGGCTCCAGTACCCTACCCTGCCAGCCATGGCATACACTGGGTAGGTAACTCTGTGCAGTGGCTCCTGTTCAGACAAAATTCCTGGGGAAAGAGGTGTAACGAGCATCATGAGAAAGGTGCTAAATCAGGACTAAGGAGCTGTGGAGCCTCTGCATCAAGTATGAGTTTGCAGAATTCAGTGCAAAAAACGTAACAACAGGATGAGCTAAATTTAAATGGTGGATTTAAGACATTATTAAAATTACAAAATTCTATTAAGAGATAAGAAAACCCTATACTCTTCACCGAATGTAAAGTTCACTTTTTAAAAAACTGATAAGTACTGCATATTAAGTGTAGTTTTGCTAGGCTGGAAGAACAGAATACAGTTTATCCTAGTGTAATAACCTCTGCTAAGCCATCATCACAAAATGTTTGAGCTCCCAGCTCTTTGACAGCCTTACATTTGTTTAAAAACAGACTACTACCATCTAAGGTCTTAAAACAGTAACAGTGAAAATAATCATGCCAAAAACTTAAAAGCTGAAGACTTGTAAGAATACTTGAACTGGTTTTACAGTCAATAATATTTAATTTAACTTAGCATAAACCAGTCAATTTAAAGGTGGAACTAATATATTCTGCAAAAAGTTCAGCACTGTCAAGAAACAAAGGGAAAGACAGAAAAGGCAAGTTGCATACATAAACGAAAAGCATTACAAAACATCAAGTCCATGAAAAGAAAAAGCCCACCACACTATTCTCACTTGGGACAGGTATATCTTTGCCATTCATTTACTTTGAATTTTAACAACAGAACTGAGGGTGTTTTCAGATCAAAATACACTGAATCCTCATAAATAATGTATATTACTTAAAATTCAGTAAAAACAAACAAAAAACCCCACAATATAAATCATCAGCAGAGTCCTAAAGCTTGAACTTGAAATTCAAAACTAGTTTCATAAGCCACCACATCTTTGAAGCTTGTTGACTGAAAAAGACATTTTCCAAAGCATAAACAATGCCACGCTCAAGAGAAGTACATCTACGTTGGCATCCAGCTATCAGAAACACGTTCAAAGGTGAAAGATGACTTGAACTTCAACTGAACTGAAAGCTGAAGAATAAATCCATACTCCAGGGATATGCTGATGGTGCAGCTGTAAAGGCAATCCTTTCCCAACCCAATCTTAAAAATTTGGAAGGTCAGGTTGTAAACAAAACAGCTCTGCTGCTCTCCCTGGTCTGCTTCACTCTCCCCTCTGGAGTTTGAACCTGTAACCAGTGGCCAGAGGAAATGGCAGAAGTAGAATACACAGAGTCTTCCTTCATTTTTGCTATGCAACGTTCTGAAATTCAGTACGTATTAACAAAAACACTAATTAATACCTGACATGATTATTGCAGAATTTGGTTAGCTGGGGCTGATTGATGAATATAGTTCTCAGTTCTTCTTGATCAGCTAGAGAAGTTTTCTCTGAAACATCATCTGTCTTCTCATAGCCTGTAAAAACATAGCATGATTTTCCATATAAATAGGTTTATATACACAAGACTCAAGGCACTTCATGAGAAAAGACTTCTATTGTGAATGTGAACTCAATGCATTTGCATTTCTCACAATAATAAGTAATGATCATTTAAAACCAAAAAAGTTTCAACCTTTTAGATCATTTTAATTAGATATGAGGATAAAAGGTATATAGTCAATATGCTTTGTGTATATGATAATGAATAATAACTGTAAAATCTGCTGAATTCATAAGCACCCCTGAATAGCTTGTGTCACTTCATGGCAATATGAATTACAGTCTGTTAATGCACCTGGCCTGAATCCAGAACTGAGCATACAATAATAAATTTCTCTCTCTCCCAGCTGAGTGATCTTGAGTTAAAACCCTGCAAAATTATGTAAATTACTTCCAATACTGAGGTAAATATTTTAAAAGAAAGACATCACAAGAAATACACAACACTAACAAGAAAAAAAGCAAGAAGTCCAAGAATATACCAGTTATACCAGGCAACATGTGATGAAAAATGTAGTTATCTGACAAATAAGCATTACAAACTCAGAAGATCTATACATTGTCCAGAGATCATTCGGCAGATCAGTTTCAAGTTTTGCATGTAAAACTTAACGGTGGTCACTGCTGAATTTATAGGAAAGTCAAATATTTAAAGGGAAATTTACTGTAACCTTTACATAATTCATTTCATACTACTTAATGTACTTCCTGTACTATATCTGTTCAAAATACACATAACATACTTCCCTCCTTTGTGCTTCTTTTAAACTAGTGTTATACACATGCGCACATCCTATAGCAGTGTTAAAAGAGTTTGCAAAAAGAACACATAAATAGGTAAATTTCTTTAAAAAATTTTTGTGAAAACTTAACCATTAATCTCAATGGTAGAAAACGTGTTTACCAAGAGGATGTCTGAACACTGAAATTAAATACACAAAGCATGTGTCTAGTACAGCTACCTTAAGTCAAAATGATTAATTCTATTGTTTGCACAAATCACCTGTTCTCAGAAATACTCCTAGAAAATTCATTGTCACAATTTAAGCAAACACAGGAAACCAATGAAAGCTACCCTACAGTGAGACTGATGATATTCTTCCAGTCTTCAGGAGCCCTGCCAGACCACTATGACCTTTCAAGGATAACAGAGTGGCCTAAAAGTGAGACCTGCCAACTGCCTCTGCGCTCATGAATGCATCAGATCATATCCCATGGACTCATGTATTCCCAGTTTAAGTGTTCCCTAACCTGGTCCTCCTCCAACGAGGTAAGTCTTTCTTGCTCCGGACCCTCCCACTGCTATCAGGAACTTGATAGTTCCTCATACCAGAACCTGTGCCTCCTGAAGGCTCATCTATCACTAGAGATTGCAGTGGAGAAGGCTCTAAGTCCTGCATCCCCTTCTGTGCCCTTTGTCCTCCAGGTTCCCTGCCCCATTCAGCAGCAGACTCATATTTCCACGGTCATTTCCCTCCTGCTGTTACACCTGAAGGAGAGCAAGAAGGGCTTTCTAGAAGCCCCTCACCAGATTAAACCCCAGGTGGGCTTTGGCTTTGCTAGCTAACCCCACCCCTCTATACTCCTCTCCACGATCTGTCCCAGCTTTCACCTCTTTTATGTTCCCTTTTCACACTTTTGTCAGGGGCTCCTTGCCAATTCATGCAGTCCTACCATGCCCTTCGCTTGATTTCTTGCTCGTTATGACGGACCCAATCTTCAGCTGGAAGGACGTGATCCTTGAAAGCCACGGCCACTAAGCATTTGTTGGTTAATAGGATACCATTCCTTCAACTGCTACAAGTTTTCTGCATGAGACCAGCCAGATTATTCCCTGAAAAGTGACATGAGTATATTTGGTGTGTGCTTAACTTGAATAGTATTATTAGAGTTACTGACATTCACAGCACCTGCCTACACTAGTCAGTGAAAGCTGAGCTTTGTGTCTATTCTTCTACATGAGGAATGTTGTATCAATCTGCATCATGACTTTCATCTGTAAAAGGGGACACCAACGTATTCTTCTCTCTCAAGACTTTTCACTAACATTTTGTCAACCATTCAGCCATTATGTTGATGACCAACAGGCCGAAGAAGCCTATTCAGGCTGGAGCTTGTAAAGTAAATACAGGTAGGGCATAAAGCAATCACCAAAAAGTTTTTAAATAATCAATAATAATAATCTGGGTGTGTATAGCTGCTTGTTAAATAAACACTGATCATTCTGCATGCCAAATTAAGAAGTTGCACAGAAAAAAAAACTATGTTAAAATGCAACTGAATACATCCGAATGTACACACATGCCAAAGACAACTAAGGCTGTACCTGAATCTCTACAAACAGGTTATGCAAAATCGAAATCATCCTCCAGTCCACTGGCCTACTACATAGCCTCTTACCTATGACATGCAGAACATTATTTCTGACACTACCTTGCAAGATCAAGTCTCCACACATTGTGCAAAGACTCATCAGAAACTTGTAATTTCATGCCATTTGCCCTTCAGAATTCACAGATTCCATTACTATGCAGGAAATCCTCACTACTACAGACATTCACTGCAATTTCTCTCTTTCTTTTCCAACTCCCCCAATGAAAGGCACACATCCAACACACTTCTATTCAAACTTCAGTACATATCAAAGATGACCCTTTAGAGGAAGGGCAGCCTGAGGCTTGGAGCACCTGAACGAGCATCCACACAATATTCCTTAACTCAAGAAACCACAGGGTGCAGGTCGCAGACTAAGCATCCTCTTTCCTGTTCTTGTCACTACATCTCCTTGGAGTAACAACCATCATACAACTGGCTATGCACAACCTCCAGCACACAACTCCATAAACATATATCCTTATAGCACAACTGGATATAGGTACATCTTTAGGAAGACTAGGTTTTCAGTCAAGCCATAAGTGCACATCCAGTCATGTGTTTATACCCATCTGAACCCAAATCCATCATTCCAGGTACAGGACAATTACTTTCCAGTTGCTTGATGAAGGAGGAAACACAAAATATGGCTCCTGTGAGAGCACTTGGGTGGAACAGTTGGAAACTATTGTGTCAAAAGTATCAACCTAGCCTGACGAAGTTCAGGAAATAAGGAAAGAGTTTGCACATTTGCAGAATGTACTACTTTAATTTTAAAGCATTCATTTAAAACCTTATGACAGTATAAGCCTTGAACACTGGAAGTGATAAAGCAAATGTTAGCAGGCATTAAGCAATATATATTATCTGATTGTTAAAGAGACCAACAAACCATTGGCACTTATTTTCATATATCAGTATTATGGCATTTATTTGTTCTCTAAAATGACAACAAAAAAGTACTGAGGAGCTTTGTAAACATTCATGGCCCCACTTCCTACTACCTTGAATTCACTTTTTCCAATTTTCACTTAAAAAGCAATCTTAGGAGTTCAGTTCTGAGCCTCACACATAGCCCTCTATACTTTGCAGCTTCAGAAAACACAGCTCTCCTGCCCTAGATGTATTATACTACACTGAAAGCTTTAAAGGTTACACATCCCATCACCTTCCTGCCTAAATTTTATGATACATTCACTAGAGTACACAGACTAGAGTGCTCCACAAAGCTTAGTGTCAAGGAGATGTAATTTTTCTTCCCTGTTTTTTTGTATGTGTATACACATATACAAAAATATCTAAAAGCTTATGCATTACTGGTTTATATATAAAGTAGTAAATATGCTTAATTTAAATGACTAAAATGTTTTCCAAGCAACAAGAGACACAAAATGCTCTTTGAAATGCTCTGTTTTCATATAAGATTATCAGAAAGTGAAAAAAAAAAAAAAGGGACATGAAATTTTAATGCAGCATTTGATGTAGAGCTTCCACATCCTACCCTCCCATGCTGTCATTTCTTTAAATGTCCGTATACCGCCCTTTGCAACACCACCATTACATCTTGCTTGCATTACCTATGCAAGAACTTCAGTGAAGAGTCAGCACACCTGAGTTTCAGCTCCTCTGCAGCGATGTATCTGTCCTGGTCAGCTGCCTAATGCCTGCCCAGAAACTGGGGACGCTCTTCTTGCCAGGTAGCTGCTGATTTTCAGAACTGCCTGAGGTCAAAGAGGACTCTCTGCTGCACAGCTGCAAGGCAAGCCAAAGCTCAGGCACCATTTCTGGGCACTCAGCATGCCAAATGTCATTGGGGACACTATACAGCCGCATGTGGGACAGGCCTTCCCTACAACAATTTTGTTTTGTTTTTAAAGTCAATACATTACATTTTGTAAGTGAAATTTTCCACTAATTTGTCAGATACAGGACAGTATGTTCGTAGGTACTGTGTTGAGCGTGACTGGGAGTTCCCCACGTGATGCACTCACTAGAACTGCAACTAAAAGTTATCTATCACATTCCCAGGGTTTGTTTGTATTTCACATCTTCAGAAAACTATCATAAAGCATTTCTAATTTCTGCTATGTCTCGCCCACACTCATCTAGCATAAACAGATTAAATCATCAAAAGATTTATTTTGTTATAGTCATTTTTCAAATACATTTTCAAATCTTCACTATATTTTATTTACATGAGGGAAGTAAAGAATTTGACAACAACTGGCTGGCACTAAGAAGGCCCAAAATTATGCCAGGAACTAAAATTAAAAAGGAATATGCTTTTCATGAAGTAAGGATGTTAAAATTATGGTAGTTCATATCTTCGTTTGAAATGTCTACCAACTTACAGTCAAGAGGACAGAAATAAAGGCTACAGATTGGTCCCATTATTACAATCCCTAATGACATCTGTCACCTTACAGGAAATCATGTCTAAGACATGTATCATTTCAACTATTCACTTTCAAACATGAAGTAGGACATCTATCAAACTACACTCACAAACCTGAGCCTAACTGCATTACAGCACCCCCTAACTTTTAAGGGCTACCTTTCTGTGAACTATAAGATTGAGCTTAACTGCTGACTAATCTCACGTTTCAGTGCAGCAGGTCTACATACAAGCTCACCACTCAGGGGAAAAAAAAAACCAAACTACTGCTATACTTCTTCCTCAGAAGTGAGGATCCATTGGCATTAAACCAATTTCTATGAACGCAGCCTATTAAACAAACAAGCAGATGCTGGCCTGTTATAAAAACTTTGTCTAATGGTAACCACAAGAACAAGTAAAGCATACCCATATTTAAGAATGGAAGAGAAATTTCACCAGATCGTCTCTTGGTGAAAGTAGCTATGTTTTTGATAAAGGTGTGTTTGAAAAGGATGCGTTTAACACACACCAGGAATTACAAAGAGTTGGTTGCCCTTCTGTAATCCATTAGAAGGTTCCAAGACAACAGAAGAGTGTTGACCTAAACATTCAGAAAATTGACTAAGAAAAAAACCATAAAAACCTGAAGTAGAGAATTCAGACATGAAGAATAAAACATATTCTTCATGCACAGACAATTGCAAAGCATCAGCTGTTACAAAATTCTGATTATGAAAAATCAGTGTAAAGAATAAAAGTAAGAACTTAAGATGAAGCAATCATTCTAATCTCTATTTTTTTTTTTAAAGTGTAGTCATTGCTGTGTTACAGATATTAAACCGATACTGACCTAACTTGCTTCTTGTTTGTTCATTGCACTAAGCTATCAGAAATGCATTATTCCAGGGCTTAGAATTAAAAGCAGAATCACTCTTTTTGGCTTAAAGGCCACAACAATTTAAGGTCACAGCAAATTCTGAAGTACTTCTTAGTCATAATTTTGAAGTCTTATCTTTAGCAAGAGTAAAACAGCACTTATCAAACAGGAACTGTGATGCTGTACTAACAAGCCCTGTCATTCAGAAAGCAAAACAAATATATTCCAAGGCTTTTCTTCCTCTGCTGTGGCCTGCAAAACTGCTGATATTTAACTGGAGTTGAGCTGATATTTAACCACAGATGAATTCTCAAACAGATTCTATGACATACATTCTTCTATGCCCCCACTGACAGAAAAGTATCCGACCTGAAAAAAAAGTTGTAAGTCAGCACTTTAAAAAGAATAATAAGAAATGGCAACACATCATACTACTCTGACAATCTGTTATGCAGAAATGGCAAGTTTCAAAAGTAATTTCCTCTTAATATTCAGAATCACATTTTCTGATAATGTATTTTGATTATTCTATTGTATGTCACTGCAGGACCAAAACCAATAAAAACGTGCTTCAATATCAAAAGGAATGTAACTATTACCCTCATCAAAAAGCTCATTTAAAAAGCTGTTGCATAAATTGGAATGACTGTACACAATATTTTGTTCTGTACTCTGAAAGTTATTTGCTAGCAGAACACAGAATCTGGAAGTTATTGATGGATAAGCACAAAACACCACAAATTTCATTCAAAGTCACTCAATAAATAACTGAGGTTTTGGTTCAGGATTTCCTTCAGTCTGTTCAAAATTAAAGAATGGAAGTTAAGTTATATGCAAGAGTGGGAAATGGCAAGAAGAGATTTGAAACAGAATTGCTGTGAATTCTGAAAGTATGGAAACTGGGTAGTTTCTTACCATGGTACCTGACAAAAAACCAAACCTAGGAAAATGTGTATTTTGCATAGAACACATGTTTTCAGTACACAGCAAAAATAGCATCCACATCAACAAAGCCCAAATAAATAACCAATTAAACAAACCAACAAAAAAAGCCCCAACCCAACCAGCTTGAGCTTTCTCCAACAAGAAAATCCATTGAAAACTGTATTTTGTTTCCAAGAATAAATTTGGAAGAAGCAACTCTGTTTCAACACACAATATTTGCAGAGACTCTTCCTAGTCCTGTTTTGATAATAAAGTTTCTAAATTAGTAAAACACCAGCAATAAATTCTAAAGAGTAAGCATTGTCCAAATATTTTCCATATGTCCAAATTTTCCTTTAGGTAGCATAGCTGAACAGTTTCAGTTTCCATTCCTTAAACCAGTCCCACTTTCATTACATGAAATTAACAAAGGTAAATACAAATAGAGTGTGACATGGAAAGGAAACCATCTCAAATCACCGCAAGGATTTTAATTAACTTCCCTTAATGATTAAAAAGTTTGTTTTCAAAGTACAGCACTCAAAAGCTTTGAAAGCTGGTGATGTAGCCAAGAACATCTCACATGAGTAACCATGAGGTAGCTCACATTCCCAAAAAACGCAGCACAGTTAGAGGGTATCATTATGAAACAGAAGGTCCCTTCAGAGGTATTTGTTATAAGGCCATGACACACCTTTGATGACAGAACAGACACTGGGAACCTGACCCATCAGTTTGTCCTTCTGAGGACTCAGAGCACAGAAGGGAATTGCAATGACCTGCTTGAACCTGCTGATACCACAGAGATGGCCAACCCTGTGCTAGAATTAGCTCAAGTTTTTTCACGTTGCGAAGCACTGGGATCTCAGTCTGCAATACAGACTTGGCAGAAAAAAACCCAACAGACACAAGTCACCATAATGAGCACTACACCTGGTAAAATGCTATATAGTCCTACAGTACAGGAGTAGAAACACCCAAGGATATATTAGGCATTACAAAAACAGACAGTCCGCTGCAGGAAATCTGATGACTACTACAGAATTTCGAAATACTTTCCCTCTTCGTATGAAAGTCATCTCATCTTTTGCACAACTTCAGCTTCACCTAGTTTTCATACAGGCATTAAGCTCCAATAATACAAAGAACTAGTTATTACCTACTTGGTGTTGGCAGACAGCACCATGGCACCTCAAACTTCTACCCTTTCCCAACAATATAATATAGTTCACTAAACCCCACTAATATATGGATGAAAATCATTAATGCTTCAATTTTCAGAGAATCCTAATAAGAACTGCCAACCACAATCCTACTCTTACAAAGTCTCTCAAAAGAAATACCATGCTTTGAATGATTACACTTTATATGATTTAATAGATGCGTATATTAACTGTGCAGCTATATATAGCTAAAATAATAATTACTGTATTTAATAAAGCTAGATGTGGGCTACACTACTCAAAGATTCCCCATGCATTTTGCCACTGCAGAATGCATGACACCAACACTATTTCCACAGCACCAAATATCTGAAGCTCAGGTACAATGCTGAGTTAAGATTAGTGGTGGTGATAACACATGTAGTGATTTCCTAAATTTGTTTATGAAGCCAGACCTTCCATGCCTTGAACAAGACTTTATTGATATACGTATCACTTTAGAACTGCAGTGCAGTGTTTCCTAGGCTTATGGTGAACTGCAGGTGTTCTTCTATGCAACAGGGACAATAGGCACAAAAATCTATTAAATAAAGGTTATAGGGGTGCCTAGTTATCTTATATCAGCCATGACGAGTGCAAGAACCTGCAGAGGTTTGGAAGAATGCCACAAAAATAGTAGTTCCTTTATAACCAAATCCTTTTACTCTACGCAGGTAGCATTGTCTTACAGATGTTAAAACACGTAAAATGTTTATTTTGTAATAATTTACATACTGTAGCGTCAATTCTTCTGTGCAACTGTCAACCAATTCTTGGGAATGATACATGTGTGCATCATTCTGAGAGTTCCAACTTAGTCTGTTTCATCTGAGCACAACAGCTGATTTTCTCTAATAACAGTATTACTATCTCCTCATGTCAGAGAGCGCTTAGTTCTGAGACGATGTCAAGAGTGTCCAGCCTGATAAGGTAGTTCATGATCCACGGAAAAGGTCTCTGAAGCACAAATTAGTTGCTGCAGTGACAGGAGAGAAAAATGAGGTTTTAACCTCAAAGATACAATGCAAAAATTCTAGAATAAGGGAAGTAACATTAAGCTTGCCTATCAGACCCCACAAGTCCTAGGCTAATCTATGGAATGGTCAATGCCACAACAGCACTTACGGGAGCTGCTGTTTGTGATGACAGTATTATCAGAGACTTCCAAAGAACACATAGGGACCACGCCAATAACAAAAAATTCTTACTCTGCACTGTAGCTAAGACTTTGATGGAGGTCTCTGAAGGCAGCCTTATCACCACTTTGCACAAGAGCCTCCTGTGATGGCCAGATGTGCTGGTATTGGCTGGAAGAGAGTTAATTTCTTTCATAGCAGCTAGTATGGGGCTACGTTTTGGATTTGTGCTGGAAACAGTGTTGATAATAAAGGAATGGTTTAGCTATTGCTGAGAAGTGCTTACACGGAGTCAAGGCCTTTTCTGCTCTTCACACCACCCCACCAGGGAGTAGGCTGGGGTGGGCACAAGAAGTTGAGAGGGGACACAGCCGAGACAGCTGACCCCAACTGACTGAAGGGCTATTCCGTAACATGTGCTGTCATGCTCAGCATATAAAGCTGGGGGAACAAGAAGGAAGAGGGGGACATTTGGAGTGATGGAGTACCATTGTATGTGATAGAGCCCTGCTGTCCTGGAGATGGCTGAACACCTGCCTGCCCATGGGAAGCAGTGAATGAATTCCTTGTTTTGCTTTGCTTGTGCACGTAGCTATTGCTTTACTCGTTAAACTGCCTTTACCTCAACCCCAAAATTTTCTCACTTTTACTCTTCTGATTCTCTCCCCGATCCCACTGGGTGGGAGTGAGTGAGCAGTTGTGTGGTGCTTAGTTGCCAGCTGGTGTTAAACCACACCACCAGAGCTAAGGTTCCACAGTTCTTTTGTGCCACTGTCAAATGCCAGGGATGAGACCCACACTGCAGAACTGTGGAGTTCTCTTTTTTTAGAAAATAGTAACATTTACTTACAAAGAACTTCTCAGAAATGGCAGCCACACTGTCCAAACATGTGGACTAACTAAACTTGGAAGCCATTTATCTCAAAAAGAAACAAGGAAGTAAGAGACTTATTGACATTGGTTCCATTGTGAATGAACTGAGTATAAATAAATTGAACTGAATACATATAAAATGAACTAGTAATGGTCACATTAAGCTAAGAGTAAGAAAACAGTAACAGTTTTAAAATTATTTTTCTTTGAGTAATGCTGTATATAGTATGAGTCAATAACTATGATAAAAACTATCACATCATTTTCCAAAAGCTAAGTTTCTTAAAAGAACTTTCATATCTATTTTAATACCTAAAGAAAGTATTTTTGAGAAGCCTCTTAAATCCTGTATTCAACTGCTTTACAGTCATCCAACCTTGAACACTATTCGAATAAACTAGACTTCCCCCTTCCCCCCTCCTACTGCATCTGCGCATCTTAGATATTTTACCTTTAGGGAACACCACATTTGTCAATAACCATTAAGATTCCTGTAATTAGATCATTTTAAAGAGAGCATAAACTTTCCCAATCTATTTGTGCTAAGCTTGTAGTGAAAACCAACTGTCTGTAAAAGAACGGAAATTAAGCACTGAAAATTTGGACATTTAACTAGTACCATTATATGCATCTACTAACCACTGTGAGTATAGCAGCACGGCTGCTCTGGTTGTCAACATATTTCAGAAGTGTCCCTAGAAGGATGTACCTTCTTCTTTTCTTCTTAGAAAGACATATTCTTCTCTTTCTTGGCCAGCTAACATTTCCTAGGTAAAGGCAGAGCTAGACCTCCTACAAACCTACTTTTGGTGGAGGAAGGCACATAACATGGGAGAAACAGAGATGAACATCGAGATAACAGACTACTTCCAATCTATCTTTCTTCATGCTCTTCCTAGCCCAAGAACAAAAGAGAAAAGAAAAAATAAATTATTCGGAAGAAGGATAAAGGAAGTTAGTTTCTACCTCCCTGTATAGCCAAACAAAGCCAAAACCCAATCAACTGGATGTAACGGTTTAAGTGCAAAAACTTTCAGACAAAGGGCTAAAACCTGCATACCTGCATCATGACAGCGACACTGCGATCGTTACCTACAGCAACCGGAAATCATAAGCTGCCCCAATACACTGCTGCTTGGGTATCAGTGATGTCAAATCCTACTTTTGCATACAATAAATGTTATATTAAGTTTAAGATGCCTCTTTTTATACGGCAGCTCCATACACGCTGCTATCTGAAGGCAGGCAATCCTAACTAACCCTTAGGCACGGAACACCAGCACGGTCTGAAGCTTTCAGGCACATTCCCTGTACCAGAAACCTTGATTTCTGATGACCGGTGTGCACTTAACATGCTACCCATGGAAGAAGTATCCCGCCTTATCCCTAGGAGGAACACTCCAGGACAAATACCCCAGGCCATGAGCGCCCGCCGCCGCCCGGGGCCGCGCAGCCAGGCGCGCCGGGGAGAAGAAAACAACCGCTGCCGGGGCTCGCCGCTCCCGCCGGACAACGGAGAGCCACAACCTGCGGGACCACCCGGAGAACGACACCGCCGCCACCAGCAACGCCATGCCCGGCCGCGCCGCCGCAGCCCCCGCCGGGGGATGGAGGGGAGCACGGCGGGACCGGAGGCCGCGGCGAGGGGCGGTCGGCGTTGCAGCAGCCGTCGCAACACCGCCGCGACACCGGCTGCCCGCCGCCACCTCTTCCTCCTCCTCTCCCCGCCGCCCCCTCCCGGCCAGGCGGCGCAGACCCCTCCGCGGCGGGGCAGCACTTACCCTCTGCCCGGCAGCGGATCTCGGACACCGTTTTCTGCACCGCCGGCATCGCC
>VXBO01007952.1:84821-99640 GCA_013400135.1 Rhinoptilus africanus
CCCCCCCCAAGATCTGCCAGCAGAACCAACTGGCCCTTATATTAATTTCTATCCTTTGGGGAACAAATACATGAGCTCCATCCCTTCACCTCTTCTGTGGTAAATGCAGCCTGTGTCACTCAAGCAGTTTCCAGCTCCACACACCACCATCCTTGTTTTGATAGAAACGGGTCAGAAAAGGCTGCTGCAGATATTTAAGCTGAGAGTATGCTCAGTTTACACACTTGAGAGTATGCTCTATATTTAAGGAATCCAATATTTGGTTCTGGATTGTCACTTGTTTGGAACGTGCATGACAGGGCTGCAAAACGGAAGCAAGCCAGTCAGCTTTCCAGCAAAGGTGTAAATTAAACAATATGCCTATGTTATGCTTTAAAGATTAGATGACACTCTAGATTGAGCTTCTTTGATTTCAGTGTGTATTTTGAAATCTGTTGAAGCTCTGGTGGAACTGATAGCAATTTATTAGCATTAATTTATTAGCAGACACTATCTTGTGGCACAAAAGAGGATAGAAACCTTATTTTTTAAATACATGCAGAGAAATTGAATATCCACAGAGAAGAACAAGTTATTTCAGATGGAGAAAAAGCCTTGTGATGACAGCTGAAATGTTGAGCTAGTAAAAGACAATTGTGAAAGGCCTTGGTTACAAATCTATTTGTATGTGAAAAATATCACAGATACTACTTCATAGTTTTATGGATTAGACTGAGCAATGATGAGGTGGCCTTATCTCACCAGTTCAACGGCTTTCAATGGTATAGACTGCCTAACCCAACTGAAATCGGTTTTTGCAAATGCTATAAACATTTTATTAGGACTTTAAAGATAGAAGTTTCCATTATTTATGGTATACCAACTGTCCACTCTAGTAGCCTCCCAAAGTGAGAAATACTCTTTAAAGTGAATGCATGTATAGACAAGGGAAACCGAGGTCTGCAGGCTTGAAGTATTCACAGACTTGACATATATAAAGATTTAGTCGAGATTTTTGCTGTAATGCTGTTAATGTATGTGCAGTGGTGCAATATTCCTTTGTGATACACTGTCAGAAAATGGGTGGCCAGGTTTCATACAATAGTCTAAGGGAAAATTAATACTGTAACTGCCTCTTTTCCGGAGTTGTCTGGAAAGGATTTCTGGCATATGTCTTTTTTCTGCTTCATAAGATATTGCAGCAACTGAAGGCTGTGCAATTAATCTCTAACTCTCATATTTTAACCAATACCTTTTTAGTTTGTTATATAAAATACTCCCATAGCATGGGAAGTTTCTAATGAAATGTTGTAAATAGCTAGATCAAAACTGTAAAAAGGTACAGGGAAGCAGCCGCTTTAGCTCAGATGAGTCTATAATTTGCCTATCAGCTAGGAGAATATGTATGGTATTGCTGAAGACTAAACCAGTGCTGTGCTCTAAGGAGGAAAAGCATGTTCTTGCTTTCTTTACCTTCTTTGACCCGCCAAAATGGTAACACTTGCAGGCTTTGCATGTTGATTTTTAAATCCATTATGTGTATGTCTAAGCATAAGCTTCTGCTGTCTATTCTATAAGCGGACCAGATAAAGTGCTTTGAAATGTCACCGTTAAAATGGTGACAAGTTGTTTTATTTACGAAATTATGTTAACTCATTGTTATTTTCTAAACTTTGAAATCTGTTGTAGTAGGTTTGTTTAGTCTTCTCAGGTAAATATATCTCCAAAGCAAGTTTATTTAAATTATTTGACTTAAAATTGACTTTAAATTATTGACTATTGCTGATATTTCAGGTACTCCCAGTGGAATTCCTGTCAGTTCTCTGTGTGGTTTAACAGAAATCAACAAATCTTCCATTTGCCCAAATGTGGCATCAAATACATCAACTAGCCTGCACTCTGTAAAGCCAGCAAAGTCTATCCAGTGTTCACATGTGCTTGTCAGTATCTCACTGAAAGATATGAAGAATACTTCTACTTGCTGTTGTTTATGTAAGGTTACTTTGCCCTTAACTATTCTGTGCCCCATCCCTCTGGCTTAGAAATTGATCACCTGTGGAAACAGGCTGTGAAGTTTTCGTTATAGAATGTGTTTGATCTGTACAAGGCAGCGTAAATTTATATTATGTGTATCCTTTATAATTATGAAAGACAGAACTTCTTCCCTGAGGCAACACACGTTAATAAAAGAAACCTCAATCCCCTGAAGTGGATATATAGACATATAGAACATACCGCAAAACACGTCAGATAATTCAACCTCTGGGCTGATATATAGAAGCTGGTGAAGGCATTCCTGTGAGTTTCTCACTCAGCTGCTGTAGTGGTGCCTGAGTGCATAAACAAAGCACAGGAAAGCAAAGAACCCTAGGCAAACAGAAACAAAGGAGATCCAGAATGTTAACAAATAGAGGCTACGTGTCCTTTTTCTTTGTAGAGCCAGCTCTATACCTGAGCTTAAATGTCCTTTACTCAAATTTCCTTTATGCACTGTTAGAGTCACATTCAGAGCAGCGGAGGAAAAAGACTTAGGGATACACAATTCCATAGCATTGACCCAAACTCACGTTACCTGCAACAGAAACCTGCAAGGACAAGGTCTCTGATGTGCATCCTGTAAGACATTGTGGCAGCATCAAAGGGCTCACATCAGACACAGTAGTTCCTGAAAAGGTGTAATCTCACATGCTAAAAGGAACTGGGGTAGTTGGAAGCAGCCAACCTACAGATGTCCACAACGGTGCAATGCAGCTGTGGTCAGTTCTTGGTCTGTTTTGTAGCTTGGCCTTGTAAAGACCATAGAGATATGTGTGCCATCAGGAACTTTCCTTCTGGTCAACAAAAGTCAATCTATCAGTTCTTCTTCAAATACATCTCATAATCCTTTTCTGAGAATCAGGTGAGCATCGTGGGCATCTTATCTTTTTTTTTTTTTTCACAAGCGGAGGGAAGAGAAGTTATTCTTTATCTTTTTCCGAAACAGGCTTTCCCATAACTTGATTTGCATATAAGAATGATGGGATGGTTATAGACAGAGAGAGAGGGTGTGTGAAAAGAGATCCTTAGGGACCTCTGCTGTCTTGATAGTACCATGTACTTCTATAGGAGTTGTCACACATGACTTCCAAATTCTCAGCTTTCGAAGCTTTCTTTTATGTTTTGACCAGATTTTAGGGTAACTTTATGACATAGCAAAAGATGCATGTTTGGGGATTGCATATTTGTTTGTTCTTTTACCTTTACAGGAGTGTGAAAATGTGAGATGCCTATGTTTTCTTCCTGAGTGTGCCAAGGGACCTGTTGTGTGACCTTGGATAAGCACTTCCTGGCTGCTTTAATTCCGTTTGTTTGTGATTTGAGCTGTTTGCAGGAAGGTGTCTGTCTTGGTATTTGAGTAGTGACAGCCCCACTACAGTGGGGTCCTGGCCTTGGTGATAATGCTGACAACAGTGCTCAGCCTTTTACAGGAGGTGTTCAAGACCGTGCAAGACTGGGCTGAAATGACCATCATCTTGGGCTTCCATGGTCTTAAGGAGTGGATATAGGTCCACAGCAGAGACTGTTTCTTACAGGATTCCCAGTACCTACCTGCTGTACCCACAGGACCTTGTCTGCTGCATCAGGGCAAACGGGAAGAGCAGTCATATAGAAGCAGACAGCTGAAGGAGAACATCAAACTCCAGGTCGGAATCTGACTCTCTTGATAGTCACACACAGCTGTAGAAAATGTGAGGAGGAAGAACATCGTGCCTGGAGTAAAAGCTCTGCCAGGAAACACGGCAAAGATTGAACTCTTGCCAGATTTCTTGGCATTCATAGTGGGTTCAAGCATATCGTAGCGTCCTGCAGGCATCCCGTGATGTTTGTGAGGCTGCGACAAACACACAAACACCCATTGCTCAGCAGACAGAAACCAAAACTGTCGTGCCGGTAGTTGCATTATAGTATTGTGGGCAGATTTATCGTACGAGGAATATGGCACAGAGGCAAGCATTGCTGGCACATAAAGAAAATGGATCAGGAAGAGCGTGACCAACCACATGGCCTCTTTGTGGCTAATCACACACTTATGCAAATACTAGATTAAAACCACAGAAGAGAAACAAAATGCAGATGTTTATATTAGATTGTTTTCTTCTGTGAGGGCCAACCATGTAAGAAAATGCTAAAAGGGTAATAATGACAAGTGGCATTCAGAAGTCTTTATTATACAGCATGACTGTTTAATTCTGCTGTTCAGGGATTACTTTAAGAAATGAGTGCAAATTTAATAAGTTATATGGCTTTACATTGATAACAATAGTATAATTCACTGTTGCTTTCCTCCACTTTATGCTGACTTTAACACTTTCAGTTTTGGAGATGTTATGACACTGTAAACATGGAATAACTGGATGGTGAATGAGGCCCCTGTAGTTTTAATTTAAACCAGGTGCAGATACTTTTCTGAGAGTATTGCTAAAATGCTCATATCCAATTAGATACATGTTTCTGGGAGAAACACGTCTCCCTGATTTCACTGCACCCAAGTACTGGAAGGCCTTATAAGAGAGAGAAAACAGTATGTGGTGTGGGACTCCTATGTTAAATATTAACTAATAATTTAGTTGCAAAACTGCAGAGCCTTTGCAGAGATGCAGGTGATCTACCTCATCGTCAGAGGAGTGCTTTATGACATTGCTCAGAAGAAACTGAAAATAAAGTCAGCTGTGACAGGGCGAGTCAGGACTCTGAACACCTGAGCTTGCAGATTCTCAGCGCAGTTGGCATTTGACAGCCAAATCTCTGAAGGTTACACAGTTCGACGGATATATTCTGTTGCAGGACCACAGGAAGAGAGCAGGATTCCTGCTAATATCTCTTCCCAGTGTCTTCCCCAGTATCAGGAGGGACATTACTACATTAACATTCAACCAAGAAAAAATGTAAACTTCCTGTGCTTTTCAGTGTCGCTTCTGGAGACAGTTGTGTGCCAAGGAGGAAAAAGTGCGATTGCTGCAGTCAGGAAACAGTTGTGCATAGGGCAGACAGGAGAAAGGGAACATTGTACAAATCAAAGGAAGAGAGGTCTGTCCTGGGAGTTAAAACAATGGATAAAGTGTCTCAGCTACCATAGTACACCTCACTTAGGGCATCAAGAAGCTCGTGCTTTCTGCAGAGTCATGGACAAATGCCTGGTGTTTGACACTTGGGGGGGGTGCTTGTCCTAGTCCTTGGTTAAGGGTCTCAGCTCTTGGACTGTTTGGTATAACCAAATGTCCAGCTACTCCGGCAGCAGGTAAGGTCTGAAACCCGTGAGTCTCAGGATACTCGTGGAGTTGGCTGCAAGTGATTGTCATGGAGTTGATTGTCGTGGAGGTGACAGCAAGTGATTCCAGGAGAACGTTAGTCCATCTGTAAAAGAATAACTTTGCAATGAAGACATCAGATGATTTAGATTTAAATTGAATAGTTTTAATGAAAAGTGAAAATATCCTGCATGCTGGCTTTTTTTATCTTTGGTTCTAGAATGCCTTTAAAAATATAGGAAGTTCTCCTATAAGATTACAGAGACAGTTTGTCACAATTTACAAGTCATAGCATTCTGGCTGCCTGTTGAACCTTATTAACGCATGCATGAAACACTTCTTAGTTTAGACTTTGATCACAAAGTACTTTTCTCAAAGAAGTTTCCTTTTCACACTGCTTTTGTGAAAACTTTCTTTGGACATCTTCCACATCCTTCAGTCAAAAGAAAAGCTCGGAAAGAAATCCTGCATGTGCTGAACATGACAGTCTTTTTTGCTATTGACCTTAGGAGTGCAAGGATAATTTTTGCCGTTTTTTTAAACCCATCATGTTACTACCTAGTCAAGTAAAAGCAAACCACAAACCTCTTCTGACTAAAAACCACAGTGCCAAATAATGTTATGCTCTAAATCAGTATTATTCTGTAATGATCTGACCCATTGCATTGCGCATTTTCTTTCTGTCATGTCTACGGCAAGGTAGTGTGGGGCAATTAAAAAAAGGTGAAGGGCAGAAGAGCATTCTCATGTAATCTTTAAAAAAGTGTTATTACTAAATGAAGAATGTAATTATGCATAGCCTATGTTGGATGTACATGACATGGTATTTTACTTTCTAGTACAGTAAATTCTGTCTTCGGCATTCATTTAGCTCTGCAATATCACGGTGAAGAGAGCTGTAAGACTACCTAGATAGAAAAGCAGCCATAACACAGTCAAAAAAGAAGAATCTGAGGTATTTTGTTTCAGGAGCTTTTGAAAAACCAACGTGAGGGACTAAAACATCCTGCTTTTACTTTAACAGTATCCATTCGTTTGCACACACTGGATCTAGCATATACCTAGTTGCCCAGGAATAGCATTTACCATTTTAGAAGAGCATTATTTTCACTCGTCTATCTCTTCGATAGACTGATCTATTGTAAATGCAAGCATTTACAATGCGTATTCTCCTTTATGTACATAAATGAAAGACAAAGCTGAGTAATGAGCTCATTGCTCATGTACTCAAAACCTTGCACCACTGGGCCCTTACGAAATGTTCTAACCACATGCGTTTATGAAATAGTTTTCTTAAAGAGTGTACTCAGCTAATGCTTCGCATGACCTTTAAACAAAATAATGTCCTTGTGCTGGGTTCATTACAAAATGAAAACATGCAGCATGGTTGGAGTCTCTGAAAAGCTTTGAGAGGTTCTGATATAGATGGAGTGAATCTAACATGACAGATGCCCATTCTTCTGTGTTGGGGAAGTGAGAATTCATGTTTTATTTTTGTGAAGTTTGACATGCCAAAAAAATCTCTCTCAGTCTGGGTAATCAACAGTGTAACAAATGATTTAGCTCATTCTCCTCTCCTCCCTTTTTATTTATGTATCTTCACACTATAGCAATTATGTGCTGTTCTATTTCTGTTTTTAAGAACCATAACTTGTTATATGATTAGTCTGTTAAATCTCTGCATGCATGTCCTCTGGTACTTTTTTTTATATCTTAACAGGCCAGATTAATTCTAGATGTACTCAGATAAAGGCAGTGGAATGAAATCAAATGAAATGAGCATTGACTGGCAAGTGGAGTGTTAGAAAGGTGTGCAAGGAGCCAGGTATATATCTTCCATTAGTCCAAAATAATGCCTGCTGTCTGACTGGGTGACTTGGCAGAAACAGGATAATCATAGCTCTTACTTACCAAGCACTTAGAACAAGCGGCTGTACTTTATGTACCTGTTCCCATGTGCAGCAGGTTATCTGTTCTAAATCTGAATTTAGCTGAGTGTGTCAGTTTAATATATGAGACCTTAGAGGTAAAGATGGGTTTAATGTTTCTGTACAGATGGCATCACTCGAGGGTGGAAGCTTAGCAGAGTTCTTGGCATTGAAGCTGAAAATGCCAAGCATTATCTGTGTCTATGATAACTCTTCCCCAGAACTCAGAAACTATAGCTTTTATAGTAGTGTTGGGAATATGTAAGATGGTTTCTGATCCTATGCAGACATCCAGCTAAACTCCTGACCAAATTTCTGGTATCAGATGGGACCAGTTTTCTTCTGTAGGATGAATGTGTAGTTTTGCAGCAGGACCTCTCAAAGTTTTCATGGACATAATGGTCCTCAGTGGGTCTGCAAAGGCTTTTTAGCATGAGCAAGGAAGTGGGATTTTTTTTAATCATCAGTAAGGAAGTGTTTCGTTTTGTTTTGTTTTTTTACTATAAGCAAGGAAGTGTTAGCTGTTTGTGGTTTGTTTTTTTTTTACCATGACCTAGGAAATGTTGGTTTTTTACCATGAGGTAGGAAGCAAATCTTTTTTAACAGGGACCAGTTACAAATTTCTGCAAGCAGAGTTTCCTCATCTTCTGCAGTGTTTTTCCATATAGGTTCTGAAAAGGTCATGAAACTTGTGAAGTGCATATTGTGTGCCTTATGCCCTCAGCAGATGCTCTGCATCAAAGTTGCACTGACACTTTCCCATCATCTACGTTGAGTGGCTGCTGTGTTGTGGAGACCACTAAGGCTATAGCCACCATACGCCAGTGCAACATCTCTCTCTGAGTCAGAGCCTAATGGCATTACAAGGTCTGCAACAGCTGCTGCAGAGATATATCTGTGACTCATCTGAAATCCTACTATGAATAAAGCACTAATCCAGCATCATAGTGTATTCTGCTGGCCAGAGAAAAATGCTAAATATAAATAAATCTATAACAGAATGCAAATACAGTGGAAGGTTGGTAAGATTTCACAGAAGTCAAAAAGCCCTCTTGTCCCAGAAAAGGAAAATTGAAGGGGAAATGAAAAAAGCATTTTCTCTAAGTGTTTAATTTCCATTTCTCTTTCAGTTCTCTAGAGGCACCAACATCTTTTTAGATGCCATGAGACTAATCTAATGTTTATCTGAGAGAAAAAGATCATAAAAATGTAGATTACCAAGTGAAATAGCTTACTATTACATCAGATGTTTGGAAATTAAAGTAGATTATTCAGATTTTGAAATACAGAACAGTATTCACTGTGGGTGAAGTTTAGTTCATCTCACCTCAGTTGCAAAAGCTCCATCAGCTTCAGCAATGCCAGTTTTCACTTTCTATCTCTTACCAAGCTGATTTGATGCATGCTAGTGTATAAAGATTAGCTTCCTCTAAGCCAAAAAATATTGCTTTATACAGTCTTTTAATTCTCAAACATTAGCCTGCTGGAAAGGAGGCTATTCCCACTCAGAGAAATACTTGCTATAAACTTAATTCTGGAGAGATGACTTTGTCACTTTTCCTTGCAGTGCTCTGGAATAAAGTGAATTCAGTGTCACTGAACGTAAAGATCGGAATTAACAGAACTGAATGTGGTATGTGCAATGCCTCAATTTTAATAAGCTTAGTTGTGGCTTTAAAACCCACTGAGATGGTAATCTATTTATATTTCAGCAATACCAGGCACAGCTGCAGTGTGCTTAGGACCCAGAGAACCAAGTGGTCTTGAGCCAAATGGAGCTCTATGCAGACCTGATATAAGGCAAAAGTGTAGTTTACCAAAGATAAATGCGAGAAAAACAGGAAAGAAAATGATTGTTTGCTAAATGGGATGCTTTTTTTGGGAAAGGGGAGGGAGAAAAGTAAAGGCACTGCACCCTCCGTTATGGAAGAGCAGCCTTCATCCCACTGACAGCGTCCCCTTTTTATTTACTTGTTTTCTTCACTAAGCTAGAAAGCAGATATGAATTTAGCTCCAGATAATGCCTCTCATTTCCTGCAGTGTTTTCCACAATTGTCTCTTTACCAGTAAAATGTGGCTGATAACAGCTTTTGGTAGCATTTATAAAATTCTTAGTTTAGAACAAATGAACAGTATTTCTTACTTTTCATTCTTCTCTAGGAAAGGGGTAAATATAGAAAACTAACTAAAACAATTTTTAAAAATAACAATTTATAAAATTCTGTATTATTTTACAGTCATACTAAGCATTTCCTGTATATTTATGGAGGACCATTTTAGCTGTGGAGATGAGTTGACTCTGATGATTGGCAATGTTGATTCATTACTCAATGTGCCGTGACCAAACACGAATGGCAACGGGCTTGTAAATCAGAGCAATGACTCAGCATTCAGCACATGCTCTTTGCCTTACTTTCCTTTCCCAAAGAAAATGTGGCGACGGGAAGAAACTGATTCCTTTCTCCCATAGAGAAGGAGTGGAGAGGAAGAGAAACCTGCTCTGGTTCCCACAGGCTCCCTCCCCTGCTCTCAGTTCTCTCTTTGCTCCCACCACTTGCGCTCTTACCGCCTTCCTCTTCCTCATGGGAACTGCCTGTTGCCACCTGGAAAGAAAATGGTAGCCTCTGCTACAATTGCCACGTTAGGGTGTCATATATTCTGGCAGTATGACCCCAGGTCACCTGTGGAAAGCAAAGATAGTTGCTTCTCCCAAGGAGAAGCTGAAGAGTCATGGGAATGCGCTGCGTGGTACCAGCGTACCAGCTGGGTCCGTCAGTGCAAAGCTCCACTGGATCAAGAAATGTTTGCTTGCACAAGGCTGAGGCAGAGGCTGCGAAAGCTGGATCGCTTATTTTGACGCATGAAGAGTCAAGATAAAACCAAGGAGACACACACACTAATTGAATTCTCGGTGGTTGCACGGAAGTGTTATCTCTACTGGCTTTGTGATGAAATCATTCTGGGGATGGGGATGCTGTCATTGAAAAAGCACCTGTTTTAAACTGCATTTGACAGGTAATAAAATTCATATTATCAGTTGTAGTCCCTGACTTTGCACACATAGCTGAGGGTAAAAGAAGCGGTTGTGAGCTCATCCTTGCAATCTCTGATCTGAACAACAACTTTAGCATGCTTTTTTTCTGTAAAATGAGAAACTGATTTTAGTCCTGTGCATGAAGATCCTCTGTTTCTGTGGAAGGCAAGTGGCTGGTTGTAATGCTGCGCCATTTTTGAAAATAATATAAACTGCAAGAGAAAAAGAAAAAAAAATCTTAGCTGGCAACAGTCATCTTACTAGGTATGTTCCATACATGAGGGTGGCACAGAAGGAAGAAAAGCAATCATGAGTGGTCATTTATGAAACTGAAGCAGGACAGGGCATAAAGGCAAGTACTGGGAACCCCATGAGATGCTGGTAATCACTTTTACAAGAATTACTATAGGAAACGCATTCATTACCCATTCTGAAGCACTTATGAATTATTCAATTAATCCTGTCTGGGGAGGTAGATGTCGCATGCTATAGGAGCACATGCTATGGCGTTTATTAACTTAGTTCGATGTCTGACAGGCTTCAAATTTGCTTTTCCAGAATGCCAAATATTATTGGTTTAGTTGCTGTATTTTGCTGCTTATCACTGAGTTTGCAAGAACCACCCCCATCTGTGTTTCTACTTGACAAGTTTTCTGAAATGAATCAATTAAAAAATGGTTGATGTTTTAAAAATCTATTGTAGACATTCTGTCTTAGATATTAACAGTATCTGTCAGCCACCAAATAAACACAGCTTCTCTGGACTCTTTTCATGCCTTGGAACACTTTCATTATATCTTAAACTTTATTTTTAATCTGGATCTTATGTTGACAGTGATGTAAAGTTCAAACTGATATGTGTTTATGAACTGTTGAAAATCAATACATTTGATGAACAGTCTGGTAAAATACTGAACAAATCCTCATTATCCATTTGGGTGAAGAAAGTCTGGCTGGTTTTAGAGTGCTTGCTGGGGTACCATGCAGTGCCTTATGGCACAGGTTACTGCTACCTCATGCTTTGTCTCAGGGCTGCAGTCCTCAAAGCTCAATGTATTTGCCATTCTTTAAAACAATCCATGTATTTTATAGACAAGCCATTTCAGTTCTTATTGCACCATGAAATACTTAGTATATCGGTTCAAAGCCACTATTTACATGGTTGAAGTGAAGATGTCACTGCTCTGGTGAGTGCTTACTAAAATTGTGCCTTGGTTACAGTGGGAGCAAAAGGGATCATAGACTCATGGGATGGCTTAGGTTGGAAGGGACCTTAAAGATCACCTAGTTCCAACCCCTCTGCCAGGGGCAGGGACACCAACCACTAGACGACGCTGATCAAACCTCATCCAGGCTGGCCTTGAACACCTCCAGGGATGGGGCAGCCACAACTTCCCTGGGCAACCTGTTCCAGTGTCTCACCACCCTCGGAGTAAAGAATTTCTTCCCAATATCTAATCTAAACCTTCCCTCCTTTTGTTCTAAACCATTACCCCTTGCCCTATTACTACACTTCCTGATAAAGAGTCCCTCCTCATCTTTTCTGTAGCCCCCTTCAGGTACTGGAAGGCTGCTATAAGGTCTCCCTGGACCCTTCTCTTCTCCAGGCTGAACAACTCCAGCTCTCTAAGCCTTTTTTCATAGGAGAGGTGCTCCAAACTTCTGATCATTTTTGTGGCCCTCCTCTAAACTCGCTCCAGCAGGTCCATGTCCTCTGTATTTAGGGGGCCCTGGAGCTGGACACAGTACTCCAGGTGGGGTCTCACAAGGGCAGAGGAACAGAACCCCCTCCCTCGCCCTGCTGGCCATGCTGCTTTTGATGCAGCCCAGGATATGACACAGTGGTGCAGTGAAGAGCTTATATTTCACAGTGAAATGGGACATGCTCTCTACCCCGTGCAATTTTTCCTTTTGCAGTCCTTTACTCTACCCCTGCTGCAGGCAACTTAGTGGTCAAAGAGCAGCTTTTCCGTGTTGGGAGCTCCTCCGTTTCACTGCAGCATTGCAATCGCATTTGTCAGCTGCATGCTAGGATCAAGAGTTAGCATGCTGACAAAAAGACCAGTAGTTTTCTTAAGCGCTTGCTTTCTAGGAAAAAAGTTAGGCTTTTCTCCCCCCTAGAAACATCTCTCATCTCAGTGTGTGCTTACTCGTCCATTGTCCTCTTGTAAAAGATGTGAGGATTGTTCGACCTGACACAAACCCTGTCTCTGGGACAGCAGAGCGAGTCGGCTGAAAGAGTCCCTGTCAAAAATATTTATCCGATGGCATTGCAATGTGAATGTACCGTATTATTCTGAAAATATATGGAAGAGCACGTATATCAGGACAGTGCTTGATAATTCTGCCACAGATTTAACCATGTAAGATTATCCAGCATCTAATTGACAATCCACCTGGAAAGAAATTAACATCACTGAAAAACCAGGATGTGCACCAAGGATCAGTTTTGGTGATCAAAGATGACTATTGTATTAACAGAAGATCAGCCCAGTTGCTCCACAGCTCTTGTGCTTGGGGCACTGCCATGGGCAGTTTAGCTGCTTTCCACCCCCCACTCCCCCCACTCCTCCTCCCCCCAGCCCAGTCTCTGCCCTTGCAGGCATCCCTGGCCCTGTTTGCAGTCTCACATCTTCCTGGAAGCTCTTTCTGTTTCGGTATGAGAAAAAAGGACAAAATCTGAACCCTCAAAACAGAGTATAAAATGCCTTATGTGTGTATGCATATGTGCATGCCTGGGTGGGGACACACAGTAGATATGCACCCGTATTTCTTTATGAAAACAAAGAAGGAAATAATTTCAAGTGATTTTGGGTGCCCAGGTCCCAGGTATCTTCGTCATTAGAGGCAAAAGACAATAAGAAATGCAGCTTCAAATGAAGTACTGTTTATCAGAGATATATTCTGTAAGAATTATGAAGTAACCATTCTCTGAGCTGTATGTACAGCTGTGATGTTATAATCATATGTTATTCTCTGGGAATTTGTATTTCTGTGGAGAAGAGGGAGGGAATGATGGATGCTGTAATATAGCGATACTTTTTCCCCTCGTGTTTACAAGTATGCTTTGAATTCTCCTCCTGGGTATTATATCATCATATCATATTATATCATTATATTATAAATCATTATAATTCCACTTGACCTGAATCTTCCTTGCATACTTTGATTTTACGACACCATTAAGTTTATTTGGCAATGGAGTTATTTTCATCCTAATTACTTTTCTTGTCTGTGTTTGTTATTTTCACAAAGTGAGACAGAGACTAGAAAGAAAGAAAAAAAAAAGTAACCGTAAAAGTCCTAATGTTTGCCTAATGTTTTATTTTGTTTAGCCTAGCAACTCTCCACTGTGAAACATGCTGGTGATCGGTGTTGGACCTGGCTGGAAAAAGTCTGGGTTACCGGTTAGGTGACACATTAACAAGACTACTTTTTGTAGTCTTGTAGACTGCGTAGGATCCAGCTTCACTAAGCTTATAATTTAGGAAATTTGGGCCAAACTTTATTTCCTATAGAAGGACTGAAATATTCTTAGGCTTTTTCCTACTTGATTGCTTTTTCCCCACCAGAATACCAACACCTTGCTGCGTGTGTGCTTTTTACATGAATGCATTGCTTCAGTTACCTTTCTTTGTCTTCTCCTCCCATCCCTGAGTGATACTAGATGCATCCTCTATATTAAACATTTTTAACGAGATGTTAATCATGCATTTTCTAATCTTGACAAATTTTTATTTATCTGGGTTTTCTCCTTTTATCTGCTGTTGTTTGGTGGTTAAGTTTAATTAACTCACCTTATGGAATAGTTCTCCAATTATTTCTGCTGTCAGGGGTAATAATTCATCCAGAAAAGCTTTCTTTTGTAAATTAGAAGATACTGAAGACATTTACTTCTCACTTAATAGATATGTCGGTTTCTTCCTTTGTCACTTCAGGGCATGTGTTCCAAGACAATGAATGAGAACTCCTATCTTCTTTTTTTAAGAAAACTTTTTTTTCACCCCTTTACATCTGAATGTCCTAGAACACAGGAGAGAAGCTGCTCAAATTAGTCAGTTGTTTTGCTTGGGCTGTTGATTCTGCTTCTTTTTTGGAGGACACATTTAAAGCTTATATACTTTTATTTTTTTTTCTTTTCATTTTTAGAGCCATTTTATACGGTACTTTTCTTTCCTCTGAAAAATTATTTACTTTTCATCAGTTTCTTCTTTCTTGAAATATACTTACGCATTATACCAAATGAGAAAGAAAAAAATAATAAAGAGACAATGCTAGGTGAAAAATGAAAGCCTCAGTGTAGAAATTCAGGATTCACCTGGACTTTAAGAGTAGTGATTTTGCTTTATCTCCTGCCTTTGCCAACATTGCTCTGACAAGCAAGGTAACAGAATGGCAGTCTGTCTCTCATCATGAAATTCAGTTGTACTTTAGGCTTTTTCTTCTTTAAGCTAAGTGACCTTAGAGAAGCAATGTCCAGAAAGGACTGGGAATCTGATTGCATCAAGATTAACTGACCAAGCTCTGCCCTCAGCAATCCAGTTCAAAACATTTCTTCCTTCCCTTTGTCTGCCCCCCCCCCCCCCCCCC
>VXBO01007952.1:99675-141394 GCA_013400135.1 Rhinoptilus africanus
TTAGCATTTCAAAACTTTCGAGCATCTAACATAAACAATTATGGAGAGAGATGGTAAAAACTAAATCTGAGAATTTCTCCCCCCCTCCCTTTTTTTAGCAAGAAATTCTTTTGCAGTCCTAACTTGAATTTTGAGAGAGGATGGGATATTATTTAAATTCTATTGTACATTGTTCTGTCAGGAGATATTCCAGTTTGTAGTTTAACTGGGCAATTGGCGGTGTAAAATAAGAAAAATCATTTTGCTAAGCTTTAAAAATCTGCTTAAACTGGATTTATATTTCCTTATATGTCATGAGAGGAAATTCATATTAGACCCACTCTTCTATTTTTGGCTGCCTAGCTTCTAAAAATACAGTGAACTCTCCTGACATGGTGACAAAGAATTGCAGTTTCATTTTCATGCCACCCTTGAAAAAATGTGGGTTGTTTTTTTGGTGTTTTGTTTTGTTTGTTTGGGGTTTTTTTTGCATTAGGAGAGGTCCTGCTACAAAGCACTGCTTTCACAGATGAATGATAAGGATGTGTGGTACAGAAGGTGTTCTGTCAGCATTGCTGATGGCCAGGAGAAGAGGAAGACAGCAGAAGCAGACATTGCACATTGCACGAGCTTCTCCATGATTAGAAAAGAAACATTTCTCAGCTGCCAACAGTGTCGCTGCGGCAGATTCCTACTGCTTGATTACAGAAGTGGTGAGCCTTCTTCATTCTTTAGGGCTTGTTTTGTTTTCTGGGGGAGTGGTGTAACTCAGCTTTGATGTCCAAACTTCCCCCAGGCTCTGTCGCGTGCAACGCTGGACGTGTCTCCGCTGCAGAGAATTTGAATGAGTTTGTCTCTTGGGTTAAACCAGCACAGGTGGGACTGTCCACATAAAAATCGACACCTGAGCCTTTGTATCCATCTTCCTGATGGAGCCACTACTCCTGTCGTTAAAGCTCTGGGGACCAGTGCATGACACATGACTCTTCTCACTGCAGTCTGTTTCTCTGATGGGTACCGCATAGGGAATAGGGGAAAAACTATTGAAACTTGGCTGTGCTTTCATTCTCTCGCTTCCTTTAAGTCTTTTATTGTCAGTATCCCACATTCAGCAGCATAGTTAGCAATTTTTTTTTTCTTTTATACCAATTTTAGTAGTTCTATTTCTTTGAAGTTGTTCCTTACATCTGAAAGATGGCAAATCTGCTTCAATTGGTTCTGGAGAGGATAATAAATCTCCATAACAATGATAACTAGAAAAACTGGAAGAATTTTTGGTTTTGTGCCCCTCACTTTTTTTTGGAAGAGCCTATTCCCTTGCTGTTTGCCTTCTGTTTTTGCTACAGGCTCTAATGAGAATAGAGACCACGATGTGCTAGGACCTCTCAGTTGCTAACAAATTTTGGATTAAACAAATTGGGTCCACAGTGAGACTCTATCTTCTGAGCCAGCAATAAGGTCTATCACATTCAATTCAACAGTTAACTTTCAAGACATTAAATTAATCTGCATAGTTTTCCCCACTTCAGTTAATAAGCACGGTTGCTGGAAGTTCAGTCTTCTGTAGTGCTTTAACTTCCTAGATTAGCTGTTTCATTCTAACCACCTAGTCATTCTTTCTTGGCATCACACTCACACTTCCTCCATCTCCCTTTCCACAAAGAGACTTATATTTAAATATTGAATTAGTATTAAGTGAGGAATAATTTGAAATGTCTAGAAAATTAATTTTTAAACACTGATCTAAGCTATTCCTCCTGTGTCAGTTATTACCCACATTACTTGAAGAAATCCTGTGCCATCTTGCATCGTGCGCCACCACAGATTACAGGATTGAATGCATAAACTTTGTGAGTTTTTTCAGATTCAGACTTTCAAACAAACTCTACACGTGCTTGGAAGCAGTTTACTTTCAAAACATTGAGCAGAACCTCTCCTCAGATTGCATCCAAAAGAAGTGGGCTTCAGCCTCAGGCACAGCCATCCTGGTACAGCTCAGAAGGAAAAGGGCACACTGGGAATTCTGCAAAACCAGCATGCCTAACTGCTGGGGGTTGTAAACTTCCTGATGGACAAAATATAAGAGTACTGGGATATATTCTGTAAGAGGTTTATATCAAAGAGTGGCAAGTATGAGAGCATGACGTTGCAATGCTACTCAAGCGTGAGTGAAAGCGGCAAACAGAGCCTTTACGTGGTGTGTGTTATTGTGGAGATGGGGTAAATGTTGAAGGAGCTCTTGTTTCCTCTCTCAACGTTTGTTTTTTTTTAAAATATGCATACCGAAAAAAGATGGGGAGGGGAAAGCAAAATGCTGTGATTCATTATGTTATTCACTTTCAGCAGATGCAGAGAAAAAAATCTGGTCACTGACTTTCAAAGAAAATCTGTGATGTAGGTCACATTAATATGGATATCTCTAACTCAGTACTGAGAAAGATTATTTATCGCATTATATAGACAGAAATTTTAAATGTTCAGAGTATGGACCGCATCCAAGGGGCTGCACAACTGCTTCTACTTACAGTCTCAAGTGAATGTTTTTTTCCTTATTTGTAATTGAGAACATCCCTTTGATAATCACAAGTTATAATTAGGTGTAATAACATTAGAAAAGAATGCATGTGGGTTTTTAAAACTTAAAAAAAAAATAAAATTACTCTGTGTACTTCCACACACACACACTTATTTCATTTCCTTCTCGTTTTCCCTCTGCTGTATCCCCTTGTGCTTAACAGCTAAAATGAAAAGGAATGAATACCTGACTAACCTGCTCTCTGCAGCTTGGAAATCTCTGTAGCAAGGAACTTCCGGAAGAAAAGAATATTTTGACTTTGCCTGTTAATCAATGTGCTGACTGTGCTTAGGAAAAATTTAATGACTGTTTTTGAAAGATTATAATAGGTAGCTTCACTGTTGACTGAAGTCATTAATTACATTCTGCTCACTTAAATTTCAGCAGGTTCGTTTGGGCTGCTAACCATATTTGTCGTTTACATGGCTGATTCCAAGGGGAGCTTTATGTGTTTCGTTACACAGTAAACCACTTCTGCTGAGCACGCAGTGTCGCTTCTGTTGTGGATGGAATGATGCATGTCACCCGTAGAGAGAAGCAGTGATACTTTTATTGATATAAAACAGGGGTTTGATAAGGTTCGATAGTAAATGTGACTGTGTTTTAACAATATTTGATGGTAAGGCGCAGTTGGCTATTTGCTGCATAGAGGACAGGGTCAGACAGAGGTGTCAGTCAGGGAGACCCTCCTGTTGAGTTGAGGTTCAGAGAGGACTTCCTTGCTTTCTAAACTCCTTCTCAGAGAAGAGTCTAGGTGCGTCTGGATCCAATCCTAGTTCCAGACTTGGTCAACTGTTTATGTCTAAAGGATTATAGATGCACAATCAATCCTTTAGATCACTTAGCTAAGATTTCAAATTTTAGCATGCTATAAACCACTTACCGAGGATCTGTCATGGCAAGGAATCTCTGAATCTCGAGAAGTAACCTTGAGAGGCGTCCCTGCTCAGGGGGAGATCCTGGCGTGCAGCCCACTGCCATGCAGGAGAGGTCAAAGAGCTCTTGGGCTGTTCACTATTTATGGAGGTAAGATGATTGATGTACAGTCGTATTTGCATATTGACCACAGTAGCAGCATTGTGGTTAGGTGGGCGTGTTGCTCAAGTTAGCCCTTGGCTATTGTGTTGTTATCTGTCTCCCCCAAACCACATTGAGTCGGATGGAGCCGTCACGACTAGATCTACCACGGGTGGTTATGGCTTGGGCAGGGTTATGGGAGATAAAGGTCAGGTTGGCACCCCGGGGGGGGGAAGCACACCGTCACAGCTTCACAGACAGCTGTCTTTCCCTCTGGGTTTTTAGCATCTGGAAAACACTCATGCACATCATGCAAAGAAAGAAATACTACATTGCTGTATGCAAAACAATATATTTCCCATTTCACTTCTCCATTCCTTTCCAAGAGGTTTTTAGGTCAGATATTGCTATTTAAAAGTGAAATCTCTCTCTCACCCATGGCTCAAGCAAATGAGCTGTGTGCAGGGAATCTGCTGGAAATTGCAGTGGAGGAAGAAATCTTTCTATAAAACTACAAAACAACTGCAGTCCCAGAATAGCAATGAGCTCTGGGAAGCCCTTTCTTAGTTACCAGAATTGCTAGTTTATGGCAAGACCTGTGTATGTGATATGCCGTCGTGCACCCAAGAGATGCTCTCTGCCTAGTGAAAAAGAGCCCTTCCTTGACCGGGGACAGGGGCGGTTAAGCTTCACCCCTAAATAATAAAGTAAGGCAGAAGTTTTAAAAATACCTATATTCCATCATTAACTATCCATCATAAGGAAGGATCTGCAGAGTCCTAACAGCAGCTTATCGTGGCTCTGTGGTTTCTGATGGGAAAACAAATACATCACGTAAAGGGAATAAAGTGCTTTTCTCTGGTTATCATTCCACTCCAGGCTTTTGTGTCGCAGATTGTCTGGCAGACTCTCACAATTGTTTCCTCCTGCAGCTTCTGGAAATGATCTTCTCTTCTTTTCACTAAAGAGAAATATGCCCACAGCAGAGATAGGTTTTATTTGCGGTATTCCTTTGTATTTTTCCATTTTACCATTAACTGATTTTTAGCTCTCAATCTCTTTCATGTGTATGAAACATCATTTCTGTGAAGACTTGTTCAGTTCTCCAGGTAATTGTTGATATGCCTGAAATCTGTGTCCTATTAATGTGTTCGTATTGTTGTTAGATCTTTGATAAGCCCTCTGGATCTGAGTCACCCCACAGACTGCATTGAGCAAGTGCCAGTGCAGCTCAATGGTGCAAATCCGGCTGCACATGGGGGGCTGGAGGAGTGCATAGAGCGGGTCCCAAAGAGATGGGTCTGATGCAAAGGTACAGACAGAGCTGAAACTCATACTCACTAAATGGACTTTCCTCTTTGGTTTGCTAGAATTCACTTCTTTAGGCTATCCTGAAATCTACGTTTGGGCTGGATTATGGAAGAAAAAATATCTAAGAACTCTGCTTTTGTCTTTGAGGCTGATCATCCATCTAATGAAAAGGAACAGCAGGCATTTGGATATGAACTAGCTGGCTAGCCCATGCTCAGAAAGTGCTTTTCCCCCTCCCCCAGTCCTGGGTAGCTGAAGCAGTGGCAGCTCCTTCTCCCAAGGCTGCTCTCCCAGCGCCGGGCTGCAGTGGAGCCAGCTGGCTCCTTCCTCTTGCCTGGCTACTGTGCCACCTCGGAGACACACCGGGTCCCCACCTGCGCCAAGGCCTGAGGGCTGGATGCTGGCCTGTGAATTGCAGGAAATTTGACTATGATTCAGATGGATGCCACTAAAAATAAGTATTTTTTTTTTTCCCCCCTAGCTAATGTGACTGCAAAGCATATTTCCATGCGAGCTGGGGAAGAGCACATTGAGCCTGACACCTGATGAAGCATTTAGTCTCTGCCTGGCATCCCTTATGTGATGAAAGACATCACATATAGAAGGGTAGCATGGCTGGCTCTTCTCCTCGTGACACCTGAAACACCTCAGAATGAGCGGGTTGGGAAATGAGCATTTCCTGCCTCTCCATCACTTCCAACCCCACCGCAGAACACGTTTATTTTTTCAGTTACTTTCTTCAGTGATTTCAGTGGCTTCCTGTGTCTGCAGCATTATGTCTGTGCTTGTGATTGATTACATTGCTTACGGGTGTTTAGAGTCTGGAAGCCTCCTGTAAAAAATTATTTGTAAATACATCCTCCATGTGAGATGGGGAGGAAGAGAGGACTCTAGCACTTTCCCGCCTGCTGCACTGATCAAGTAGGAAAGTAGGAAATAAAAAATATCTGTCCAAAGAAATCTGTTCTTTACTGAAAGAAATTAAAATGGAGGTTTAAAATTAAGAGGAATGGTAAATTATATATACACATGCATTTAACAGTAAGGTTAGCAACTGGTTTTAAATCATAGATGCAAAATCAATTCCCCTCGTACTTTTGAGAGAGAGTGAGAGCAAGAGGGCCTGAGCATGCTTTGCATTAGGAGGATGTCTCAGGCTGTTCCCCTCAGCTCTTCTGCCCGTTCTAGACCATTGGTCGACGTTTCTCTCTGCTGGTAAGCAGAATTTGGAAGCTAAATGCTGTGAGAAATGAAAAAGAGCAGTCCCACATGAGATGTGGTGGGAAATACAGAGTCAGTTTTTAATCTGTTTTTCAGTAACTTTGATGTCACAGACTTTGCAACTTATTTGTATATTTTTTCCTGCATATTTCTTAGATTTAACCACTCCAAGAACTGAAATGAATGCTGCCATAGAAGAATCATATTGAGTGTAGCATGGCAAGGTCAATCAACAGTATTGAACATTTTAGATCCAATACACAAATCTCTTGACTCTCACCGGCTGAGGTAACAGCTCGTCCTTCTGTTCGCAGAGCCGCCATATGATGAAAACAAGATGAGCTTCTGCTAAGAGCTGAAGGGTGGGGAATCTGGTAATCTCTGTCCCCATCAGGGTCTGAAATGGAGAGTGCTGTCAGGTGCAAGCCCAAGGCTGTGCTCCTCTCTTCCCCTTTGCCCTCTCCCTCCCTCAAGTGTGGATTCTTTCTGTCTCATCCCAATACTCTCTCCTTCCTCTCTGCCTTGAGACAAAATGGTTAGAACCAGCCTCTTTTTCTATCTGGGAATAGTCTCCCTGAAACCAAAACAGAGATCTGAACCCTTCTTTACTCAAGCACTGCGACTCCACTGCAACTTTCAGCGTCCAGGTGGTTTTTTCCATAGTCACACAGATCCAGACACTTGATCAGCTGCAGCACCCTGCAAGGACGGTGAAAAACAATAGCAAGCAGATTCCTGCTTAGTTAATTGAACTGTTTCAGTAATGTGGAAAAAGCAGTACATTCCCTTCCTCCATCAGCTCTCTGACACAGCAGAGTATTTTTTTTTTCCCCTGCAACGCTTCCAATAAAACTCAGCCCGAGGCAGAGAACCTGGCATTGAAAATTTTAGTCTGAAATATAAACAGCCAAAATAGGATCTTTCAATGGAAACTGTCAGGCGACTGACAATAGGTGTTATCACCTGCTCTGTCTACTGCTGCATACATCCAGGCTCCCGTGCATGCTGCTCACTGCGGCACGCTCAGGGGAAAGGAAGAGCTGAACAAGGGGGTTTTGAGCATTTCTCCTTAAGTTGCTTACAGCTCTTCAGGTGTTTTCCATTTTATCAGCATCTGTGGCAGAACGTAGCATAATGAATGCATGAATATTACTAAGCAAGTAGCCAGGTGACATATTTAGGTTTTATATTACCCTCTACTAAATGTGTAACACTCATACATTAGTAAGTGATTAAGTATTCTGCTGGGTCTCAGACCATAAGTAATTATGTGCCATTTTAAAGACAGCCAAAGGAGTGATGTAAAATGCTTGAATAAAAAAGAAAGTAGGGCAAGACAAACAATTCTCAAGAAGAAAGAAGAAACCCATACTCATGATCTGCATTGGCACTATGCACTTAAAATTACAGCTGCATCAATACTTGATAGGAAAAAATAATTTTCCTTTTAGCTCAAAGCAAGAAGAAAACTCTTTAGTGTTTTTACTGAAATAAGGATTCTTCTGAATGTCTTACACAAGTCTTTCAGAGCTTAATCACAAGAAATAACTCCTTGTCACGGTCAAGCCTTAAGTGAACGTGGTCTCCTCTATAGACCAAGTGGCAAATAACCCCTCCCACCTTCTAGTCAAACAAATACAATTTGTCATCTACTCCATCCTACCAGTTCACCCTTCCTCCCTTGCTAGAGGGGAGCTTTATTCCAGAACCTCCCTTTCCCTCCCCCAAAGTACTCAGTTAGGAAAATGATACTTGTATGCTGACTTGAGACTGAAGTAGAACTGCCATCTTGTCTCCTACCAGCCATCTGAGTCCTTGCCACGTTAGAATAAGTGTACTACTACTAATGGTATTAGTAGATGACTAAGTAGTGCATTGCTCCAAGACTGAGTGCTTTTTACCTTTCCCTGTTTGACAGTGATGGAGAGAGATGGAAGCCAGTTCCATCAGAAAATCCACATCCAACTGAAAACAATAACACCACCACCAGTAAGAAATACAGGAGGGCTTGTTTTCTACCACCTCTTCCACCGACTCCTCTCTGTTCATCCTCTGAGCTGCAGTGATTGGGACTATCTAGAAATCATCGGGGAGTCCAGCATCCTTTTCCAGTAATGTAAGGCTGGCTGTCCCAAAAACAGCTCTCACAGAGGCCAGATGGCAACAGAAGCATCAGGAATTTACCGATTTCGTGCAGCAGCTGGGCTGATTCTGGAGTCCTAAGGGGAGAATAAGAGCGAGGCTTCCCTCCTGGTGGACACTACGGGAGACGCTCCTTTGAAGCTGTATCTCTTCACCCATTCTGGGATGCCTGGCTTCTGCTTTACAAACCTGTATAAAGGGAGTGAAAGGTCCCAAACCACTTTCAGCAAACACAGAGCAGGCTTAGCTGAAAGAATCTCAAACTTCAAGGTGGAGGGTTTTTTTTTTTAAGCTTGACTGTAGGAGGCTCTGTGTAATTGATCTGTACAATAGAATGAGTCCTGAGATAATTTCAACATGGAGACAGTATTTAGCCGGAAATCTAATGTTATTGTTTCAGTACTGCTGGTTGGAGGAAGATTGGCATTTGCCCTGCTGCTCTTGCTGTGTGTCCCTTCCCACCTATGCACTGCTTAAAGTAATTTTTCAAGCATCACCCACCCAGATTCCTGGAAACTAACCCTTGATGGATGATATAATTTGAATGATGGATTCCTGTATATCTTTCTAGAGTAGAGGCACCTTAGCTGTTCCACCATCAGATATTTTACAACCAGCAGTAACAGTAAAAGAGAGAAAGCAAAGACCTTGAAAACTATTCACATTTTTCCTATTGCTATGGAAACAAAATGGCGGTTTGTTTTTTTTTTTTTTTTTCCCAGACATCAGTACATGCTATTATGCTTTATTATGAAACTCTGGTAATGCTTGTCTTCTGATAACAAAGAGCTTCAGAGCTTTATGTATCTTATGTAATCTCCCTTAAATTGTTGCAGGAGCGTTAAGTCTAGACTATGACGCAATGCTTTGCAGGACAATTTTAACTTGAGATATTTTGAATACCATACCTATACCCTGTCACTATGACAGGGGCTCCTCTGCCTGCCTGAGAGAAACTTGGGTGGGTTATTTGAAGGCATTAGAAAAACAGCTACAAGTGATGTCCCCAGGCAGACGCTGAAGGTACAAGAAAGAGATCTGAAAGACATCTCTCGATATTCAGCGAAGACAATGCTATAGGTATCTCCTCAGACGCAGACATCCCTTTGGAGATCCCATTACATGTTATTAATCTCACTTGTGCCATCTGCCATGTAGACTTCTTTTATGCTGTGTTGGGGGCAATATCTTAATTTATTTCCTAAGACTCTTTGCCTCTGCTCTTCTCAATATCCATACCTAGACCAGCTGTGGAAGCAAAATGACCTTTTCCGTAGAGTTTTAAGTAGGCAGCATGTCCTGTCACATACTGTGTGAACAGTCAGATGTTTTGGAAAAGCTGAAAATCAATTAACCTGTGCCTTTTTCATGCTGCAAGTGTTGAGTGTCCTACAGAGAACGTTGTTTTGACAAATACTTTCTACATGAGGCAGGTCTAGTGCCATGCCATAAGCTGGTCAAGCCCAGGCGTGTTGGGTGTTGGTGGAAAGGTGTTGGTAGTGGGTGGGCTGCAGGGTGGCCTCTGAGGAGAGACTGGGAGCTGCCCTGTGCTGGCCACCCCCCAGGACACAGCTGAGCCCACCATCCGAACTGGTGGTGCCTTGATGAAAACATATTTAAGAAATGGCATATCGTCAGGGCAGAAAAATACAAACTAAATCATGGGGCCTCCTTTTTCCTTGTATAATAATCAGGAGAAGAGACACATGCAACAGCCCCTATTAATCCCATCCCCTCCTAGGAGAGTTAAGGAATATGCCTTGAGAACTTTCTTTGGCTGCCCAAGCCCAACTGCTGGCTCGTGTATTGGGTTTGCATGGCAAGGTTTTGGTAGCAGGGGGGCTACCAGGGTGCCCTCTGTGAGAAGCTGCTAGAAGCTTCCCCCATATGCGATAGAGCCAATGCCAACCGGCTCCAAGACAGACCCACCACTGGCCAAGGCTGAGCCCATCAGCCATGGTGCAACACCTCTGGGGTAACATATTTAAGAAGGGGAAAAAAAACCCTGCAGAGAGGAGAATATGTGAGAGAAACAACTCAGCAGACACCCAGATGAGGGAAGAAGGGGGGGAGGAGGTGCTCCAGGCACCAGAGCTGAGATTCCCCTGCAGCCTGTGGTGAAGACCATGGTGAGGTGGGCTGTCACCCTGTGGCACAAGGACGTTCATGGCGGAGTGGATATCCACCTGCAGGCCATGGAGAACCCCATGCCGGAGCAGGTGGATGCCCGAAGAAGGCTGTGACCCTGTGGAGAGCCTGTGCTGGAGTAAGGTCCTGGCAGGCCCTGTGGAGAAAGGAGAACACACTGGAGCAGGTTTGCTGGCAAGACTTGTGACCCTCTGGAGGACTCACGCTGGAGCAGTCTGTTCCTGAAGGACTGCAGCCTGTGGAAGGAACCCACACTGGAGCAGTTTGTGACGAACTGCAGCCTGTGGGAAGAGCTCACATTGGGGAAGTTCATGGAGATCTGTCTCTTGTGGGTGCGACTCCATGCTGGAGCAGGGGAAGAGCGTGAGGAGGACTCCAACTGAGGAGGAAGGAAGGGCAGAAACAGCAAGAGGCTTTTGCGGGCACCTTGGCATCCAGCCAGCGTTGCTCAGCTGGTTGTTCAGCTGAATCCAACTCACTCACCTCCTCAGGAACAGTTTCCAGCCTCATGCTCAGCACTTCCCGGGAGCCAGAGAGCTGAGGGACCAGCTGGAGAGGCCACTCCAGCCGCACCTCCCCCTGAGTCGGCTAGGTTCTCCCAGGGCTTCTGTCATTTACCTTTCACGGTAAATGCAAAATAGTGAGTGAAGGTTCAGGATCAGGCTGAAAGGTCCTACTCTTGCAGCTGCTGTCAATCCATCTCCCTCCTGGACCTCATAAACTAGAAACAACTGCTGCAGTCTGGCTTCCTAGAAAGAACTATTTTCCACTTCTGGCTCTAAATTCATCTAACCTCTCTGCTACTCGTGCCCATCCTGCTGAGTCAGCTCCCATCTCTGCTGGACCAGCCTCTCTATTTCCTGACTTCGCAACTCCTGCATTGTTAGTTTATCAATTTTCCAGGACCTCTGAGGACGCTGTAAAGAGTGGGGTCAAAACTAGAGACTATACCTTTGTACTGCATATCTGGAGGTCTTTTGCAATGCTGTATAGAAAAAAAAAAAACCCTAGCACACCACTGCTTCCTGGACTTCATGCAGAGACTGC
Source organism: Rhinoptilus africanus (assembly GCA_013400135.1). Lineage (NCBI taxonomy): Eukaryota > Metazoa > Chordata > Aves > Charadriiformes > Glareolidae > Rhinoptilus > Rhinoptilus africanus. The sequence continues at coordinate 111,116 of VXBO01007952.1, forward strand.
CATGCAAGCCATCCATCTACTGTCAAGTGACGCAGGTGCAGGCCAACAGCTGGTATTTTTAGCTTAAACAGTGAATATAGTTTATTTCACTATCACTGAAATCTTTTTTTCACAGACACTGTGGCATCTTGGGATCCATACAGGAGCATGCAGCAAGGAGGTTGCATTCCTTTTTCTGCCATGGAAAACTTGAGGTCTTCAAAAACTTGTCTTCCACGGGGCTCAGCCTGCTCACAGCAGAGATGCTTTGCTGACCTGTCTCTGTCACCCCCACTTCTATCTGTCATGAGAGAAAATCATCTTGGAAACTAGCTACCTGCAATCTCGGGAGTGGACTGTCTGTGGGTTTTAGGCACCCAGAAGAAGCTGTGACTATCTGTGTCTATTATCTGGGCTAATACAGGTGCTGGGACCATGATTCTGGCCTGGAAACAGCATTAGAAGAGAGAAACAATAGGGTAGATTTGCCTATATCCAAACAATCACAGGAGCAAACACCTAAGATAGTTCATGCTCGGGGTGGAATTGACAAATGCTGGCCAGTTCTGAGGTAGTGTGGGAAAGAGAGGGGTATAGTGCAATGGAGGTGTAAGTGTATCCAGGAGATCTACTGTGGAGGGCTCAGTCCAGGCCAATATTCATCAGCATCAGGCTGAAATTTTTGAGGAAATGTTTAATGGAAAATAAACATACAGTAAGAGGTTTAAAGAGTTGCCTGCAAGATGTAAATCTCTGTTTAAATTTCTCTCTTTTTGCTTAATGGGGACAAACTGAGGCCATTAAAACCACTGAATAATTTCTAATAATACTTGGTGGCTAATCTTAACACATTAAAAATCTTTGGTGCTATTGAAGTAGAAAACTTTGAATGCTAACCATTTTGCTTTGTCAAAATATTTTAATTTCACTGTCTTTGATTTAAATGTCGTTCCTTAAATCTCAGCTACACATAAGAAGTGAGTCATGAATTTAAATGGCACAGATTAAAGTCTAACCAAAAATATTCATCATTTTAGTAGGAGATATTGATCTTGTCTGTCCTTTATATTGTAGCTATATGTAATACAACATGGCCGTTACTGTCAATAGGGTACGTTCACATGAAAGGGAAGGGATTTCAGTAAAAACACTGTGTTTCTTATAGAATGCCCATGTACCTGCAGAGCATGTATTATTTTAAAAATATCTGTGATGGCAGCTCCCATGTTTTCTGTTCTTATCTCTACAAGGGACACACTTTGCAGTCTTTGCCCAGTACACATAGCCTGGACATTTCTGAAAGATGCAGTAAAGTAAAGCATATTAGGTACTTGTCAGGCAGGAGCGCAGAAGGAAAAAAAAAAAAAAGAAAAAAGTTTTTTTATAAGTGGGAAAATGATAAAGTTGCAAACTCTAACTCTAAACCTAAATACCTGAAATGACTTACTTATCTGGACACATGTATTTTCTACAAATCTTCCTCTTCCATCCCTGTACTGTAAGGAGCTCTTTGTACAGACCTTCCACTGACTTCACAGTCATCAAGGTCTCTGCTACCTCGGTAGGTCTGCGCTCCGTGGTTTTGTTCAGCGATTGCAATAGTTTGAAATAGAATCATAGAATCACAGAATCATTCAGGTTGGAAAAGGCCCTTGGGATCATCAAGTCCAACCATCAACCCCACTCTACAAAGTTCTCCCCCACACCATATCCCCCAACACCACATCTAAATGACTCTTAAACACACTCAGGGATGGTGACGCCACCACTTCCCTGGGCAGCCTATTCCAGTGTCTGACCACTCTTTCTGTGAGGAATTTTTTTCTAGTGCCTTGTCTAAACCTACCCTGTTGCAGTTTGAAGCCATTCCCTCTTGTTCTATCACTGATTACCTGTGAGAAGAGACCAGCACCAACCTCTCTACAATGTCCTTTCAAGTAGTTGTAGAGAATGATGAGGTCTCCCCTCAGCCTCCTCTTCCTCAAACTAAACAGTCCCAGCTCCTTCAGAATGTAAATATATGTAGATGTAAATATATGTGCGTTCCTGGTGTGTATATGTAAATATATATATATACACACACACACACATATAGGTATGTATATATATGTTCCATAATCCCACCTTGTTAAGATTTCAGGAATACACTACCAGGATGCCGGCTACACAGAAAAGAGATGGGAGAGTTTGTAGGGATCCTTCCCAGCAGCTACATTCTTGTATTTTCTCTTACGTGGTGCAGCATGTCACCTTCTAAGAGATAGTCTCCAAGACCTGCATGTGTCCTGGGGACACTGGGGTGCAATGGGTAGAGTTTCAGTTACACCAGGCTATTAATTAGACCTTGCGACACAGAAAGAAGTTACTTGCATATTTATTCCTTTACTTCCTTTTTTTTTAATTGCTTGTAGTGTTGCAGAAATGCTTATGTAGAATTCATTCTTCATCTTCTTTTCTCAGGTCTACCTTTGCATTTGCTGACACAGTGCTTTTAGACGTAAGATTTAATGTAAAGCTCTGACCCATCACTTCCACATTTCATATAGTGAATCACAAATAAATAAGGATTCTCTCACTTGATATTCTGGGACTTCTTGTCACCCCGTGTGCAAATTATCCTTATGGGTTTGCTGCTGACCTGCTGCCATCTTAAGATCTTTGTAGTGTAAAATAATTTTCTCACACAACTTGTGTGCTGTTCCCAGAAGAGTCATGTTAGCATAGACATGTGAGCTTTTGGGGAATTAAGTTGACTTTCATAATCTTTTTTAACTTCAGCATTGGGGTTGAGGTTTTTTTCTTTGTTTGTTTGTTTTCTCTTTACTTTTTTTTTTTTTTTTCTTTTCCTTCATCTGGGCCTTTTTCTCCTTAATTTGCCTTATTTCCACTCCTAAATTTTTGCAGTCTTAATTGAATCTTCACACACTGATGCCCTTCTCTTTTCTGGACCCATTTCACCTTTGACCAGTCTTTTCTATTGGGCAGTTCTCCTTGGCCTGAGATGTTATCTGCTAACATGTGAGTCTAAGACAATAAAGACTGATTATCATAAAATGGCATACTTAAAGCTGCTTGGAAAAAGCCACAGTGGTGAGGAAAGAGGAGATAAGGATCTGAATACGTGGCAAGATGGAGAAAACTCACTGAAACAACCAAAACAATGTTGTAACAGGAGATGAAATCATCTGGAAAATGGCTATAATTTTTCTCTCTAAAGCAATCTCCTACTAGGTAAAGATAACAAGATGAGCAACTAAAAAACATATGAGAGAAACATGCTGCGTTTTTCACTTCAAGACACAAAACACATTCTTGTAGAGTATCCAACTGTTTGGGTTTGGGGTTTTGTTTTTGTTTTTGTTTTTCTTTTTTTAAAATTATAATTTCCTGTTGCTATTTTGTGGCTCGTATCTCCCATGCAATAGATACATTTGTACAGTTTTCTCCCACCACTTTTGTAGATGGTGAAGAAGGACAAGAGATAATATCAAAACCAGCCTTGAGATCCAATAGAAGGTGACGTTGGATGACCCCTTGCTAAGCTGCAAGGAAATTATCAGGAAGCCACTGAAGCAAGGTAGTTAGCAAAGGTCTCTAATAAGGCAGAAATACTGAATGTAGGGCTAGAGACATGCGTAGCGCTTATTTGGCCTGAAGCAAGGTTGATATTTTATGGTGGTGACATAATATTTTTTTAATAAAAGGAGAGGAAAAGCAGTAGCTTTCAGTGTGACAGATAACTCAGGGAAGGAAAAGTAGCTGAGTGTATTGCTGAGAGGTGCCCTGTGGAATGAATGTAAGGTGAAAACTGGAACTGGACAGAGATCTGGTGGAGTGGGTCATTTAGTTAAAACAGCAGCTTAACATTTGTTTAACAGGAGAACTAATGAAACTGAAAAGTTATTGATGGCAACAGCAAATCCACCTTTAAGTCTGTCAGTCCTGTGGTACATTTAGTATGTTATTCTCTTATTTTCCAGAAAACATTAAGGTCCAAATCACTATCCAGAATAAGTAAGCAGCAGTCATTTTCAAACCACCTACCTTGGTACATGAAATGATCTATTGTGGCTTTTAAGCTTGAAGGAAGAATGAGCTTGCTCAATTAGGGCAGATGGACCTTTGCTCCTTGCATAGTCTTTAGGAGAATGGCACCATATCGGCGCCATTTCCAGGTTTCATGTAAGAGCTATTACAGCACCTTTACTAGCACTGCAAGTGTTGGATGATGTGACCTTACAAAGCCTGCCTTGTCCTAAGGCATGTCTCCATCCATCTCTATGTTCTTATGCTGCATGCTATAAAGTACTTTCTCTTTTCCTGTGTATGTGCATTCTTATGAAAAATAGGGTGCTTTCTTAGAAGACATGGCCTGGCACACCTATAGGCAGAACAGCCGTGCTTTAAAAGCAAGGCTGTAAGCAGTGTTGCTGATGTTATTCACTGCTCCAGGACACTTACCTTAGTGAGCAAAAGTTGTCTGAGATGCTTTCCAGGGTACCCACCACGTTCATGTGGTCTCATTGCCATCCGGTTGCCTTTGGTAGTCTGAAAGGCAGGATCTTGAGAGCCAGGAGGCAACTAAAGAGGCAAGGATAGGCTTTCCTCCTGTTCAGGTAGTACCTCAGCCCTGGTTTAGCAGGTGCCTGTCATGCCAGAAAGGCATGAAGGGCAAGGTAAACAAATGTATGCAAACCGTGTGTGCCTCCTTGCCAAAGTGTGGTATGGACACAACTGAGGCCTCTCCAGTGAAGACGCAGCTGGGGTGGGTGCAAGAGCATCTCTGAGCCTGGGAAACAGGGAGAAAGTTGTGTGATCCTACCAAAGGGCAATATGTACACAGCCTATGATCAGTTCTAGTGCCTTAATAGCTCATTGTCTCTGAATGAGTTGGTCTTTAATATGGCATTGTCCCTTGAGCTTCTAATAGGAGGCTGAACACAGTGCACAAGTGAAAAATCAGTGATAAAGCCGTTTGCAAAAAACCAAAGCCAGCTTAAAAGTGCTATTAATCTTTCACGGACTACCTGATACAAAAAAAAAAAGATGAAATTTATATATTAGCTGCAAGAGGATAGCATTATTGCAGTGGTGTAATGTGTCCCACTCTAAACTTCAGAACTTATATTAACCTTTAGAAAACAAGTTCTTGTAGGTCAATGCCTAGAGGAAGAGCAGCAGCAAAGTCAGTAAGTCAGATGACAAGGATATTGTTTTCTTGGAAGAAAATCTTGTAGATCTCTCTTCATAGTGCTCACTTGGGGAAGCAGTGGTTAGAGAACCGGTGTGTTATTGTTATGAGAAGCCATCTTTTATCTAAATTTGGGACTTTGAATCATCCTTGCCTTCTTTGATTATTTTCATAAAAGACTGTCATTAATTTGGTGGCAGGCAGAACCTTTGTACATCCAGCTTTACATCACAGGCTCAAAAGAAAGATCATTGCCACAATTACTTTTGAACTCAATACTCATGTCCAGAACAGCCTCCAAACAGTAACAGAAGAACAAGATCAAATAATATTGCTCTCAATCATAAAAGTAGTCCAGATGGAGAACTGTCTTTCCCTTTGAGGTTCCGTGTGGAATGTCCACTTTTACTGTGAATAGCTGCTTTCAAATTTCATGTAGCTGAGCAGGCATACATCACCTACCTCTTCACCTTATTTATAATACTGTTTTCCCCTAAACAGGGGAGAAATATGCAGTGATTATGATGAAAGCAGATGAGACACTCCAGAGATCACAACTTTGAAATCAAATCGAGATTCAGGTTACGTTCAAAGTCATAGTGCAAGCATTTTTTGTAACTACATTTCTATTTACATATTTTGCAAACCTAGAATTATATACCAAGAAATGGCATGACAATCACTGAGTCCATGTGGATGTGACCAAGCGACCTTGTTATTGTGCTTTCATTTTTGTAGTGGCTAATTCCACAACCTCAGGAAAAAGACTCAGCTGGGAATGTACAGAACGTCTTAATTCTATCATTGCCAGATGCTGCAGGCTGCTATTGCTTCCTGTGTCCTCCTCTTCTTCTCAGTAGAAGCCAAATTTATCACTTTTTCAGAACTCGAAGGATTTTACTTAGAACTCTACTTTGATTTTGAAAAATAGAAACCAACTTTTGCTTTTGCCATTTTTCTGAAAACAGGCTAAGATTGCCTGCTGCCCTGCTAGGCAACTTAACATATTACCTTATTATCAAGTGTCAGTTTTGTAATGAAATTTTAGCTGGAGATGTGCAAGAAATAGATTTAATTTAGACAGATACAGAAATCCTATTATGTATATGAGAAGCATGCACCTGCATTGTGTTAAAAGTGTCATAAATAGACATCTGCCATTTCTGTGAACTGTTTTAATGGACATTAAATGTCAGAGAGCACTTTGTACTATAAGGCAGAAGTATTTCATATACGCCCCATATATCTGTGGTTTTTTCATTATTTTTTTTTCACATAAATAAGAAAAAAGGTCATGAGTAAGAGAATAACTCAGCTTGCTTTACCCTAATTGTATCCCAGAACATTTTGCATTTTTAGATAACATAATCGATGGGGAATATTTAGCATAATTTCTTCATGTCATATAAACTTCTGTGTTTTATAATGTTTTAAGTCTTCAGAAAGAAGATCTGAAATTTACATCAAAGATATGTAAAGATGTGTAATCTTTACATTACACTATATTACAATTACATTACATTACAAATAAAGATATGTAAATATATACAAAGATGTACCAGAGTTTCAGGTTTCATGTGTGATTTCACACTCGGGTATAATTTCATGCTCAGGTGATTGATTGTCTGCCCATTTAGACACTTTGCAATTGTTCTAAATTGCACAGAATCTCAGTGAAGGAATGGATGACTTGCACAAACTATTGTATAACTATAGTTTAAGACTCTACATTTATATCTATCTAAAGCACTAATGTAGTTAGTTGTAACAGTGAGGAAATACAATGAAATAAATTTTTAATCCCTAAATAATGTATTTCTATTTCTTTTGAGATTTTATGGGAATTGCAAAAGTAAGGAAGAACATCCCTAGGCCTCCATTATTGGTTATTGCTTGAGCCTGAATGTGAGGTTAGAAGGACTTTTGGTCCTTTGGCTTGAAACAGGCCTTTATGTGTTTTTTAAAAAGCCGTTTCTAAAAGATGGATTTTTTCTCTTTAATAAAATACTAAATCAATTTCGCTTTGCAAGGAAGTAGCCACTCTTTCAATACAGAAATACTTGGGAGGTATAATAGTGCTCCAGTATAAAGAAGAGTGAGTTATAAACTTCTGTTGTAAAGTACCTGGATTCATTTTATAGAGTGTCTCTTTGCTCCTACACAATAAAGATAATGGAACCTGTTCTCAGAGCATCTGAAATACATTCATTTTCAAACTTATGTGTTCAAGAGCTACTGTATTATTGCCCAGTAAATTTGATTGCAAAAGGAATGAACCATTTTCTCATGTCTGTTACTACTGAATTTTTTCCTTCTGATTACAACAATCCTGAATCATTCTTCTAATGTCTGGAGGAGTTAAAAGATTAGAGTAAAGCAACTGTGCATCATGTGCTTGAAAACTTGGTTAAGTGAAACCAGCACTGATTTATTTGGGTTTTTTTTACAGTATTGTTGATGTATTTGCTGTACTAGGATTTACAACAAATAGGCTACTTCTGCAGTTTTAATTAAATGTGACTGCCTTAAAATGTGGAAGTGGTAAACAGGAATTCCAGATTGTTCTTTGCTTGAGCATGGGATTTAGCGTCTGTATCTTCGAAACATATTTTGGACATGAAGGTAACAGTTAGATTGGCTGTTTTAATACACAGAATACAAATTAAACCCAGAAAGATACCCAGTCATTTATGAACTCACAGAGAAGAACAAATATTGAAGGACATAGTAAAAAATTCTGGTAAACATTATAACCTGGTAGTCTATAAAGGTGTTGCTCGTAAAACCAGAGGTGGCCTCTGTACACCAGTTTCCATTCTGCAGTCTGCCAGCCCTGCCAGTGGAACACCAACGATCACATCAACATTCTCAAACAGGAAGATCTACATTAGAAATGATTATGTACTCCGCAAACTCCATGGTAATGGGCTTTACTTGCAAGAAGGAGGTGCTCCTCTTATTGTTAAAAGAAGAGGGAGACTTTGTGCTACGGCTGGCTTGCTGCTTAGCGTTACGGCAGATTCCATCTTCATCAGTTCATTCGTTAAACACCTTATTTCTGTAACTGCAGATATGTGGAAGTTTTAATTAATTTGTCTGCTAGACCTTCCTCCCTGCCTCCTTCAGCAATAAGAGTTGTAATCTTGCGTGGGTCTGCTCAGCGTATCCTCCGGAAGCCCGAGTGTACTTTGGAATACGCGTGGGACTTTTGTGTTCCTTTTGTGCCATTTATGAAACACCTGCTGATGAGAGAAAGGCTTTTCCCAGACTGCCAGGTAGACTGCCGCTCACTTGGCTGTCATCAGCAGAGGACCCTTCATGGCCAGGTGACAAGAGTATGATGTGACTAAAAGGCTGTGGGGCACATACAGCTTCTTCAGCTCTGTCGCAGCGACTTTATTCTGCCTTCACTTAATGGAGACATTTTAAAAAAACCTGCAGTGTAATCTCTCAAGGGAAAAATGATATATTGTAGCCAGCAAACTGATGTCAAGAGAACTAAACTAGGATTAATCTGAAGATGATGGAATTCAATATTCATTGAACATTGAATGTAATATTCAATACACTGTAATATTCATTGAATCAGTGAGATGTTTTCCATTGAGTGCCGTGGATTTGGCTCAGAGCTTTGTTATCTCTTTTTGCTGGATCATTCCACTTGGCTTCAAAACAGGTAAAACTCTTTTTATCAAGTAAATCAGAGAACAGAATGCAAACATTGCTTTATCCATTTTTCCTGGACTTATTTCCTGCCTCTTGGGAAACAGATTGTTTTTCAGTTTAAGAAATTACTGTTGAGGAATATGCGGAGTTTGATATTTTTTTTCATATTACTGAAAACATGTCACTATTGCTATTTTTTTGGTGTGTCAAGATGAAGGAAAATAAGAGAGTTCCACCTTGAGCGATGCCCAGGTATTGCAGATAACCGATAGCCTCCTTAATGCTGTTTGAGCAGATTTAAAAATTAAAAAAACTATCTCCATGTCTGTGATGGTGTGTAACTAGAGATAGCAAAGTATATACTCAGTGAAAGGGAAGGGAAGAAAGGTACAATGCCCATTCCTATTTCATGCCAGAGAAATGTACTGTATGATTTATCATTTCTTCCAGCTGCCATATAAATCTTTTCTCTTCCACATCAGTGGCAACTTTCTGCCTTGATTCTACAGCTGTCATTTGCCTTCTTGCAGTCGGTGGGACTCCCCATAATGACCAACATTATGCTTGTACTTACAGGTCAGAGCAAGCAGGCACTTGCACGCTGTCGAGGTTTTTATTTTCTGCTCCAGACAAAAAGATATGTTTCAGACAGTACGTACAATTCACAGGAGTGAAAAAACATACCTTTGGGGTGTTCAGTGTCTTCCAATGCAGTGGCTACTGCAGTGCCGTGAAAGTACAAAATAGGCAAATATCCTGTTGGGGGAACAGTGTTATAAAATCTGAGACTTCTGTTTACAGGTTTGCTTTTGTTTCATTTTACTTGTGTTCCTATTTTTAATGTTCTGGTTTCTTCATAGGCTCTATTCAAATTCCTGTATTTATAATTGTTGCTATCTTCAAAAATGAAAAACTCATAAAGAATAGGAAAATTGTTGAGGAAATACAGTCTGACTTATACTTCCTCAATTTTATTCACTCTGGATGTAAAAGTGAAAGCCTGCTTTTATTATCTCATATCCCAAGCACATTAAGACCTGGTTCCTTAATTGAATTCTAAACGTCTAAGCTGCGGCAAACGTTGCTGTCTCTCCTGGCTTTATACAGTGTCTCAAGGTACTTGGAGACTCAATAAAGCTTTCCTTCTCAAATTAGATTATGATGTTTTTTCCGGAAAATGAAGTAAAATTGGGACTAGGGGAACACCAGAATTCACAAGTCAAAGACAAAAACTTCACCAGCATTTTAACTCATAAATTTTAAGCCAGCCTGCCTAAAGGCTCAGCATTTACTAAAGAGATAGTGGTGCTGCCACTGCTTCTCTGTGTGTTATCTCCTTACCTGTAACATCGCCAGAATCATCTGTGTGCTCTGGTTCCCTCTGTTGTGCAAGGTGTGAGTACTTAGGTCTGAGGAGAACTTTGTCCAATTGACATAGATAGTGCAGAGATATATATCTATATCTTTATCTATATCTGCACTATCTCAAAGCCTGTACATATAGAAGCTTTGATGGGATTTGAGTTAATAAGAATTCTTTGTTAATATTTATAGTTTCTTGGTTCCAAATGTATTCACAACCATATTCATTACACTGATTTTGCCATTAGTTTTCAAATATGCATATTTTTTTTCAGGATTTGCCAATAGAACGTGAACAACTCAGGGGTACCTGATCCCAGAATTAAGCATAATGTGCCACCTTATAAATCCAAAAGTTTGAATTACTTGCAGCAGGTGTGACGGCAGTCCACAGAACACAACACTCTCCCCAAATAAGCTTTCTGTGTCTTTTATCTTTAGCTCAGCACTTTCTAGAAAAATTTTCCTCATCACTTTTGTTAAAGGAGCAAGCCAACGACATTCTGTCTGTAGCCCATCTTTTTTATTCTTTTCCTTATTCTTCCTACTGTTGTAGTTACTACTTCACTCCTATTTTTCCAATAATGCCGCAGTAAGAATGAGTCATTGGCCAAGGACAACCACCGCCTAATATTGCAAGAGCAAATAAGGAAAACAAAGGCAGAGAAGAAATTTTCCAATTTGTTTCCTAGCAGTGACACAAATCTTTAATAATGTTTTCATTGATTACACTCTCTTGCTCAGCGTTTACGCTAACAGAAAAATTATTACAGTCTGTAATGTGCAGGACTCAAGCACTGATGAATGATTTACTGTGTCTATCAGCTACTTAATTAGAATTAATTATTCATAGACTTCCCTGATGAAAGACCTCATTATTACAATAATCATATAATGTAGGTTGTCAGTGTTTTCTGAAATACCTTCCCTAATGGGGTTATGGAAATTGCTTGTGATTTTAGTCTAGCAAAAACAAAGATTAGAAAGAAGCCCTGAAATGTGGTGTGAGGATTCTCTCACCAGTCCGCATCAAGGCAATCCAGCAGATTGCTCAGCCTGATGCCTGGCCCACACCCACCCTTCCACAGGAGCATGGGGGAAGGACATACCGTGGTCCGAGGTGGCTATGAGGAAGTGTTATGGTCCTAGGGAGGCAGGACGTCATCAAGCTTGATTTAGGACTGAGATCTGGTGAGGACTGGAGCAGGTGAGTGGCCGTTCTGTCTGCAGGCAGCCCTCTGCAGACTGCTGAGGTGATGGGCTGAAACCTTTCCAGAAGCTGGTGCTTCTCTAGAGGGAATGTCAGCTATTGCTAACCGGTGTTAGCTGATGCTAGCAGGTGTTAACCGGTGGGAGGTGGGAGGAGGAGAGCAAGGGTAGCAGGTTCTCTTATCAGTGCTTATAAATACTTAAAGGATGGGTATCAGGAGGATGGGGTCAGGCTCTTCTCAGTGGTAGGACAAGAGGCAATGGGCACAAACTTGAGTATAGGAAGTTCCATCTCAACCTGAGAAGGAACTTCTTTACTCTGAGGGTGGCAGAGCCCTGGCACAGGCTGCCAGAGGGGTGGTGGAGTCTCCGTCTCTGGAGACATTCAAAATGTGCAACCTGCTCTAAGGTGTCCCTGCTCTGGCAGGGGGTTGGACTAGATGATTTCCAGAGGTCCCTTCCAACCCCAACCATTCTGTGATTCTCTGAGGGAGCTGGAGAGCTAAGACTGTCTTGAGGAGTGTGAGAGTCCTCAGGGTGAACGCCATGAAAGTTCCTGGCACCACACACTGCCCTTGTAGATTCAGGTGAGATGTTGACTTTGTTAGAACGCCTCTTCCTTAATCACGCCTGGACGTTTTCCCTTTTTGAGGTGTTCCTTAGGGTTTCCAGTCAACTTTAAAGAGCACCCAACTTATTTTAGGGTAGAGTTCCTTCTATTTCAGATGAGAAGAAAGGGCAGAAGCATGGTAGGACAAAGTTAAGTTTGCTTGAAAGGAGTATTTTCTCTGCCATGCGCTGCCTTTGTCTTCATCACCTACACAATAGCATGGCAGGAGCTAATGAAATGCATGGCACAGAGAAAACCAAGTTGTAATAGCTACATGGCTGCATATATCATAGGAATTCCAAGGCCATCAGTTTTAATTAGGCAATTTATTAAAAAGATATTGTTTGCACAACATATTCTTTACTCCCTGATTACTGGAAGGACAATGAATTAGCAAAAGCTGTATAAACAAGGTTTGAGGGCTCTCACTTGGGCAGTGTACTTAAACCCAAGCAGGAGAGAAAAGGGACTGTTTACAACTAGAAATGAAACTATCAATATGTAATTGCTTTCTTGCTCATGGTGTGAGCTGTAGTTCCTTCTAGTTACTTTGTGACCAACAAAAAGCTTTTGGAATTCCTCTTTTGCATTTTTAAGATAGGATTTCCCAATGGTGCTAGCTATGGAGAAAGGAGCAAACAGATTGTTTGTTAGTGTTTCATCTAGACCAGAAAGAGATAGTGAGAATGAAAGCAGCCAGGGAACGTGGCATCTTCTCACAAAAGTGAGTTTCTGCCATGAAACATAGGTCTAACTCCTTATTTTACCTTGATGGTCTTTGGGCAGCAGTGGCTTTGGTGGGAGATTTTCTAGCAAAATTGGATCTGAACTTTTAGATATTTTAGATGTATTTTTAAGAAGCCTGGAAAGACATCTGAGCCAGGGCAACCAGCATCTATCTATCTATTCTTGGAAATGAGGCTAAGTTCACCTAACTTAGATCTCAAAAGGAAGTTCTCAACCTGTCTGAGCAGTAAATGACCTGAACTACTTTCCCTGTTGTGATTGATGATGGCTGTCGAGTCGAGCCGCTGAAGTATCTCACTTATGTTTATTAGTAGGGGTGAGATCCATTGACTTGTTCAGGCTGGGTTCCATCTGGAACAAACTTTCAGTGTTCGGCACATATTGATAAAATGTCTAGTGAGGACACAGCCCCAGCTGAGTCCTCTGGTGCTGGCTAGATCGCTGGCTATTACCTTGGTGCTGTTGAGGTTGTGAAGGTAAGAGTCACCTCTCACTGTAAAATGCAAGTTGCAGAAATGTGGGGCAGGAGGAAGGAAAGGAGAGGGTTGGGAAAGAAGGGGAAAGGAAGGGAAATGGAGCAATCCCCTTCCCTCCTTCTGTAAAGAACATGAGAGGCTTTGTGCAGTTAGTATTGCTCATTCTGACAAAAAGTGTTTAAACAATTTTGAACTTTCTGTGAAGTTAGTATAAAATAGCAGTGCTTAGAATAGCACACCATTATTAATGCTGAAATTGTTTCAAAGTCCCCCTTTTCCTCCCACTCCACACATTACATAGACACAGTTACTGTTAATTATATGCTTAACTCCCAGTATAACTGGAAATGAACAATGAGGTATGCTCATATCATGGAATCAGGAAAAAAAAAAATACATCATTGAATTCTGCTTCAGTTACACAGGTCTGTAGCATGTATGGGGATGTCTGTGCCTAAGCCCTGGGCTGAAACTGGCTCAACCGAAGGCAATAGTAGCACTTTAGCTTTTTCAGTATTTCAAAATATAGAAATCAATTCAACAAATTTCTATTGACTTGCTTGCGTGAAATTATTGCACCGTCATCTACTTTCCATAGAAGTAGATGTAAAGCTATAGATTTTTGTCCAAACTGGTCAAGTAACTGTGGTCATCTTTTAAATGATGAAAAGTTGGTTTTACCCAGGAGTTCTGGCTGTGATGTTGCTGTGCCCCGCTGACACAGAGCTGGTGGGAGTGAGATGTTGCTGCCCTCAGAAAACACCCCAAGCCTGTAGTGCCATCCAGTGCATTGCGGTCAGGGGAAGGTGTAAATGATGGAGCATCCACATCTGTGTGTTTATTTACTGGGATGCATCCCCTCGTGTGGCAGACTGCGTGTATTGTACCGACCCGGGAAAAGAGGCTTGGGAAGCTTCAGAAGACCTTTGCCACTGCTGTGGCAAAATTTGGCATAAGTAGATGCTATGACATATCTCTGAAGGAAGGGTCGGATGCCAGAGGAAGGGAAGAAACTGCTCAATCACTTTCCTATTTCTTTCTGTGAGCTTAAATGGGGATGGGTTCAGCAGAATTAGGCATCGTGGGCTTCTGGTTTTCCCCAGACATTTGGGGATGTTCATCTGGGATGGTGCTAATTATGAGTTAAAACAGCTCTTAGCTTCCTCCAGGAAAAAGTATTCACACTTATGGCAGTGACTCAAATTAATTTCACTTACTGTATGAGTCAAATATGAATCATGATGGATAGAAACATAATTCCTGATCGTCTTGTGATTATTTGTTCTTTCTGAAAGCCCTGTGTATATATTTTGCTTTTTTTTTTTTTTGGTGTATCAATATATTCTAACCTGTCATTACATTTTTGAACCACAAATACTGTTCTTTACGGTATATGGTAACATTTTCAACAACTTTGTTCTATGACCCTTCATAGCTCACCATTTATTCTGCCATAAAAGCATACTACATCTATTGTGAAAGATCGAGGCACAGTTTAGGCCTAAGCTAGCATGGGACCAGGCATTGGAATAATAAGGTTATAAAATATTTCAGTCACCACTTTGAATACAAGTGTATTTACTCACACCGGATTTCGTAATGTGCATTCCTTCTTAGGGAGCTGGAAAAACAACACAGTCATATCTGCATTAGGAAAAAAGGTGTGTCAAAACTAATATGACCGACAGGCCTGGGGAGAGGATAAGAGAAGTCTAAACACGATGTTTTGTGCTGGTGTTTTACAAAATTAATGTGGTTGTCGCTAAGTAGGGATTTGTCTTAGCATTCTTAATGCATGGCAATGGCACTCTCATTTAACTCCCACTAAATGATGTTCTGTTGGATAAATTTCACTTTTCCCCCATACATATTTCATAATTCTGTTTGCTGTTATTATTAAGGAATCCAGGTTTTACTGGAGCTATTTTACTGACAAATATCTGATTTTAAAATATGTCTGATGAATTGAATTCAGCCTTAATGAAAACACAATATTTACGACCTTTGTACTGTTCCAGGACTGGATGATCACACTGCTGTTTGACACTGTGTGACCAACAGTGTCACACATTGTAACGGTGGCAATCACAGGCTGCGGATGGGGTGACTCTATATTTTTATGAAATCATAGGTCCATCTTCACTGACTGGGTCTATGTGATCGTTTCTTATCCTCTGTGTATAACAGACCATTATATTTCTTCCATCTACTCATGGACTGAGCCCAATCCTGTGGGTGTTCCTGAAAGGTGTCCAACTTGATTTTGGGATGTTAACATGTATTTGGCTTCAGTTTCGCATATTCCATTGTGTCTGAATGCAATTGGACAGAAGCTCAGCAGACTATTGTCATGTCTAAATAATGTGATGCTGTGCCTGGTTAGAGATCCCTGGGCTAGTTTTGAGCAAGCTGGCGCGTCTAGGCGATGTTAGGGCAGCCTTATGCAGAGGTATTAGCACAAATTCTGGAAGCAATCAAGGAGGAGATACAACCCTTTTCTCTCAGCTGGGCTTGTTTGCACTGCACCGCTGCCTCTGCAGGATTTTCCACCGCTAGTTTGACAAACACTGGCTGGTATCTTGGCCAATATCATGTCCACAGTGTTCTGCTCTAGAGTATTTTATCCAGTCTTGAATAATTTCTTTCCCTCTTGCACGCATCACATGCCAGCATACACCCCAAAATTATTACCATACTCTAACACCAGGTTTATCAATACCAAATCCACTAGCTTACATTCATTTTCCAACAATCTAGATGAATTTCTGAATCTAGTATTACTCAGAGATATTTTCCAGGTTTACCGCTTTCCTGATTCATTTGTTCTGGCTGTTTAGTTTGTGTTCGTTGTTTCTAGATGTAAAAACCTACATTTCACTGGGTTGAACTGTGATTTTGAGGTTTGGCTTTTTTCTCCTTCCCTCTGATATGTTAGTCTTTTTAACATGCATTTTTCTTATACTGTGTAATATTGAGTTGTAGTCATATTTTTCTCATTTTGCAGTACATCAAGTACCTTACAGAGCTGTCTGGATTGCATCTGCTTAGTTATTTTAAATCAACAAAACTTATGCTCTTAAAAATGCAATTAGATTAGTTTGACAAAACTAATCTATTTCCTATAAAACCATGTTGGCTGACATGAGTTAGATTCCTGCAATTCTCAATCAATTAAATAATGTACCAGCTTCTCCTTGATTTTATTGAGGATTGATGTCATGCAAAATGATACTCTTCTTGAATCCTTTTCTTTTTCTGTTTTGCAAACACTTCTTACCAAGAAACCCATAATAGACAGTGCATTTGTACACAGCAGCTGGGCAGCTGAGAATGCATTAATTAGTATATTACAGCAGTGGCACTTATTATTTATTATGGAATCGTCAGAGAACACAATTAAGTTATTGTAGAGTTGCTATGGTTTCCAAAGGAGGTGCAGAGCAGACTAATTACCTCAAGATGCCAGATGGTGCTGAATAATTCCTGAGCAAATGCCCCATCACCTCTGCCTCTCCTATGTTTGTATAGTAAACAAAACATTGATAAAATGGAGGCTGAGAACGTAGTGATTTCCCTTTATAGGTCTCCACAGGTTTCTGTTTGCCCTGAGCATATTTACATTCTTCAGACTTTATTGTTTAATTTTCTCCCATCTGTGCAAAGATCCTAATGAATGAGCTGCAAAAAAGCATGTAAGTAAATTCTGCTGCTGGACATCTTGACTGCAAATGCTTCGTCTGCGGTGTACCAGCAATTTTTGTATTGTCTGTCATGGCTGTCCTGAGGAACAACAGGATGGAAAGATGCCTGATCCTGTCCACAGGGCAAGTAAGCTATAAGAGACAATTTAAGCACTGTCTACACCCAAGATTTCCCTTTAGCCTAAAACCTCACTACTTTACGGATCATAGAATCATAGAATTGTCTAGTTTGGAAGGAAACTTTAAGATCATCGAGTCCAACATTAACCTAACACTGCCAAAACCTGCACTAAACCATGTCTCCAGGCACTATGTCTACCCATTTTTTAAATACCTCCAGGGATGGTGATTCCACCACTTCCCTGGGCAGCCTGTTCAAATGTCTGACAACCCTTCTGATGAAGAAATTTTTCCTAATATCTATCCTACACCTCCTCTGGCACAACTTGAAGCCATTTCCTCTTGTCCTATCACCTGTTACTTGGCAGAAGAGACTGACCCCCACCTCAGGTAGTTGTAGAGAGTGGGGAACATCCTACAGTGCAGCAGTGTAGACAAACATCTGTTTGGAATTTAAGCCTGACCTATAGGATGCTCCACATAACAGTCTACATGCAATCACTGGGATTTCAAAAAATCGGAAAGCTTAAAGACAGTGAAATTTGAGGTCACTCACATTTAGAGACAAGGTTTACTTGTAGATTTGTGACTGATCATGTGCTTTCCCTTTCCTTTCTTTCAATGGTCAATAGGTTATTTGGGTGTCTGCAAAATCTTCCATTATACAGCCTGAGAGGCAAACAAATAGATGAACTCCAGGTCTGGACATGTAGCAAGTACTAAACTGTAACTTCACCATCAGGGGATACAACAAAATATGAAGCCACAAAGAAAAGTCTTTGCGATAATGAGTCACAGAGACTCATACTGTAGTCCAAAAATTCTGGCTGGCCTGAGTGTCAGCCCGCAACAAGATTACCTGCAGCATCAGGTCAATACAGCACCAGGTCAGGCTTTGGGCAAGGGCTTTTGTGCCCTACTCCTGCTACCAGTAGCGCAAGATTGCCAACACACTGCCCTAAGAAACAGCCTTTTAATTCAGTGTATCCCGCGTCCAGAGTTTAAATTCAGATTTGCAATGTGGTTGGTCTTGGAAAACAGCCTTGAAATACCAGAACAGCAAGTGTTTCCCCTCCAAATTCAGACCTTGCCTTTGTAGAGCTTGCATAGGCTTTTCTGGGTATTTGGGGTTATCTAACTGATATCTCACTTCTACAGAACTTCATGGGACCTGCTTGTCTCTGAGGTGGTCCAGGCTGGTGGGGCTCCTGGATTTTTATCTTCTCTGTGGGGTTTCAGTAATTCCTGTTCTGGGGACTCTCATGAGCACAGCTAACAGAGGCAGCCACAGATGCAGCAGTTTGTGTGTCACTCTCTGGTTTCTGCTTCGGGAGCTTCTGGACCTGTTAGGGACAAGGTCCAGGATCACTGGCAAATGCTTGGGAAACCTCTGAGAAACTTAAGGGTGCCTGCTATTGCTGATTAGGGACGAGGTAAGGGAAGATGGAGGGCTGCGATCCCAAGGAAGCTCTAGTGACTTCTAACAAGCACAATCAGCTGTCCTTGACCCAGAGTGACTGAAGTCTTTGTTGCAGCTGCCACCAGTTAGGGAGGACGAGGCACCCTTTTAGCTGATGCTTGGGACAGGGCTATATAAGAACGTGGTGCTTTGCCATGGTGGTGATGCATGATAGAGCAGTTTCTCCAGGAGCTGCTAGGGCAGAGCTTCAGATGGTAGATGCACTCCTACAGTTTCCAGGCTGCAGGAGTGCCTGGGGCCTCTGACACCAGGAGAGGTGACCTTCTGTCCTGCAGGAGCTGTGCCACCAAGTGGAAAAGCTATGGATGGAAGAGAGCGGACTGTGCAGCATTGGAGAAGATGGGATTTTCTCTGAGATGCAGGAGCTTGAGTAGCCCTGGACCCTAGCTACAGTAGAGAAGCAGGCACGCCTAGTGATGAGAAGGGGAAGGATGGATGCTGGTGACTTCTAGCACTAAGAGGAAGGATTCTGCCCTAAGGGCTTACAAGTACACAATAGGTCTGCTACACTCAAAGGTGAAGAAGAGCCCAGATAGGCCTTCAAGCCAAGGTTCTGGTCCGCCTCTGGTCCATAAGGAAGGGTTTGGTCAGAGGAAAGGAGGTGCAAGAATGGCAAAATGGCAGCTCTGGAAACAAAGTAAATTGGGCATAAAGTATAAGTTGGGGTAAGGAACGTGGGAGGGAGTGAATCGTCTGATGCTAGGAGTGTAGGTGTCTACAAACACTAACGAAGCGGACCTGTGGACTGGGATGCTGAGCCACCTTCTGGGGTGCTGGAGGGAGCTCTCAGACAACCCACTGAACTCTCCATCAGCTCTATGTTTGAGAGACTTGGTGTGGGGTACTGTAAAGATGGATGGACTTGCAGCCAGGTACTAAGTTGTTGGGGGAGGAAAGGGTGGTAGAGCTGTAATTCAATAGTGGTTGTGTGTGTTTCATAATACTTGAGTGATAATAGCTTTGTAATTGTATGCAATAATTAAGTAAAATGATATAACTAAATCAGTAGTGGTGATATGCTTATTATTTTGTTATATTATTAGGCAATTACTTTCTTAGTAGTGTATTGCTTGATCAGTAAATGCTTAATCATTGTAGTCTCCTACATCAGTAATACTTCAAGCCTGCAGGTATGAGGGTGTGGGTTACCCCATCACAGATGTAAATACCAACTCTTATTCTGCAGTATTGGACCTTAGGTACGAAAATGTCTGTCTGCCTTGTCAGATTCTTTAAGTACTTAAACAAGAAATTAGTTTAATCAATGGGAATTACAGTCACGGCCTCAGATCAAGTTCCATCTGAAAAGATATTTTAATTTCTTATTCCTGCATAAATTTTGGCTTGTTCTTGATTCCAGCAAAGGAAATAACTGAAATGCCCACATCAAATGAAATACTACGCTTCTTCCCTTAAAGTACTAGCTTCTTAGAAACACTGAAGACTGATTGCTTTTTCAGGTCAACAAGCCAGAAAAGAAAGCACTGTTAAAGCATCAGCCAGTTCACTTTAGGAATATGTATGTTTCCCAAGATAACACATTCAGCTGTACAGTTAGTTTGAGGCTAATACCTGTAACTCTGCTATAATAAAATCACTTCATTACAGGAGCCAGAGAGGTATGAAATCACTTCTTGCATTGCACCATCTATTGATCATGAAACAGCAGATTGCGTAGTTTGATAATTTGTTGGGAAATGACTTGGCTGTAATCTATCCTGTTCCAGTCAGAGCAACTATGTATTCCTTGTATATAGCTAATAAACCGGGTCTTTACACAACACAAATACTTATACTGCTGAAAGTTTACAAGCTAGACATTCTAAATAATAATTCTATATTACTGTAAGAAGTAGAGTAGATATTCAGCTCCTCCAAAGAAGGATCCGAGAAGGGGGTCAGATGTAGAAGGCAGGCAGAGCAGCGAGGCTGGGGGTTGGGAGGAAGCAGACCAAGCAGGGGAATCAGAGGATGGAGAAAATCAAAACCAGGACTGCGGAAGCTTTGCTAGGCAAGCATATATTTCTGCTATGATTACTTAATTTGCCATGAATTTTGAATTTGATTAAGAGCCTTTCAGAAAATTGTTCATAACAAAATATTTGCTCCTAATGAAATCATTACGTATGAAACTAAAGGAAATTATTGTACAAATTAATAACTTTGTCACTCTACTTTATTTTCTAGTTAAAGGTGCCTGAAAGTTAGGGGAAAATGTTTCAAGTGGGGAGAAGTTTGGACAGAGAAAGGGAGGTGCAAGGACAGCAAGTTTGAGACTGTACAGGGCACTAACAGTCGTGCAAAGTTTGTCAAATCAAACAACAAATGCTGAAGAAGTTGTGGTATACAGACGAAATACATCAATACATGTTTTCTTATTTTAAAAAAAAAGAAAGATCACCATCATTTTTAATTTACTCTGAGGTAAAGTGAGACTCTCCTGAGCCCAGCTGGTGACACCAAATTCAATTACTGCACACAAAGGAAACTTGCCAACTTTTGAAATCAGCCGTCTCGCGTCTGCTGGCCAGTGCGGCCTGCGAAGTAAGGGTTACAACTATGCACTGACATGGAGGAAACAATTTTCCTTTTCTTCCAAAAAGAAACATAACAAGACGCATTTGGGCATTTCATTCCAGTGTGTGTGTGTACACCTAGTCCAGCTGTAGGCATGGACAACCAAAACTTGGATGAACTTAAACTTTGTGGTTGTTTTGGTGAAGGATTTATCAATTTTTATTTTATCAATTTTACAGTACAGAGGTATTTTCAGTAATACAATCATGGCATTCTTGTAAGCTATATCATCACGCTATATGCCCACTTTTAGACCACAATGAACATTTTTTCAGACCTATGAAACATTACATGGTAAGTAATGACCTAAGTAACCAAAATATATGTAATCAAAGGTGTGCAAATTTCTAACTTTTCCAGCTACAGTGTTTAAGTATTTTCTGCGTAATTGTAGGCACCTTTTACATGAAAACTTACATCCTTGGGTCTCATAAAAATGATCGATCTGTATTACATGGACAAATAACAGTACTACAGAGCTCATAAAAACAAGGAAAGGGATTCTGCAATGATTTCTTCAAGTTCAACAAATAAATGTTTTTTAAAAAGCGGTATTTTAATGATAACTCTAAGCAAATACGGTGTTAAAGCTGGGGCTGTGTTTCCAAAGCCAAAATCCCCTGCCATTACTGTTCCTGATATGAACTTTACCCTGCTTGCTCATGCGAATGACTGTTCCCTGCTCACTCTGTGTTGCCCTCCTCTGTCAAGCCGCCCGAGGCAGAGAGCAGGAAAAGCCCCCGCTTTACCACTTGACCCTCTCTTGCCTTTAACCTTGTGGCTTATTGTGTGTTTCTGATATTTTTAAAGGAAAGGAGGGCTGAAACATCAAAAATAAAATTTTACAGGTTGCGTAGAGTTCAATTCTTTCATCAAGAAAACCTGGGACAGCCCAACAGTGAGTCCTAACAGTGGGCCAGTTAGGTCCGTGCCATACAATACCACACTTGCTGAGTAGCCTGTCTTTGAGCTGCTCAGAAACTCTGTCTCCCTTTGAGACTTAGGTCTGTTCAGTTGGAGTGAAGTACCTAAATATTATTAATCGCATAGCATATGTGGTTACTTCAAAGCTCAGAGTGCTTCTGCCTTTAGCTGCTGGCACCAACCTTCACAACTCCAATCTTTCCCTCTGGTAGGCAGCATGGGCTTCCCTCTGAGAGAGGTCCATATTGATCTGGTCTGCAATGAAATCTCAAAATGCTTTCACTAAAATGCCAGGTAGGACAATTAAGGCCTTGTGAACTTTAGATGGTGCTGTATCTCAAGCACGTGTAAAAAAATTCAGCCCTGAGGTCACTCCAAATCGCAAGTCCTCCCCTGGCAAGGGGTGACAACTTAGGGGACTGGAGCTAGAGGACTGGAACACCTTTCTTATGAAGAAAAGCTGAGCGATTTGGGACTTTTTATTCTGGAAAAGAGACGACTGAGAAGCGATATTATCAATGTTTATAAATACTTAAAGGGTGGGAGTCGGGAAGATGGGGCCAGGCTCTTCCCAGTGCAAGAGAAAACAGGCACAAACTTGAACATAGAAAGTTCCATCTCAACACTAGGAAAAATTTCTTTCCCTTGAGGGTGGCAGAGCCCTGGCACAGGCTGCCCAGGGAGGTGGTGGAGTCTCCTTCTCTGGAGACATTCAAAACCCGCCTGGATGGGTTCCTGTGTAACCTGCTCTAAGGTGACCCTGCTCTGGCAGGGGGTTGGACTAGATGATCTCCAGAGGTCCCTTCCAACCCCTACCATTCTGTGATTCTGTGACTTGTTTCCCAGCTGTTCCCAGGTTAAGCAACGTGGCTGACTGATGAACACCTCATTGTGAACCTATTCCACAAAACAGTTAGGTGCTTACACACTGCAGTAATAGGGACCTGGTAAGAACTGCCCGTAGAAATCCATATAAGCAGGTGGTTGATGGATTAGAAGATGCCGGGTTTGGGGGTCTCTTCTCACTGGAGGGAATAACTTGTGATGTGTGACTTAGTGACTAAATCTTCTATTAGCCTATAGTTTACGCAATAGACTGTACTGAGGAAGTTCAAGAGAGATGCAAGGTGCTGCGTGCACCCTGTTGCACCTCACCCTAAGAGACTAGATTTGGCAATCCTTGCAGTTTTGCTGTGAGTGTCTCAATAACTGGTGATCTTGAGCAAAAATAGTGAAAAATGGGGAGATCTTCAAAACCTGACTGGACACGGTCCTGGGCAAACACACCACTGCTGAAATAAAAGGATTGCATGAAAATCTCAGCTTCCATGGAAAATGAGGTTGCTTTCCATGCTGTTGCAGGGAAGGGTTTGAAAGTATCAAAGGGGTGCAATAACAGGATCAAGATCAAAGAAATATACACATTTAAAAATCATATAATAATAACCCATTCTGAAGATTTTAAGGGGCCTGACTCATGATTTCAGAAATGTGATTGGTGACTAAGATTCATTTGGGTCAATCTCTGGGACATCCTTAAATAATCTGATACCTGTGCTAGAGCTAAACCACCAAAATACTACACTTGTTTAAAAGGAATCTTCAGCTGCCCAATTGATTTAGCTTTTGTGGGGGTTTTTGTTGCAGAGTAGAGAAAGCCTGCTGGAGCAAAGATGGGAATCTGTGCCAGGAAATGTAAGATGCAGAAAAATTTGAGGGGGAAGTCTCACAAATTATTTGCCATGGAACAGAAGTGTCAGTAGAATGGCAGCCAAGATATTTTGAGTCCAATAAATGCAAGTCTTTGGAGACCACAATAAAATGGGATTCTAGTGACAGTGCATGTCTATGAAAATTCACTGCAGTATCAGACATCCCAGGTGCCTATTTTATCAGGAATCATTATGCTGCTCAGTGTTCCAGGAACGGTTCTGGACAATGAAATATCTTTTGCATTCAAAGAGGTGACATTTAGTCACCAGGCATTTAGCTGACGGGTGTAAAGGCCACCGCTGGTTGTGAAAGGGTTTGTTTGAAAGAAGAGAGTGCGTGTGTGTGTTATTAACTGGAGACTGAGGGCAAACTTTTAAATTAAATAAGCTGCAGCTCAGTCAATATCTTGGGCTTAGCATCCTCAATGGGGGGCGATGGGGAGGTCTGAGCTCCTGCTGAGCTCACTTAGCATTAGATCCACCACTGAACCTCGCCAAAGATTCGGTTTGAATCTTTGTGAATACATATTTCAGACATAAGAATCTAATAAAATTAGACTGTGCATTGCAATTTGCCTCTGATGAATACACACCACAGAGGAAATAGTCACTTATACATGAGTGTTCAGCTGAAGGTTGCATCCTTTGGGAACTGATGTAACTCAGCTGTCTCCTCAGCTCTGGGGAGTGAAGAGATAAGAAATAGTAATTAAACAGTTACAGTAAAACTAATCAAACCAGAACAAATCAATACAAAACAAAAAGCCCCTCCAAAAGGTATTCTAACATCCCTCCAAAAGATATTCTGACCAGAAAAATATTTTATAAATTAAGGAATTTCACATTCATGGGAAGAAAACTAAAATGTGGAATTACCAGGTGGTCATTAATAATGTTACAGGGCTGAGTGCACTGAAAAGCTCTGACGGGCAGGCTCAGAACACAGCCCTCAGACAAGCCTGCTGGAAACACAGCGTTGAATACTGTCGCTGTTGCTCAGCTGTGACAAATAGAGATAGAGCTAGAAAGAGAGAGATACAGAGAGAGAAAGAAATACTTTTGTCTTGAAACAGCTTCAAGGTGAATCAGAAAAAAAATGTGATTTAGCGTGAAAGCCTGTTGGCAAGTCGGTCATCATTTGTAAAGTTTTGACCAGGAGGCCTAGAGAGGAGTTCACGTGCAATATTTACTGGAGAAAAAAAAAATTAAGATTTTCCTTTCAGTTTGTTTGCCATTTTCTTTACAGGGCTCTGAGCAAAATGATCTAGTTGAAGATGTTCATTACAAGGGAATGAAATGCTCATTACAAGGGAGTTGGACCAGATGGCCTTTAAAGGCCCTTCCAACCCAACACATTCTATGATTCTATGATCCTACTTTGGATCTCAGGTATGAGAAAGCGGACTGATGCTGCACCAGGATCTCCTGAGGTTTTAAAACCCAGGGATTGTTCTGACATTGAGGATTCCTGTGGAGACACACTGTCTTCCCCTTTCATTTGCAGCCTGGTTAATGAGCCTGTAAATTGAATTAGCTCAGTCTAATTGCTCAAAATCCAAGCTGAAATGGAGAGAAAACAAGATTAGAATACTGTATGGATGCTATACTTGTTTTGCTGCCTTTGATTTCCAGAGGAATGCAATAAAAATGAAATAATAATAACAAAAGAATATGTGACTGGTGACATATGATTCATTATAATGTACAAAACAACCTATTAAAGAGTGTTCAAATATCAGAGTGCTGGGTACTCAGCTGACAAGTCAGTGTTTCCCAGCCTAAAGAGATTAAATGTAGCCAAAGAAGGTGGCATCTTATTTTTCTTTTTTTCCCCTAGTGCCATGGCATGTGCATATCCATTTGGGCAATGTTTGGCATCTCTTTTTTCACATAGCAAATGAGTGGCCCAAGGAAATGACTGAAAATTAGAGTTGTGAATACCTGGATTTATGATAACAACAGTGCACTGAAGCGTGGGGGAAAAGCAGGACAGCACTGCATCATTTGTTCCCGATGATTTTGAAGCAATCAGTGCTAAAAGAAGAAAGCATCATCTGTCCTCCAAAGCTTTTCCTCCCCCTATAGATCAAAAAGTAATGGTTTTTCTGTTAGCAAACAGAAGAGGAAGGCCTCTCTCCTCTGTTGGTGGTGCCTCTGTAGCCCCCTCCACACCTGCCCAGGGCTGTTGTGTGCCAGCCTCACCCAGAGACTGGCTCCGACGGTACCTGAGATCCCTGCTCCGAAGGGAGAACCACCAACCCAGGCTCTGAAGTTTGCTTTGGCTAAGCTCTGCATTTCTGTCAGTAGAAAGCCAGTGATTTCATCCAGCTTGAGCTTGGATTCATCAGCTGGCCAAGATAAGTATTTGCTGACATTATTTCCCTGCCCATCCTAAGGGTTAGCCTGAATCAAACTGGGTGTGGGTGTTACCAATTTGGTGTCTGAGATCTGCAGGGCCTAAATTGTTCATCCATTGTTCATCCTAAATTGTTCATCCTGAATTGTTCATCCCTCTTGCAATGAGCTCAGCTATTAAGCAGATGCATACCCTAATCCCTGGCCCTTCGCCTCTGTTCACCTCTAGACTCAGTTGTGGGTTACTGTCATGTGGAAAAGTCCAATCGGTCTCATCTCTTCTGTGTCCATGGATAGCTCTTCTGCCTCCAGGTCTGATAAAGATTTACCTTCAGGAAATCATGGATATTAAACTCTCCTCAGGAGCACGCCAGAAAAAGATGATATGTTTCTGTTAGCCTGAAGGCTGTGTGAAATGCTATCCTTTTCTTTCCATCCAGGATTTAATACATTTGTATATACATAAATATTTCCTTCACCAAAACTGACATTTTCCCTATCTTAAATTAAAAATAGCACAGCAATCCAGGCATTGGACAACTTTTCTTACCAACTAGTGGCCGTGTGGGAAATCACAGTGTATACAGATCGTCTTCCTTATGCAGGAGTCAGTCTGCTGTTACATACATGAAGAGCAGCTGGAAAAAACCCCAGCTTCACAAGATTTTGGAGTCTTTCTTTTCTCGACACCTGAAGACATGATGAACAAACAACATATAAGGATTTATCAAGCTTTGAATGAAAGAAGCCCACAGCAAGAATAGCAGCGGTAACATTAGCTAGTAATAATGGAACAAAATGAAAGTCCTTTATCTTATTTTCATCACTCTTATTCCCGTGTGTGAAGTGAGAGCTAAGCTGCATTATTATGTGTTATTATCTCTAGAGTGTCTACTGTCTACAATCACAATAATGATGTGGTTTTCTAAGGAGAGAAAAAAATGATAGGAAGAAAACACTGAATATCATTTTCTCCTGTGAAAGCCAGAGATGCAAAAAAGTAGTCCAAAGCACTAGTAGTCATATTTTTAGCTCAAAAATGTATGTCAAAACTACTGTATAGTGGAAAGTTTGAGAGAGGAATGCAGGATCTGTGCTTCAAGTCTACCAAAACCGGTAGACATTTGCATCTTTAGTGGCAGAATTTCCATACAGTCTGCAGGCAGTAATTTGTACACACTCCTACAGAAGAATAAATCTGATCAAAAAAGAACCACTGCCATGTTGTTAGCATTGATTACCTCCAAAGTAAAGTCCCAAAATAAATATTTCCCAGCCAAAAAACCCAAGTCAGATATAAACCTACCTGAAAATCTTTTTCATAATCTAAGAAAAAGAATTTAAAAACATAAGCCTACTCACAGTATTTATAAATCCTTTTCATTTCTATGTAAGAGTCTCAGAGTAATTCCAGCAAAACTATATAATTAAATCTGTCTTGTCTCCAAGAACATTTAAGAAATGTGTTTAAATAATGTCACTCGCTAATGAAATGTTGACAGCTCAGCAGCTGTTTAACAGAACATAGAAAGATGAAGGAAAGACCACCAAGTCTGAAATTTAGCAATGCAGCATTCAATGGTCCAGTTGGAATTTGTCCAAGATATTGACAGCAACATGTAGGCCCAACATACCTACCTTATAAAAAGGTAGGTATATCCTTACATACCTTATATAAGGATTTTGCATCTGGTGTACATATGAATATATGTATATTTGAGTCAAAAGATGACAGAAGTTTGAAGAATTTTGTTTTAAATTTTATTTAGCTGATATTACCCATTTTCAAGAAAATGGCTGTGAATTTCAAGTTAAAGATGGTTGTTGACTACCTTTCCAGGGAAAATGTAGGGCATTTCTCCCTAAAGAGCTTGGAAATGGAGGCTTTCTGTTACTCCTGGCAAAAAGGGTAGTAGAAAGATCCCATATGTCCCCTTACCTCCTTGTGTGCATGGCCTAGATACATGTGTTGATTTCCTCATTCTTTTAACTCATTCATTATATAAATTGAAGAAACAACACAACCAACTCACCAATGCAAACAGAAATACAGAGACAGAAACCCTGCCATTCTGCCCAACAGTTGTTTAACAGAAGTTAAATGAAATCTACAAATAAAATGAAATGGCAGTGTAAAGCACTTGTCACATGAATAATTAGACATTATAATAGCAACAGGATGCTCGGTCTGTTCTCATCTATAGTATTTCTGTTTAGCAGCTGCTACGCTTGATGAAAAACTGCCAGATGCAAGAGTTCCCTGATGGGTACCTGAACATGCTCTGTGTGTCCCCCTGAACTTTACTACAGTTAAAATGTTATTCTGGACCTGCAGGAAAGTAGACAGATGTTTTGTCAGCTTAGCAAATGGGAATATTCCTTCTCTGAGCAAGTGGGAAATGCACTAAATCTGTCTCAGCTACAAACGTGTTTAGCATTCACTGTTCAAATCGTCTGTTTCTGTAATCTCTAAAGCGTAGGGCATGTGGTTCACAAACTCTACTTGTAACAGAATAAACAAACTTAACTTTCCAGATGCACTTTTACGAATCGAAATACCTGCTTCCCCACAACAAACAGGAAATCTAAGGCTCTTGAGTATCTGGGTCCTGATGAATGCTCTGTTAATTGTGCATTAACAATTAGAGGTTACAAAATATGCCTCTGATTACTACCAGTGTAATAAAGTTAGAGGTGGTTGCAAGCAGACTTTGTAGAGTGAAGAAAATTTAGTATCACAAGACAAGCCACTGTGAATTCATGCCATCTGTCTAATGATGAATGACACCAGTGTGAATGGTATCAAGTCAGCCTACAGATTTGCTATATATACTTAGTAACCTGCAAATACATCAGGCAAAATGGCCCCGGTTACACTGTGCATCAAAACAGAGAGTGTAACGCTTTGTCAGAAGGAAAACTGCTCTATTAAAATTACCACATGTCCAGAAACGAAGAAGACATTTGTTGATTTCAACATGGTTTATTCTTTTTTGGATATCTCACTTTCTTCTAAAAGTCTCATTTTCATGATTTGGATTTCATTTCACTGCTATTTTAAAACTACCAATTCTAACAGTTCTTTATACCTTGGCATTTTGTTCTCTGATCAATGAGAATGTCAAGAAGTCCGTTTTTACAGTAGTTCCAAATAGTGCACTCTACATTTCGTCAGCAAAATGCAGGCGATCTCTGCTCCTCAATACACATGGCTAGATACTCTTTCAAGAATTTTGCTACAGTTGAATGTTATTAATCTGTGATCCTTTCCTGAGGTGAAGCTGGTAAACTTGCAGAAATGGAGTGTCTAGCACAGATTCTCTACTTGTATAAGCTGCTGAAATTGAAGTTTATCTACGTACATACATATGATGAACTCTGACAGCTAGATGTCACCTATATATTAAAGAAATTATGTCAGGGTTATAAATGAGACTCGAGTTTCCTTCTATTCTCTTCTGCTCTCTTTTTCCTTCCTGCTACAGTTGTAAGGGTCTCACTTGGCATAATGTGATTGCTCCCCTAGTTTAGTTCAAAGCTTTCATCTTAAATGTATTAAAGAGCTTGGCTCACCTGACCTAATTCCAATCATTTAGAAGGTAAGTATTTAGACTAAGACTTTCTCTACTTTCTCTGTCATGGAAGAAAGATGTGATGAATCGCACTCTGCAGGCTTGGAGCATGGAAGATTGTCAGATGTCTATGCAGATTCTCAGATGTCTAAAGCAGATGTTTGTCCTTCATAGAATCATAGAATCATAGAATCATAGGGTTGGAAGGGACCTCGAAAGATCATCTAGTCCAACCCCCCTGCCAGAGCAGGGTCACCTAGAGCACATCACCCAGGAACGCATCCAGGCGGGTTTTGAATGTCTCCAGTGGAGGAGACTCCACAACCTCTCTGGGCAGCCTGTTCCAGTGCTCTGTCACTCTCACAGTAAAAAAATTCTTCCTGATATCCCTCTTGAATCTCCTATGCTCCAATTTACATCCATAACTCCTTGTCCTATCACTGGTCATCACTGAAAACAACTTCTCTCCATCTTCCTGACACTCCCCCTTTAGGTATTTGAAGACATTGATGAGGTCACCCCTCAGTCTCCTTTTCTCCAGACTAAAGAGACCCAGCTCCCTCAGCCTTTCCTCATAAGGGAGATGTTCCACTCCCTT
>VXBO01007952.1:141828-211840 GCA_013400135.1 Rhinoptilus africanus
AGCTTTCCTAGTTGCCTCCCTACATCCTCTGACAACTGTCCTATATTCCTCCCAAGTGACTAGCCCCTCCTTCCATGATCTATAGGTTTTCCTTTTCCACTTGAGTTTGACCAGCAGTTCCTTCTTTAACCATGCTGGTCTCCTAGCTCCCTTACTAGATTTTCTACCCATTGGGACACACTGATCCTGTGCTTGCAAAAAGTGGTCCTTGAATGTTGACCAGCTGTCTTGAGCCCCTTTACCTTCTAGCACCCTGTCCCATGGGACTTCCCTTAGCAATTGATTGAGGAGGCCAAAGTTTGCCCTGTGGAAGTCCAGCGTTCTGGTCCTGCTGGGTATTCTGTGCCTCCCGCACAGGATCCCTAACTCCACCATCTCGTGATCACTGCAGCCAAGGCTGCCATTGACCACCACTGCTTCGACTGTCCTTCAGGCTGCATTAAACAGCATCCGTCCCCTGGGCGTCATCCAGTACTGGAATCTTGACTCTGTGTCAAGAAGAAGCATCAGAAGTCAATAACTAACAGAAGCATCATCATCTTTATTCCTTTCAACTTAATGATAAATTTGAACATGATGAAATGTGAGGAATTTACTGGAAACATTATTATTTAGCAGCAACATCAAGTTAATGGGTTGTTCCAGTTCCTTGTGAGATGGGACAGAGTCAAAGAGGCAATGGATGTAATATCTTCTTTCCAGTTTTTTTTTTTTTTTTTTTTACAGGATACTTCTCCATTCAGCAGAAATCTCTGTAGTGACAACTTTTTTCTCTGTGTGCTTTAATTTTATGCTTGCAATTAATCAATGGCAGAACATTAGGACAAAACTAACAATAACCAAATGATTCAGAAAGAGTCATCATTACGAGTAAGAAATATCTCATTACTGCAAAACCCCGCCATGTTAGTTTTTAATGGATACCTCACTAAATGAAATAACCCTTTGAATTAAAAGAATTTTGTCTAGAGATGCTAGAAACTGATAAACACAAATACAACAGCTGGCAGGGTGCTGCATCAAACTGGGTAAGAGGAATTAGTGTCAGCCTTTAGTACAAATTTTACTCTGCAGGAGGGACAGAGACAGCTTAGTCAAGTCCCATCCTTTCTGCCTTGGTTGAGAACATGCACCCAGAGATGGTACAAATATGTGCATTTCAGGTCTTTGAACTCTCAAATGTCTTATGTCATGAATACAACCAGTTTAGAGCCTGTGGCCTGTTTCCTGCTGGCAATACGCACTTACCCCCCAAACCATGTTTGCTCCGAGAAGGTCCACAGCTGGAACATCAAGATGAAATCTTGTGTGTGTAAAACCTCTGTCAAGGGGCACCCTCTACTGTGCTTAACTATTTTTCTGCAGAGAAAACTGTGCGTACAGTTTCTCATTTCTCATAACCAGACATAAATATATTGCCCAATGAAAAATGGAGTTGCCATGAAAATAAACGGTGAGCTATTTTCCTACTAGGAAGATGCTAACAGCATTTGGAGTGCTTTTAAAATGCAGTACTGGTTAATTCTGCATTTATTCAATGCTACATTAACTTTTTAAATCACTCAGGTATCATCAAATCCTTCGCCCTACAGACAATAGAAACTTTCCTATTGCCTGCAATAGGAGTAAAATGGTTTTTATGTTAAAGACTATACAGCATCAATTGGAGGAGATGAAGATATAAGTGTTGTGCAAAAAATTTTCTGTTATAGAATCTCAAATTTCTTAATCTGCGGCAATTGATTACAAAGCATTAGGGTTTTATTGTTGAATTAAAAAAAATAGTAGAAGAGTTGATTACTACAGCTTTAGAGGTCAGGTTTTAGTAATAATGAGCTCTATTGTCAAAACTCCTGTGGCCAAGTGGCTGTATTACAGTGTGATTCAACCCCTTCCAAAATGAATTTCACAGTGTCTTAGTACATACTTTGATACAAACTAGGTTTTTTTTTTCTCTGAAAGATGAGCAGCAATACATTTTAACTCTTCTAACATTATTTTTTGCCTAATTTTTTTCTGTGTGAATAACAGTAGTTGATAATACAGTGACCTCATTTTAGAAAGGCAACCATGAAAGCTATGAAATGCCCCTAATCATTTGTGTTTCTATTCTGTAGATGGAAAAATCAGTAATTTTAGAGTTTAGTCACAAAAAAATTGTGATTTTTCTTGGGCTGAAGAGTAGGTTTTTCGTGCCTCTTCTTCAAAAGAAATTTACAGTAATCCCCACCTAGTTGCTGAGAGACTTGAGCCTACATTTCCACAATCTTGGCTGGAAAGCCTCCTCAGATGCTCGAAGCTCTGCAGCTGCTCATGACCACAGGCGTTACCATTCTGTAACATCCAGGGACTCGTTTCATGCCTACACCTGCTGGGGGTCACGGGCTTCAGCAAGCAATTCGGTATTCATGAGCCTAGAGAGAAGATGATGCTGTGGAGATTGTTTAGGGAATGTTTGCCAGGAAAGCGAGAAGGGGATGGAGTTCTCGTTGCCGCTCTGAGGAATGCTTTGCATTTCACTTTAAATGGAGAAAATGCAGAAATAGCACTGTAAGTAAGGATCATCGTCCAAACTCAGAACCAGTTTGGGGGTCTGTGGCGCTACTACTACATGATATTGAGTAGAAATAACCAGAAATCTCAAGTGTGGGCTTGTTATTTTTATGTCTAGAACCAGGTGCCTAACGCTGTGCCAGCCTCTGCGTGTGATTTGTTGGGACAGGGGAATTTGCTTCCCCTGCTGTTAAATCCACATTACCCTACATTTTTTTTTTGTTTGTTTGATCCTTGTTGCCCCAATTAATTAGCTTTCTCCTATTCCTTTGTTCAAATTCCCTTTGCCCAGTCCCTTGAATAATTGACAGAACCGAACAGAGGCTGTGGGTACTGTGTGGTACTAGCTGCAGCTTGGTTTTATTTAATAACGCTGTGTTACTCTGTGCAACAAATTGTGACTAATTGCTTCTCCACTGCTCTGCCAGTCTGTGAAAAGGCCAGCATCACGAGACACCAAGTCAGAGCTCCCCGCCAAAGCTCTGTAAGCTTATATAAATAGCAAACTTTGGTGAATGAGATCTGACTGATAGGGGAATTAAGTGTTTTGGTGAAAGGAATGTGCCCATCATTGACACCAGTGCTGAATTTTGCAGTTTTCCCCTTAGCTATAATGTATATAAACAGTTTTGACTCCGCAGATCTTGTGAAAAATGCTTCCTTTTTGCCTTTCTCAGCACACAAAAACTTCATTCATATAAACTCATGTAATTTCTGTTATTGGGTTTATCATGTGTGGGTTTCAATTTTTATTTTAATCAAGAAATATGATTTCTCCCTTTCTTGCTTTCTCCCTTGGTGCTAAAAAGTACACACTGGCTTTTTAATAGTTAATTGATGAGATTGTTTTACAGGTTTTAGTTTAAAGGTAACCATAGCACAAACGCATCCATTATTAACGGCAGAAGGGCAGCGTAGCTTCTTGGGAACCCTCTTTAGTTTAATATGAGAGCCCCTGTCAACAGAAAACAGCGCTGATATTGTTGCTAAGTGTGACAAACTGGCAAATGCTATGGCCACCACGCTGGAACAATGCAAACTGCTCATGTCAATGGAAGAGGCGATGTTTAAAAGCGAGATGAAGACGGAGAGCGAGAGGCTGTCGAGGAAAGTTCGATTCCGTGTTGCGTCCTCGCACAGCGGGAGGGTGCTGAAGGAGGTCTACGCCGATGGGGAGGGTGCTGACTCTCTGGACTCTGAGTATGCCAGCAGCTCGGAGACCGACCAAACCAGCCGGCTGAGCGAAGTGGAAGGGCAGCAGAATGGACACGTAGGGTCTGAGTGCGACGAAAACGAGAACGAGACGGATGACTTGCTCATTTTAGTCAGAGCCACTAAAGAGAAGGGGTTTGGTACAAAGCGAGTCAACATCCTCAGCAAAAATGGCACAGTCAGGGGAGTCAAGCATAAAGTCAGCGCTGGTCAAGCCCTCTTTGACAATTTGGCAAAAGTATTTCAGGTAAGTGATGTGCTCCTGCTGGTTCTAAGCCCCACATCTGTCCCTCTTAACTCCACACATTATTCTTTCCCTTCGTCCCAACCACTCTCATTTATGGTTTCTCAATATTCTGCCTCATTCCCACTGCTGTCTGCCCGCTGCTGTCGCACAGGAGGGGCTCATTGCTCTTTCTGATACAATCCGTCTCCCCGCTTCAAATTAACTGTGAAATTTGTCTTTCAAAATTGACTTAAAATTTGCTGACTAGAAATGAGTATGTTGTGCTACCCACATATGGACCAGGGAAGAAACCTAACAGAAGAAGTAACTGGGGCTTTGTTGGAGATCTGTACAGATCCACTGTACAGGGAAGTGTCATGTTTCCACTTCTATTATATTAATTCTAATGAGTTTCTGGTGTTATCTGCTGTCCTCTACGTGTAAATATGTATACTTGCAAATTCCATTGTGTCTAATCTGCAAAGTAGATCAAATTAGATGCAGGATGGCAGCAATGATGGTCTTCCCACATGAAAATTTCAGAGGAATGGAATCTTAGTCGGAGGTCTCTTTTATTAATGTCTGTTTTCCATTTATTTTGTAGAAAGAGCAGAATGTCTGTATTTGAAACAGTAGATGCCACACTGATATCTTAGGCAGAGAAAGAAAAGCCTCAGAAAAATCAAGATAAAATTTCTAAAAAATTTAGTTCTGGTATATATAATTTATCCATATAAGCTATTCAAGCCTTTGAATCATTAATATTCAAACAAAAGAGCAACAGGTATGCAGCAAAATTTTTCTAAAGGTTGTTGTAATCCAGGATTAGGATGGTCACTTAAATTAACCTATAATTGCCTTCAGAACATTGTTTTAAAAACATTTATGCAGTTTTAAAGCATGGGAAAGTTGATATTAGTGACAACTGTTGTAGGTTGAAATGAAATCTAACAGTTCTTTCTACTTTGAAGCTCAGTCATTTCATAATATGTTTGTTTAGAAATGGCTATAGATTAACATTCTCTTGCTTCTGAATATGAATTTGCCCTCTATTTTGTAGCTGAATTATAACAGCCTTTTTGCCAGTATCAATGTTCCTGTGGAAGATGGATATTTCGAGGTTAATTAGCTGTTCATTTTTGCTCTTTGCCTCACATAGCACTCAAGTCGCTTGCTTTCAAGCCAGTCACTGAGGAGTTTGTCCTTGAATTCCCTACTCTGATAAAATTTGTAACAAACTCACTTTTTCTAAGTAGATATGACGTAGGAAGTGTTAACTGGGGCATGTCTGGATTCTCCTCCAGCCTTTAATCCAAATAGCGTTCCATGTTTTTTCGCTACATGGAGTATACCGTTTCACCACTCTAGCCTCACTCCCTCCTAAAACCTTCCTTCCACTGCATCGTTGACACCAAGCTAAGAAATTTTAGTCACCTAAATAAATGGACCCATCTGAAGACATACCTACCTTAATTAGTGGCCCTGTCATCTTGCTGATTCCAGTTTTATGCTGGAAGATCTTCAGGAAAGGTTCATGGACTAAAATCAATGTACTTTTATTGCAGTGAAGTTTCTTTTATTCCTACCAGAGTTACAGCTAGGACCAGGACTATTTCCATGAGGTGGTTTGACAGAAGAAAGGAAGGCTTCAGAGGAGGCATATCCACCTGATAGCTTCAGAAAATGATATGGAGCCAAGTCTACCACAGAGGTCCATAATTAAAACCTGTAAAATAATGAATGGTTTAAAAGCGATAAGGATCATGTATTTTACAGCAGAAGAAAGTGGAAAAATTAAATTATCAGATGAAAACAAACTTAAAAGTTTTTTTTATACAGCACATAATTTAATTTAAGCACTCTGCTACAGGCTTTGTAAAGGCCAAAAGAATAGGCAGGTTTTGAAAATGGATGAGGAAAACATATGGGGAACAGAGCAGCTTCTGCTTAGGCAGGTCTAAATGACTGCTTTTCAGAAATAACTGTATATCCTTACTTCAAGCATTTACTGAATCATAGACATATACTCAATAATACAGAGAACATCAAGATTTGATGTTTCTACACAAACAAGTTCCTGTTTCCCCAGAGATAAAGTTTGAAGTCTAGTGAAGAAGAGGAATGATGGTTTGCATATCTTTTATGTCATACTGTGAGCCAATTTTCTGTGCCACATGGTAATCACAAAGGAGAGCAAAGCACGAAGGTTGGCTTTGAGATTGGGAACTGCTTGATCCTGGTGTGAAATATGATCAGAATATTAATTACAAATGAAGTAATGGCCTTTAGGATAATATTAGAGGATGATTTCTATTTTTCTGTAGGTATGTTCCAGACAATTAATTGCACAGTAATACTGCTTAGAGAAACAACAGGAGTTATGCATTCAAAGATCCAATAAGATAGGAATATGTCTCTATTAGAAGATATAACTTAAAATCCTTGATTTGGGCATTTTTGTAATTTCCCCCTAGATTAGTGGTTGAGTCACCATCCCTGGAGGTATTTAAAAGATGTGTAGGTGTGACATGTAGGGACGTGATTTAGTGGTGGACTTGACAGTGTTAGGTTAATGGTTGGACTCAATGATCTTAATTTTCTTTTCCAACCTAAATGATTCTATGATTCTGTGTGAGGTCATCTGCAGTTATGTGTTTTGCCTCTCTTAGCTAAGCAACAGCAAATGTATAAGCAGAGTTAAGATGTCTACAAAGTCCCTTATCCCTGAGGAGAGCCCCTTTGGTGATTCAGCAGTAGATGATCTCATTATACATTTCTCAGGGTCGGTGTCAAAGCAGGCATTTGTAATCTCAGATTTGTGCACACGAACTCTCCACAATCCTAAATCCTGAGCAGTGTCAGTATTCTGATTCTTCAGACTATATCTGCAAACTCCTTTACTATCCTATGACCCAAAAATCCTCAGACGGTCCCCGTGGTAGAGGAGAGATCCTTTAAAACAAATCACTTTCCTCAGATATTCTAGGGATAAACAGGGATTCATTGACTGAGCTTTGTTAAGTCATGCAGCCAAGACCTTTGATATTTTCTGTTTAGATACCTACGCGAAAAGCAGTCTATTTTTTTTTAATGTTCCATGGAATATTTGTTTTTTTGAATCGTTTTTTCCCATATTTTCTAACTACAGCCTTTNCATGTAGGGACGTGATTTAGTGGTGGACTTGACAGTGTTAGGTTAATGGTTGGACTCAATGATCTTAATTTTCTTTTCCAACCTAAATGATTCTATGATTCTGTGTGAGGTCATCTGCAGTTATGTGTTTTGCCTCTCTTAGCTAAGCAACAGCAAATGTATAAGCATAGTTAAGATGTCTACAAAGTCCCTTATCCCTGAGGAGAGCCCCTTTGGTGATTCAGCAGTAGATGATCTCATTATACATTTCTCAGGGTCGGTGTCAAAGCAGGCATTTGTAATCTCAGATTTGTGCACACGAACTCTCCACAATCCTAAATCCTGAGCAGTGTCAGTATTCTGATTCTTCAGACTATATCTGCAAACTCCTTTACTATCCTATGACCCAAAAATCCTCAGACGGTCCCCGTGGTAGAGGAGAGATCCTTTAAAACAAATCACTTTCCTCAGATATTCTAGGGATAAACAGGGATTCATTAACTGAGCTTTGTTAAGTCATGCAGCCAAGACCGTTTATATTTTCTGCTTAGATACCTACGCAAAAAGTAGTCTATTTTTTTTAATGTTTGTTTTTTTGAATGTTTTTTTTCCATATTTTCTAACTACAGCCTTTCTATGCAATTTGTTCAGACAGTTCCTTCCCACAACAGACTTATCTGAAAAAGCTCACGCCTTCTGGAGGTTTTTGGGAATGCGAGTAGCACAATATAGGAAGTATTTTCAGAGGAAAAGGTGGTTTTGGTCGTTGCTGTATGATGCAAGTCTGGCTTGAGAATGTACATTTACTGCCAAGTAGATGCACATCCCCTGCTACATCTCCCTACATCCACGCACCAAGCAATTCCATCAGCAGCACAACTAGCGAAGGGTGGAAATCCACCTTTCCTTGAGAAGAAGAACTAAGTCCCTCGCATTAGTCTGTCTGGTGACTGTGTCCCCGGAGGCGAGCTGCAGCGCTGTGACAGCAGCAAGTCTCCTATCAGGTCAGCCCTGCATGGCCGCAGAGCTGGGGCTGGCACGGGCATGGGGACGGGCTGGGACACAGCTTCAGGGCAGGACATTCTGGGGGCAGAAAGGTGGGGAAGAGACCATCCCTGTTGACACTTCAGGGGACCGTAGTTTCCATGGCAACCCCTCCATCCTTTCCCTCCCGGGGTGGATGCCACAGGGAGAGCGTTGCCATGGCAACCACATCCTGGCAGGGAAGGCGGAAGGCCAGTCGGTGGCCATCCGTGGGGGGTCAGGGATGGTCACACGTGTCCACCCAGCCTCCATGTGGGACCGGAGGGATGGCTTCCTACATGGCTGGCAGTACAGTGGTCAAACAGTCGGAAATATTTTATTCCTGAGTAATGTGTACGACTCAAAAGCCTGAATAACAGAAAGGATCTGGAGCTTTCAGTCTCCCTGTTTGTGCACATCCTTGGGATAAGTGAAATTATCCTGCCAAAGCACTAAAAGTGATGGTGTCGACAGCTCTGGAGCTGGGGACGTGACTTGCTATTTGCATCAGGAACATAAGCCCCTTCTCTGCGCATCCAAAGTAACTGTGGTCTTATTTCAGTACATTGCTAATATTTTTGTTTTCTAATACTCAGAATACTGTTAAAATGTGAATGGGTATGAATATTTCCTATATGTTCCCATAGAAAGCAGTGGAGAAATGGTTCTTGTTTCCTTGAAATAAATGTAATTCTCTTCATGACCAATTTTTACGAGGCCATCCCCATGATGGCTTCCTGCTGACACAGAGCAAAAAAGCCTTGGGTTGTCTGGTATATTACTACGTCGTGCAATGATCACGCCAAACTGGTTTTCCATCCCAGTGTGCAATGTAATGGAGCTCAGCCAAAGGTTTTACACAGGTCTCCCCTCATTTCCATTGTTTCAGCGTGGGTCCTTTCCTCCATTTCCACACTTACATGCTTCACTGGGCTTCAGGCTTGCTCTGAAAGGTCACCTTCTGCTAAATTAGCTACCGAGCTCATTCTCAGGCAGGGTCTGCTGATGTCTATTACGAAAGGGCAGGCCTGGTTAACAAACCTGATTAACGCCTTAGTGAACATTGCACCAGAATGGATATGGGTGAAGAGTCAGACACAATGTACTTGGTCTTTAAGATATTTTCCAGCACGGTGTCTCAGGCAGAGCTAACATTTAAGGTTGCCAAGTGCAAGTCAATAGAAAGTCAAGACAAAGAATTAGCTTATTAATGTCTAGAGAGATGGGAAAGAGTTAAGAATTGGGTGGAAGTTTGTTAAGAGGAGAACTTCTGGGGTGGTTAGGTTCACTTTCATCTTTCTGTACTTGTAGGTGACCTGGAAAAGTGAATACATAGCAGGACATGCAGAGCTTACAAACCAGATGGGTTACCTAATACCATGGAGAAAATAAAATGAAAGACAGCAGCAAAAATAGCTGTCTTCCAAAGACAGATGCTGCCAAGTCCTGTTAAGAAAAGTTTTAAGGATGGTGGCATGTTGTATTTCACTTCAGACCCTGGAGCATATTTAGTACAACCCCCAAAAATCTGTGGAGGAAAGAGAGAGACATAGAGGTCTGCACTTTCACTGGGGAAGTCATGATGTTGTCCTCCTCACTTTGGCAGATGATCAGTGCTGACAGGCCAGCATTATTGGACTCTTTGAATGCAAAGACCTCTGCTAGGACTGCCCTAAGGTTGTGAAAGGTCTCCTGAACTTTCCCTTCCTATTCTCATCCATAAACACGGCCCTGTGACTCCCAAATGGGCATAGCTTGCAAAGGACTGCTTATACCTACTAGTAGCAATGTTAGGGAAACCTGCTGATAACCTAAAGCCATAGCATTTTCTGTGGTAAGGCCACTTACACGGGTGGAGATAAATCTCAGCAAGCTGTAGGTACCCCCTTTGAGGTATAAAGTTCCAATTTATGTTCCTAGTGTTAGCAGGTCTGGAAAATTAATTATTGAAGAGTGTTGCATTGAAATCCACGGAAGAACAGGAAAAATTATAATGACACAGAGGATCAAGTAATTACGAAAAATAGATTTCTCTTTGTTACAGAAAATTCAATGTTAGAAGGACGACTGGACCACCACTGGAATGGGCATAGTGTCCCTTCACCAATACCTTCCTAAGAGATTTGATTTGTGATCAGAGTGCATGGCACAGGGATTCAGCTGGTTAAGTGACTGTTAAAATGGGTAGTTACCAGAGGTGGTAGCTGAATAGCCAAAATGATTTAAAAAGGAAGATGTTCAGGTCTGTGTGCTTTTAACTGGAGCCTGGGGTTGGTCAGTACTCACAATATTGGTATTTATTGTTCTCATGTTCTCATATAAATCAGCTGTAAAGCACTGAGCACAGGCAAATCTATTATTAAACTGTTTATGATAGTTTAGGTTTTGCTGCTATTGGACTTGAAATACATATTTGGCATAGACTTGAAATGATCAGTAAACAGACTTTAAACTATCTAAACCTCTGAAAGTGATAATGATGCTTTGAGTTCGAAAAGACTTAGCTGTCTTTTTTTTTTTTCAAATATATGTAAGGGCCGTCTTGACTTTTCAATGCACTCTGCATTGGGAAACTTAGCAAGAAAACCATGGTTACATTTGTCACTTCTTCAAGACTGAATTGAAGAAAAAAAATATTGCTAGACTTTTATGCTGGCTGATTAGCATGTACTGGACATGTGTTCAACCTTCCAGAGCACCACATGGCCTCAAAATTACCCTTGCTCTGATGTGTCTTGATCCTTATAATGGATCTGTAAATGAGGACACTGTTCTTGAGACACTCAGCTGCCCTGTATGGGGCTAAGCAGAGGCAAGCCCTGGGACAATAAACATTTCTGTTCTGTATTTACATATGTTTCTGCTTCAGAGGATATAATAAGCAGGTACTTTGACTGCTTCTTGGATCACACCTACATCTGCAGGTGAGTGAAAACTGTTACGACACTGAATTCATATTTCCCCACTGGTTGCAATATTTTTATCTGTTTAGCATACGTAGAAATGACTACATAAAATGCAAGACAGATGAGAAATAGTTTTTATGCATTTTGCAGTCAAGCATTGGTGGATGAATGCTGTGGTTTTGAACGTTGACAGGGTACTCTGTGCACACCAGCCTTCCCTGAGACAGAGACTGAACTGACACACTTCCTAACAAGGGTCTGGGAAACACACCGGAGTCTCAATTACAACCAAACTCTGGTAGGTGCAAGATGGAAGCAGTATTGAGGAAAAGATCATTTTGCACTTCATTAGCACCTCATCTCTGCTGTTGATAGAAGACAACTTCTAACAGCTGACTGGTACTGAGTAGGGCTGTCTCAGGCTTAACCCGGCTAAGGTCTAAGTGCCTGGGGTCCAAGCAGATTGTGCAGCCTGTAGGAAAAAGCAGAGCTTCTGCCTGGGGCTGGGAGGGAGGACAGGATTAAAATGTTCCCTGTGTGAAGTCTACACCATGTGGATACTTTCCCAAACAGACTGATTTATTAGTAAGCCTCATCCCCTGGCCTTATCTTTGGTATGACAGAGAGCATAGCAAAGAAGCTATGCTTATACTGCAGTGAATATGTATATACCGAATAGGTACTACTACAGTGAATAAAGACTTTAGATATAGATTCAAAAAACCATAGGCTTCTGAAGGACTTAGACATTAAACTCCAAAACTGTGATCTTCCAAGCCTCTCTTTGGTGCCACCTTGTCTCAAAGGTAGCAAAAGCCTTTTATTAATGAAAATTTGACAAATGATCTGCCTTGGCCACGTGCCTCAGCATCTCAGTATTGACAGGACATGACAGTTGCCTCCTACTCATGTCCTGTGGGAACCACAAAAAAGGCGTTCCTTTGCCCGTCTCACCTGCAGGGCTTGATGCAGTAGGTGTCCTCCGAGCATGCCTGGTGGATCAGATCCTACACAAACCGTCCATAAGCAGATGCTGCTTTGTTACAAATCGTGTCTGCAGGAGGCAGTGGTGGGAGTTGTACTTTCAATTCCACAGTCACAAGACGGCGTGAATAAGTTGCTGGAGCAGGAGTGGAACACAGGCTCGCTGAGTCTCAACTTGCCATCCCAAATACTAAGCTTCAGCATCGTGCTTGACTTGCATTTCTTTCTTTCTTGCTCTTAAGCATTACAGTGGTGGCATTGCTTCACCACGGAGGTATCCTAGAAAAGCTCGTAGCCTGTGACTTACGTGTTAGGGACAAGAGGTAGAGAGGAGACTGAATCCAGGTAGCCAACACATGAGAGACAGCAAATAACCATGTTCTGCCACCTTGTTTCATGCTCTCTCTTTAAATCTAAAAATACATTCGCTTTCTTTTTGAAAGAAAGAACCAGTGCGCTTGTTCTCAGGCAATGAATGTGAATGCCAAATGGAAAAAGACACCTCCTGGTTTTACTAAGTGGGATTCCTAAACCACCTTGGCCTCAGGAAATTCTCTGAGCTTAAAATAATCATAAAATGGGAGAGTATTAGAAGGAAATACATATATGCTTGCCATCCTCTTACTTTTAATTATCTGTCTGGTAGATGACCTGGAATACTAGATGAACTCTGGGTCTGAGCCCATGGACTGCTCTGGGACTTCTACATAATTTCCCTTTGTGGAGCTGCTCAATAAGGTCCTCAGCCTTCGAATTTACATGGAAAATGCTTCATCTTGGTTCAGACAGACTTGAAAAGAAGTGATGTTATGTAAACAGCCTATTTAAAAAAATTCTTAGGATGTTACTGCAGAATTTTTTTCTACTTATT
The DNA here is from genome assembly GCA_013400135.1 of Rhinoptilus africanus. NCBI lineage: Eukaryota > Metazoa > Chordata > Aves > Charadriiformes > Glareolidae > Rhinoptilus > Rhinoptilus africanus. Next base: position 154,737 of record VXBO01007952.1, read on the forward strand.
CTAACAGTAGAAGATCTTTATTTTTTCTAAATTGGCCTCTTACAAGAAAGATGAAAAAGATGAGCTGATTAGTCTTATTCATTAATTAGAAGCAATAGCCCTTCACATTTTTATTTTTTTTTCCAGCTGTGGAGCTCAACTCAGTAACTCTACAGGACAATTGTGAGAAAATATCTTTTGAAATATTCTTAAAACTAGGACCATCAAGAAAATGTGGGGCTATTCCCCTTTCTTTAACATGGTTCAAAAGGCTGCCTGCTAGTTAATTTGCTGTACCCTCTTGCTCCTGAATATCTGCATGCCTTTGACACAGCATACACAAAGTTTGTGGAACACATAAAGCTGAAATAAATTGCCTACAAATATGAACTGTTCTATATGCTTAATAACTAGCATCATTCTAGGCCATTGACCTCTAATTTTTGTATACAAATAAATTGCTGTGCAACCAAATATATAAGTATCTTGGGTGAAGTATGTTTTAATTGCATTTACAAACATGGAAGCCAATATTTAGCTACGCTGGACTAATTTGTCACCAAATTGTACAGCTGTGCAGTTGTGCAACTCAGAAATATGGTAATAATGAGGATGAAATGCAGCTCCTTTTATAAAATAAAAAGTTCACAAGAGTGAGGAATTATCTACCTTACTGGTAAATGTACTAATATACTTACAGGCATGTACTAATGCTTTTGATTTCCTGCCATAGAAGGCATTAGCAAAAACACTTTAACAAGTTCATTAGGTTAAAATGCCATTTAGTTTGCAGATCTCAGAACTGTTTCAGTTCTGAGCTAGGATTTGCAAATACTTAAGCTAACATTTGCAAACACAAGCTAGACCGATATAAATGTAGACACACCATACAGGTACTGTGTTACAAGGATGGACCCAGGAAAACTACCTTTTAGCAGTTGTACAAACCTACGTTTCAGGAGTCACCTGCTGCCAAGTTAATTGATGTGTAGGTGTCATTGATGACTATTTCCTCCTCTAAGAGAGGAGAAGTGAAGTCATGCTTTATTTGCAGATAACGCTTGCTGGTCTGTCAGCAGCCTGCTCTGACATTTGTCTACTAGTGTCGACAGTTTGTTACACACTACGCCAACATAAGGTACGTGATTAACAGCTTGAAAGAAAGAAATGGTCAAAGAGATATTGCTTTTCTGGGCTGGAGCTTTAACCTGTGACTGCATCGTTCAGCAGCATCATAAGTTTGTAGCTCAAGGGCAATAAAATATGCTTCAGAAGGGAATTTGCAGCCAGAGAGAAAAGGGTATGACTTTCATGCATGAAAAACCTTCCTCATTGCTGCAACATCAGTACTAGGTAGTACAAAGCAAGAAACTCAAATGTCACTGAATTTTTCCCAAACTTGTCTGTTAAATAGTAATTAGGACAGCATCCCCAGCCTGCTGGTTTTGAAAAGCAGTTGGAAAAGCATAGCTTCCCATCTAAGCAGGCAATCTTGTGGTCATGCTGTGGAGTGGCCACCACAGCACAACTCTTCACAGCCTCTGTTGTACAGAGCAACAGAAATGGTCACAGGCGAGCAGCTGGAGTCAGTGAGGGAGAGACTCATTTCACACATGGAAAGAAAAAAGACAGAAACCCCATCATTCATTGCTAGTATGAATTGTGGAAAGCATTTTAACAACCTTAGTACAATTATGCTTTGGAACTATAGCAAGAGACACCATCCATCATGGGGAAGTCGTTCTTCCCCACTCCCAGGACATGCTTTATGTGTGCTGTCTAGGAGTTGCATCTCTATGTCTGCATAAAAATTTCAAGCTCTCTACCTTTGCTTTTGGAATCTATTGCATAAAAAAAGGAGTGAAGCACCGTATGTGTGCAATGTGGATGGGTCTTTAATCTAAGAAATGGAGATTGAGTGTATAATTGGTAATTAACTACTCAGGGTTTGAAGACAAAGGTACCAAAGTTCTTTAAGTAATGAGATAGCTGAGAGCCTAGTTCCAATTAGGTTAAGTAATATAGCAGGGAAACAAGGTCCTTCATCACTCAGTGTTAATACAGAACAAAGTGGTGCTATAACTTCAAGAGATCCTTTTCATCACTTCCATATATTGAGCGGTAAGGTGCTCTCTCATTGAGGAGTAAGGACTGAATCAGCACTTCATCAGCACTTTGTTGCACTAAGCATAGCTCAACTTTGCCCCTTGCCTCCTTCAAAGACCTGTGCAAAACCCATTACCAGGTGCGGAGTGCTTTGTGGCCCTACAGGAGAGAAAGCTCTGTGTCTGCCTGAAAAAAGGTTGGAGTTTCCCTTAACTGTACAATACAAATGACATCCTCAACCTTTCACAGAATAGCCTGTTTTTATCTCAGCCCAGGTAAGTAACATTTTCTGGTAGAATTTAAGTTGAAGGAAGTGGCAGGAAAGAAAAAGTATATAATTTGCCAGATGTTAGGAAATGAAAACTCAGCATACTGGGAGTGTGCTGGTTTCTCAGTTTTGCTCAACACTTCTTGGGAGTTTCAGGATGTCAATGCATCCCATTCCACTTTCCGTTCACAGGAATACAGTAAAGGATAAAATAAATTTTGACAGAAAGCTTATTCTCTGCCAAACACAAAAACTGCAGGGTGTATCTCAAATCAAAACCTTACTTCCTTTAACTCTTCCTTCTGATTTTATTGCTTAGGAAAGTAAATTGTGAAGAATGGATCATAATTTTGAATTTTCTCTGCTACTGGTTACTGTTCAGAGTGTCACCTTGTTCCATTTTTGCTCTTACCTTTAGGTTTTTTTCTGAATGAGCAGAAGTAGTTCTGTTGTATAAGACAGACTGACCTCAGGGTGTAATTAATCCATGATGAAAGGCTGAACCGCCTGCCAATGAAAATGCAGTAAATTTTCAACTGAGCTAAGTCTGAGCTAAGATAAGAGCTTTCCTGAATACCAATTTTTACTTGCTGATTATCTTTAACACCAGGAAAATCACCATGTGCAGCACTGGTGCAAGTAAGAAAGAAGTAATGGATTATTGTGCTGTTCCCTATGATATTCTGATATATTGAAGGTAAGTCTTAGGAAAACAGATCCATTTGCTACACAAAGCAAAGCCTGGCAAAAAGGAAGGGTCATGTAATATCACGAGGAGGATCTCACCAGCTAACCATTTTATTCTCCACTCAGAAATATGATGAATCACATTTATAAGAAGCTCAGTAGACTTGAATTCATTTCCACACTCCACTAATGCCTTTTAATTAACCAAACTGTAATTGACATTTGGGAACTATAAAGGGGATCACTGAGTGAGTAAATTGCACCTGGCTATGTTTAAATGTAAAACGACTGAGTCAGAGATCCATGTATGTATGTATTAACTATTGTTGTTATGGTATTAGCATCTATCAGTCTCTTTAGCAGTCCAAGGATCCACAAGGAATATTTTAGAAAGGATGAATAAGGGACTGGTGAAAGAGAGGAGAAAAGAGAAAGAGGGAAGCAATAGTAACCATTTTATAAAAAACCCTTCACCTGCCTGCCAGAGAACAGTAAACAGGCTTTTCAAAAGCTGCTGCCAAGTTAAAAAGCAATGGGCCAGAGCAGACATAGTAATTTTCATGACAGCCATTTGCTGCTGATCAACACAACTCTCTTTCTCTGCAGTGTGAGATGTTCTATTGAGTGAAGCAGCAGTGATTACAGACAGGGCCAGCGCACTCAAGCCAGGACTCGCTCAGAATCATGCTGTTTGCTAACTTTTCCATGTGATCTGCGATATCAAACACCTTCGTCTTTGTCTGCCAGCCCTCAGAAGTCCTGCTCTAGTTCATGTCTGGCTAAAGCCATCCTTACTTACAGAGTATTCTCAGATAGGACACAAGCTGCCCAATGTTCCTCCACAGGCAGGGAGCTCAGGTTTCAAACTCCCTGAACAGTGTGGTAAATAAAAAGCAAAAGAAAAAGCTGCTTATGACAAGAGGAAATAGGATTTGGGCCTGACAACTAATGGTGCTGTTTAAGACAAATGTATTGTGGTTTTATTTTAATAATTCAGGATGACATCGAGGGAAATGGTACAAAAGTAAATAGTAGAATTACCACCAAAGTCTGAGTAACTAGCAGGACAGAACGTTCCTGCTCAAGAAAATTAAACATATTTGAAAAATCCTACTCATATTATTAAAAAGCAAGCCCCGAAGTACCTTAAAATGAGAACTGACAGTAAGAAAAGTAACTATGCAAGAAGAACAACTAGTCCTTTATTCAACTATTTCATACATACAACATTTCATACATAAGCAAGTCTAGATATGTTTAGAAGTCTTTTTTTGGCAAGTGACGGGACACTAAGTGCCAGTCACAACTCTTTCAAGTTGACCTACATGCTCTTTTCTGTTTTTTCCAGCCCTTCTTCCTGCTGCAGAAAACAGAAAGGCCCAGAAAAAATAAGTGAAAAAATTGAACAGTGTTTTTTAAACTTGAGAAAAAGCTCCATTTTATTGAAGCACAATTCTAATTTTACTCAGGCTGTTTCTTCCTGTTGCTAGTGATAAAGAGATAGAGGTGAAATAAACACTGAACAAATGTTGAATAATAATTTTCCATACACCTACATATAACTTTCATCACCAAGTAGTAACTCATAACTGTTAATCAAGGAAATTAAATGGTGTAATCTAGGACAAATCTTCTAAGAAGAGAGGCTTATTCTCAGATTTCCAGGGCTTGCACATTGTTTAGATTTTTATAATTAATATGAACTTTCTTTTCATGACCCATCTGTGTTCTATTGTTTCAGTTCTCTGGTCTTCCCCACTATTTACAGACATAGCTTTAGGCAGGCAGATGCTATGCAGTTCAAGCCATACATTTTTAATTTACTGATGGCAGCATTTCTTTAGGTGACATGCAGTAGACGTTTTTTTCCCCTCTATCGTCAATTAATTTCTGTTTGCAAGGTACTTTGGAGCAGTAACAGTGACCTTCCAATTTACCTGTTCTTTAACTTCATGTTGTCTTTAGTAGACACAGAAAATTGGTAGGAAAGATAAATTGTGAAACTACCATTCTTATTTTCACATTTTGTTTGACTCCCCAGTTTTCCAGACATTTAAAAATATTTTTTAAAACTATATTTTTCTCATGTCAAAGGCATGTTGTATAAACTATTATACTGCTGTTCTGTGAGCAGAGTCTTTGAAAAACTGTCTCCAGGTAAACAACTGCAAACAGCTAATGGCTCTTTTCCTTTCCTTTCACCTTGATGTAACAGCCATAAACCCTCACAGGGATAATTTAAAAGAAATGTCTGCTTAGTTTTGCATAGATCAGACATGCTACTGGAGCCAAAATGAGTCTAAAATGCAATGAAAGTTTAGGCCAAAATTTAGACCTAAGCTGAAAGACCTCCAGATTCATCCAACAGCATAATGTTGTACTTTTTTGTAGCCATCACAGCTGTACTCAGACCCGTCACAACACTAGCTGTATCTGCCTGAAATAAAATTATTGCAGAAGTGGGACATTTCAGTTAGATCACAAATACGCCACCATACTTCATAGCTAGCATGTTTTCTGTGGACTGCATGTGAATTTTGGTGCAAATTATTTACACACAGTCAAATACCTCAATACTTTAGGAAATACTTTGTATCTGATGGCTTTTGAAGGAATTCAGCTTACATCAAGCAGTGCAGGAAGTGAAACAGAAAACTATAATGAGTGGATACTGGGAGTAAATGGGTAAAACTGAAGAGGTTATTGGTGGAGGAAGCAAAAGTCCTCCTATTCTCTGAGATGGCAAAGGTAATTTGAAGGTAACTGAAATATCTTTGGAGAAATCTCTCCGAGTAAAGTTGGTAGGCTGAAATTATGTAGCATCCTTGCCAAGTTATTCTGTAGAGATATGTGAAAAGATAAAGCTAACCAAGAGCCAGAAGAACCAGTGGAAACCAAGATCATGGCAAACAAGACTGGCTGGGTTGTAAATACTGAGACAAAATGATTAGTTTGAAGAAAATCTCAAGCGGTTGTTGCGCAAGGTCTGTGACTGTGACTATGTGGGATAGGCTGGAGAAGAATAAAATAGGAGCACTGATATTGTAGAGGGAATAAAAGAGATAAATCCAATATTTGTGGAGATCTGAATATATCCACGGGGTGCTGGAGAAAGATTCCTGCTATCTGGATTCACAGAGATATCTTGGAGGGAGATGGAAGAGCTGTTGTTTTGGAGCCTGAAAAGCTGGTGTGATGGCTGTGGAGATGTCCTGCAATGGTTTTAAGTACTCTATATTTTCTGTGTTTGTTAAGATTAGGTACGTGTGTTCACTTGGATTCATAGAATTTCTCAACAAATCTAGCAGAGAGGGAAATGATGCTTTGAATTCATCACATTTGAGGCATAAACTGCAACCAATATATGGCTTTGGAGGTTTTGGCTTAGTTTCTTTCTGGCTTATGGCACTAGTTTGCACCAGAAAGACAGGGTTCTTCTGAAATGGTGGCATTATATGTGCACCGGGGCAACGCATGCTGTTGATCTTCATATAGGATAAGATATATGTGACACTTTCTGCAAGTAAGTCATGTCCAGAAACCTAGAAACTGTGTTCACCGCAAATGCTCCTGGGTTTGATCTGGGGAGGTCTATCAGCTTCGTGATGTGAGTCCTCTGGTGGGCTTCTGTCCCATTTTGGCTGATTCATTATATGCTCAGCCCTACTGAAAGGTACTAAGGAGGCGCTGGCAACTTCTGAGCTGGCACCACGGAAATCTCTAGCTCCCAGCCATTCTTGCAGCCTGCCTGCAGCACAGGCTTGTAATTTTGACCTTACGTAAATCTTATGAAAAGATAAGGGCTGCACCTAAATCAGTCCTTCAGTAGCTGCCAGAAATGTCAAGTGCGGCAATGAAGTACTCTGTCTTGGGAGAATGAAGCAGAAAGCGAGAGGCAGGAGAAGAAAGGGTTCCGCATGCTGGCAGTGTTGGAGGAAGTACAAATCTCTCCTGGAGGCCTGGGGAAAACTGGGTGATAAAGTCCTGAGAGACTTTGACCTGGAAGAGAGATGAAGAGCAATCAGACTTGCTGGCGGGGAAGGGAAGCTTAGTCTCCAATCTGGTCGGTTCTCTGAAGTAAAGAGAAAGAAAAAAGGACTAGGGAAACATGAGTTGTCAATTATAGATTGAATTTAGGTTTGGCAAAGCCAGGTGAATAGGAGGAAATAGGATTTTTCCACTGTACTGCAACACCACCAATTGGTGACCAACATTAAGAATAGTCCTTTTGTTCATTCTTTTGATTACAACTTAAAAATACTTATATTTTAACCACATCTACTGCAAATTTTCTTCCTAACTTTGTTTTAACCAGGAGGACAAACTCTAGCATAGTTTTCCACCAGAACTTCGGTCCTGACCACAAGGGAATCTGAAGTTTTGCAAAATTTTTACACTTTTTACCATTGAATTGTACTGAATTTGGCTCCTCATGTGTATCTGACTGGCAAAGTCTACTTCTCAAGACCTGGTGTTAAAATCTAATAGGCATTTCTAATTAGCATTTATTTTGTGCAAAGTCCTGAGAAGCAAATCAGAGAGCTTATGTCTCCTGTAACACTCTAACACAATTTTGCAGAAGTGTAGGCTTCCATTTCCTGATCCAGCGATTACATCAAACAAAGAGAAATTGTTTATATCGCCACTCAGATTGTTCAGCTCAAAGCCATTTATCAAACAGAGCAGATAATCAAACATTAGTAAAACGAGCTTATAACTCTCCTCACTGTCCCTTTAGAAAACAATTGTTTCCCTGGTTATATGCCAGGTTGCAGCACACTATAGTCTTTCAACACAGAGTAGGCCCAGAGGGGAAATATGGAAAAACCCATTGCCAAAGAAAAATCATTCTTAGGACAGGTGCTGACTGAGGTTTGCATGATCTGTTCTGTATAGGTTAAGGGGGGGTATTAAGAATGTTCATATTAAATGTACTGTAAAACAGCTATGAAAAGTAAAAACTACTTATCAGAAACAGCAGCTTTCCCCCACAGAAAAACTAAGTTTGTTACTTAAAAAGTAACAAAGACTTAACAAGTCTTACAGGTTAGTGTTGTTCATTGTCTTGAAAGAGCCCTTTTGCAAATACTGTGTTTATAAGTAATCCCAGCACCTTTCCTCTTGCATAGGGAGTCTTGTTCCTCTCAAATGAATTGGTAAGGTAAGAGGAGGGTAACAGATGAACAGGCTGTTTGATGAGCAGCATCAGAGCAATTTTTAACTTTCTTTCCTCTTTCCCAATCAGTTCATTTCAGTGCTGACATTGCAGTTATCGAACTAATGAGGAAAGAACAAGACTGGATTGTGCTGTGGCCCTGCCACTGAAGTCTGAGAAGCAATCAAGCTCTCAGTGAAGATGAAGATCAATATTAGAAAAACCAAGCGTATTTCCCATGTGGTTTGAGGCCACTTTGCTCACCTGAGAAGCAAATGCTATATTTGGTAAAATGAGAAAACTGAGAAACTCCCATGGAACTTTATCCAAGTGTGCTCAAGAAATTGTGGACAAAGAGCTAGAACATCACGCTGTGAAATGTATTTCCAGTCAACCTTCTTAGTGAAGAATATTTTCCCTTTACATAGTGTATTCTAGGAAATACTGCAGTTTTGTTCACTAGTGTATGCCTTGTGGAAGGCAGAGCATTCTCTCCATCGTGTTTGCTTCAAAGACTGAATCTTGGTTATCGATTTGAGCTGGCTAAAAAACTCCAACTGTATCGGTATCATTAGCCAAACTAACTGATATAAAGTAATCACCCTAGAATAATGCTTTCTGTAGCTTATAATGATTGATATAATCAAAGAAACTAAAGCAATGGGACAACACTCAAATCCTGATTTTAGGTGCTACTTAACCAAAGACACATTTGGGTCCAGAGTCATTCATATTTTGTAGGTGAGACCATAGATAGTAAAAGTAGTATATCAGGTTTCAACTCTCTGTTTTGGTGTAAGATCCCACAGCACTTTGCAAATGAAGTGGGAAGTTATCATGTGCCTTGCTGAAACTTGGTTTAGATATTTCCTCACTGCTGCCTTAAAATTGCACTGGGAGTTTCCTGCTGTAAATGGCAAAGAACTGAATCTGTCTGTGCTAAAACATAATCGCATATTATTTTTGCATGATGATTGTGCTGGCTGATGAAAATTTTCTGAAATCAGGTTCTCTGGCTAGTGCTGTTAAGAAAACTGCACTGTCCTGAATTATGTGTTGAATTTTTCTGATATGGGTGGGCTCATAAGGATTTAATTTTTACTAGTGGTAGAAGTTTCAAATTTCTTGGTAGTCCAAAGTTCATGCAGGCCAACTGTAAAAAGACTACCCATGGGACAATTTGTTTGGCTCTAATATTTTATTGCTATTTGCCTTGTACTTCCTAGCGGTGTATTTTTCTTGGTGTCCTTACAGGGCTAATGAGAGGGGAGGGGATGACAGCAAGTTGAGCCACAGAGATCTCTGCAACACTGAAGGCTTTTTAAATAACAGAAAAAATGAAGTCAAGTCAATTAAGTAAGAAATATCTGTGATTTGGTTCTTATGACCATCATTGGATTACCTGAGAAAGAATTCTTAATTGCATTTAAGGACAGTGTAATGGCATTTTCTCAATTAACACCATAATTATTTTTCACTCATAAGAAACATTTAAGGCAGTTACATTGATAGATGCATAAACAGTATTTGATTGAGAGTGTACCATTTGAAGGTTTTTCACAACACATCAGGATTATGTTTGTAGGCTTTGCATGGAAGTTGAAAAAGAGAAACCACATTTTGGCAATTTTGCAATATCTGTTGTTTCCAGGACAATATTTTGGCCATTATTACTCCTGGCTGTAATAATTTCTTCCATTACCATCCATGAACAGATGCAACTGTCTGCTCCAAAAAAAAAGGGTATGAGAGATAATACTTTGCTGAGATGTGGTTTGATCCTGTGAATGCTTACATTTTATCATCTACAAAATACATTATTGTGCTGATTATGCAGATAAGATAGGGATCAAAAATACCCTACCATATTTCCTTTGGAAAGAAAAAGAAAGATGAGATGTATTAATTTGATGAAGACTGTAAGGTATAGAAGATAGAAACACTCAACTCGTGTAAGCAGCTCAGCTATTACCAATCTTAACCTACGCCACATATGCCAGGCTACCAAGAGTGGCTTCGGGGATGTTACAGGACACTCTGGGTGCAACTCGTCTGGTTTCAGGTCTCTTCTGATGAATATGGGAGTAGTTCAAGGAACTACATGATGTGAGAGGAGATTGATGGACACCCCTTTTCCAAACAGCTCCTACCGCCTCATATAAACTCCTGAGGATAAAACTGTTTTTGGTAGCTCTTGCTTTTTCAGCCCCCTTCAGACTTTGTGGGCAGTGTCCTTGTGCAGTAAAGGAATGATTTTCTGTTCTTATAAACCTATGTAACATTGTCAGGGGTCTTCCCAGAGACTCTCTTTTTCTTTGGGAAGAATTTCTTGGAGATGTTGAGTGAAGAGAGAGAAATAAGGAGTGAGCAAGCAAAAGAGAGGAACAAGCATTATATCACCGTGTTGTTTCTTCCTGGGAGAACTGCAGACTAGGTTGGAATTACTCACAGGATTATCTCTTGCCTATGATTTTCAAAGGTTTAAAAGGTTTAATTTATCCCTATCATATACAAAATGGCATGAATAAACTATTAAGAAAAAAACAATAAGACCTTCCAAAGCTTGATAAATAAAATCCAATTAGGCACGGACAGATACGGATCTTCTTTCTGTTAATTTGAACACCGTACTAAAGGTTGCCCTGGCTGACTCCCACAGCATCGCTCTGCCTTGTTGAAGAGGAGCTGATTTTTCCCCCGGAGGCAGTGCCACGCCTGCATCAGGCGCTTTGACTTTGGAAAGTCCACACTTTCCGAAGAGGCATCAGGGTCTGGCAGAGACCACAAACCCTAGGGAGATAACCTGTTCTCTTATCTGAGCTCGGGTCACCGGAGAGAGCAGGCTGCAGCCTGTGTGCTGGATGGACGGTAATGAGGACGTTGGGAGGTGAGACCAACTGTAGTCTTTGGACCTCCTGAACCTGCTGAGAGCTGAAGCACTGCAAAGAGCAGGGAGAGGCAGGGTCATGCCCCGCACTCCTTTGCTGTGGGATTGCAAGTTTTTTTTCTGCTTTGAAATGAAAACACTTTGACACCCCTGAACAGCAGTCTGTGCCAGAAGAGATGTGGGAAAGCTTGCAGTGTCAGAAAAAAGAGTATGATGTTATATTGTATTTAGGGAGGAACAGAAAGGGTCACAGCACCCACATACATGGTGTTAAAGATGAAGAGTCCTCCAGTTGTTTTTTTTTCTTTTTTTTTTTCCATCTTCTNTTTTTTCTGGTATTTAATCAAGTGATTTTAGGACAAAAGGAACAGTCTAAATATCACGTGCAATATTATTATTACTTTTGGTATTTTCATCGACACCCAAAGAATTGATATATGGCCTGAAAAGCACAAATGATTTGCAGACACATATAAATATTCTATATCAGTGTCCTAGGTATAACATCTATTTTACACTGCAGTTGGTGAACAATTTTGAGGATGCCCACCTTAGGAGATAAAATTGTGCTATTTTAGAATCAGCAATATGTGGTGGGTGTGTAGATATGAGAGACAGCTGCCCAGAGGTTAGAAGATCAAAGAATTCAGGTTCTTGCTGGGTCACAGCCCTTCTCTATAACTGTGACCAGCTCCTCAGAGCTGAAACTGAAACAGGCAAAACGGAGATGTTTCATGCCCTGCATTGGGCCACTCAAACAGGCCTGTGCTCCTATACAGCTTTTGGAAATGAATGCGTTCCTAGGGCTGCTGTCTGTGGGGAAGGCGAGTGACAGAATACAAGCACACAAGAGTGACACAGGTATTTGTGCTATTTTAAAAGCTGAGAGAAATAGTGAGCTGACTGCTTTCCTGGGGGAAGCAAAACTAGTATCTGTATTTGGGAGCATTCCAGACTCTCTGGCTGCCTTGTTTAGGAGTGCAGCTCTTGATGCCCTCACTTGTAAATCGGTATCGACCTTCTCAGCTTGCTGATGGTTATAAGGATGGTAACTGGTGATATCATTTCACCGTCCCAACGGCACGGCATCACAGACTCCAAGTCCTACAGTTATAGAATCATAGAATGGTTCAGGTTGGAAGGGACCTTGAAGAGCATCTAGTTCCAACCCCCCCGCCCAGGGCAGGGACACCTCCCACTAGACCAGGCTGCTCAAAGCCCCATCCAGCCTGGCCTTGAACACCTCCAGGGATGGGGCATCCACAGCTTCCCTGGGCAACCTGCTCCAGTGTCTCACCACCTTCACAACAAAGAATTTCTTTCTAAGATCCAATCTAAATCCACTCTCCTTCAGTTTTAAAAGATTCCTGCAATTACTAAAACTGGATAAGAAAAAGTGTAGTGTTTTCGAAGTGATATATTTAAGAGAAGGTCAGTACATGCGTTGACTTGAGTATATGACTTGCACTATTGCAAGTCTTTATTCTACTGAGCTCTACTAAAATGCACAGTTTTCTGAATTTAATAAAATTCAGATTCTGAATGTTCCCAAATATTGATATAATGCCAGGTCCTTGAAGACAATGCAAACAGGACTACAGTCTCAACGTAATAAAGCTCTTAAGAGAGTGCTTAAATATAAATTTAAGTGTGCACCGTGCTTTGCTGCGTGAGAGCCCATGGAGGGTTGGAATTGCAAACAATGAAGTGGAAAGGAATGTGATTTCATACCGAGAGAGCACGCCATGGCCAGGGACCACTTGCAATTCCTCTTGTACGCATAAACAGAGGTTACCTGCCAAAGGAAAACATGTTACTTCGGTCGATGAGGTCTGTTTGTTGGAATAGGTCTTCTGGCCAGTGAATCAATTCTTTCTGAAAAACGCCATTAAACCCTTCATTTGAAGCAGGCACCCAGCAGCGACAGACAGAAGGGACTGGTTCACAGCTCTACTAGCGTTGTACTAGATTGTTGTGATGGTAAATATTCTAGTTTTCACTAGAACACAGACCTTCAATTTTCAGGCATCTCATTCAAAGGCTGTTACACATTTTCATCTAAGCAGTAACATGATGAAAATTATGCTTTTCATTAAAAGCTATACATTTTGGAAAACAAGTATGTTCTGATTAAATGTCATGTAGAAAAAAATGGAAACATTTTGGTGATAACTTTTTACTTTAAAATAAGCTTTTTAGGAAGAATACTTTACTTATATTGTCCATTTTGAAAGCCTTGTAAAAACTCAAAAGCTAGTAAAGGCTTTTCAGTCTTGCAAAAATGAAATGTTTAAATTGATTTTTTTTCTACAGAATTTCTTCAGCGAGAAAGTGGTAGCTGTCTTCTTCCCTTCTGTTTCTGAGTGAAAAATAAAAACAAAAAGTCCAAACCAGATTGTGGTCAGAAAATCAGTGTTAGACCGTTAATTCTTCTTGCCACTCAGTTTTTGATACTAATTCAAGCTTTTGATACTAATTCATTGCAATACCAATTATGAAGCGAGCAGCTTAATTTAAAACTTGTAGATATGCAGGCATACATAAATATATATATGCCCATATATGCGTACATAAATATATATATAGACACACACTAACTTTCTCTTGCTCAACATCTTCTTTATCTCATGGATGTTGCACTTACTCACTAAAGCATCTCTGGCACAGGGTTTATAATGTGCTCTAGATTCCTGCCTCTGCTGACTTAGTGGACAGCAGATACTTCTTCCAGTCTGATAGTATCTAATTACAAAGCCAAGAGGTGCATATTTCAGTAGCAGACTCTGAGATGTTGAAAGATGATATTCTGAGACAGAGAAGGGCATATCAGCCATTGATTTAGGTCACAGAAGCAATTCACTACCGCATGAATAACATTAGCTGAATGTTACATCCAAACACAGTAAAAACCTTTAAAAATCTCATATGTGACAAAGGTTGGCATTAACATTTCAGCTGTTGTCAAAGTATTATACCAGCCCATTAATCTTTGCAGAAAAATATTCTGCTTTTTCTAGAATACAGTTGCTAATATAACACATATAAGGCAAAGTATAGAGTGGGTTTGGTGTTTGTTTTGGGTTTTGTTTGCGTTTATTACTTTGCACTTTAAAAGAACCAAGTGTAAATTTGTGGGTGATGCCACCATTGAAATAAATTATATATGGATATGAATATAAATAGCTATTCTTTTCACACCAATAAGGTTGAAACACTTGTTTATGCCTTCTATCCAGAGAAAGGATTGAAAAAAAAATAATCCCATGAGTACTTCTGTTGTGTTGCTGTCATAGTTTTCATTTGCAACCAAATAAGAATTAGGTTAACACAATGAATAGTCCTCCTAATACTTGGCTTATCTGTTTACTTGCGTGCAGACATAGTCATATACAAAGGTTTTCAGAAAACAAATGTTACCACTGTTTTAGGAATAATTGTTTTATGCCCCAAGGTTCACCAGTGGTCCTTACACCACAAGTAGAAATGCATTGGCTTGGACCATTTCCTCTGCTCTGATTTTGGCCAGCCCTTAGTTGCGCTGCAAAAAAATCCACGGGAAGAGTTTTGTTCCAAAGATAAAGAGCCACTCAAAGTCAGTAAGGCAGACATAAAGATGTCATAAGAGATATTAAAGAAAACCTAAAGCCTTGGGAAAGCAATTCATGAAAATTATGCTGGAGAAATAATCTAGTATTTTTATTCAATAATTCATTTTATAAATTCCCCTTACAAATAAGGCCTGGGGGGGACTGGTCAGGGCCAGGGTAGCTGTGGGATCAGTAGAGAAACACAGACCCTTTCTGCTGCTGCTGCTTCAACTGCAGCTGGATCCAGAAGCCTGGCATAAGATACAGTGGGGAAGGTCTCAACCCAGAGACATCTGTGGGAGTTTATGGTGTACATATTTAACTGGCTTTCAGATGCACCATGGAAACACCTGACTGTTACACAGTATTTTCAAAGCTACTGAGAAGTCTGTTATTATTGTCATTGCAGCTGCTCTACAGAAAAGGTAAATTCTCAAACACGTATTTTAGTACTATGATTCCCAAATATTTGATATTTCCCCAGCTCCAGTAATACAAAAAGTTTTTTTTTATTAAAAATACCCCAAAACATTGAAACAGTTTGGAGACTCACATATTCTGTAAATACATTTGTTATTGTACACTTCCACTGGCTACCAGGATTTCTTTTAAAAGAGGTTCAGGATGTCATATTTCAGTGACCTTCTCTCTGTTTTATCATTGACTTTTTTTTTTTGTTTCACTGTATTTCTATTTTTTGACATTTTTTTTGGTGTTTTTATTTCTACATTTAGTTTGCACTACACTTCCTTTGTCAGTGCCCTGATATTTTGGTTTTTGGTTTATTATCTATTTTTGGTTATTTCTGTCTTTTCAGACCTTTTTTTCGGTTCCCTGCTTCCCTCCATTTTGTTGCTCATCTGCTTGCTCTATTAAGCTTGCTCTTTTCATCAGCAATTTCTTCCTCTGCTCTGTGGTGCCACTTGACGCTAAGCTTACGTACTCAGCCTCATGGGGTGACATCCCTCATGCTGTTCGCAGAAGACTTGCTCAGTTAATGATTACATTTAGTTGCAACCATGTCAGATGGATGACAGCGGGATGGCAGCGGCAGAGGTTTCCCCTAGTGGTACGCGAAAGTGTGAATAACTCCTCATTTGTGAAAGCCCTGATCCACCTGGTAGAGAAGTCTGGGAAAAGGCATGAGTCAGGTGCAAAAGAAGAAAGATCTTTTAGTTGTCTCACGTTCAACCATGAACAGGATTGAACTGGTGCAACAACTGCTTTTTCCCCTCTAGACTGAGAAAAGAAGGGCAGCTGTTCTCGAGTCACTGGGAGTGGGGTCTGTGCCAAGAAGTGATGCAGGTCATGCAGGGTCCTGCCTATTTGAAGCTCCTAAGCAAAATGCAAGTTCTTCAGGCTGATGCGGTAAAACAGATACTGCCTTTGGACCCTTGGGAGATGATAACACCGTGATGTTAAACAGAAACCTGTAAATGATGTAGAGGATCATTACTAAAGTAAATTTATTTTCCTCTGAAACTTAAGTCCTTTCCCTGGCAGTCGTTCTCCATGGACACCTTCTTTGAAGAACACTCTCGGCTCACATGCATGGGGTTTTCTGAATCTGACAGAAAATTTGCCACCAAAAATTTGCCAAATTGTTTCCATGAGCTTCAGGTTTCAGTGAGAATCCCGCTTACAGAAAGTGCGAGAAAGTGGTCAATGTAAGTTGCTCCACATCTTTCGGTTTGTTCATCTGTCCAGCTTCCACAGCCCGAGTAGTTTTGTCATGCCCATTAACCAGAGAATTACCTCCACTTTATCTTCAGCTAAAATTTTATGTGCATTTGCGAGTTATAGGAGATGACTGTAATTTGAAGTTTGTTATGCAAAATTGTAAAAGTTCATTTTCTAAAATGTCTTCTGATTCATTTGTTTACATTACTTGTCACTTATTATGCTTTTACCACAGATCCGACCCAGGAAGGAAAAGCATAATGTTCACACATTATTCTGCAGATTTACTTCAAGAGTGTATTCTAGTCACTAAATATTGCAGGCTGTAGTCATTGAACTAGGTAGCAAAATAGGAATTAGCATAGATTGTCACTAAAAATCCCCATGTAAATATCTCTGTCTTGACTCCTATTTTTAATTATCAGCGTGGTTCAAGACAGGTGACTGGAAGGATTTTTCCTGGTATGATAAAGTCCTGCCAAGGACAAGTCCTGTGTGTTTGTAGCACAGAAAACGAGTTGTTTACTGAAATTTCCCTACAGAATGATTTAGTCAATACCCTTCATACTTCTCTGCAGGGCAAACAAGGGTATTTCTTCACTACCACATTAGGAAAAAATAAAGGAATAAACATAAAAGTGACTCTGCGTACACAACTTCCACTTGATATCTTTCCAGATCACTTTACAACTTTCCATTTTTCCGTCTCTTCAGCTGCTTATTTGTATGCTGCAGGGACACCACAGTCCTGATGCTTCGCTAGATAATGGCTGTCTGTATCTGTGCTGCCAGCCGCTGGTGTCTGGGAACAAAGAGCATTAAAGATTAGAGCTATGAAGGAACAAGAATTTCCATCCTGTTGAATAGTTTTCCGCTTCAAAATGTATTTTCACCCCAAAGAGGAGAAAACAATGAGTACGTGAAATTATCTTTTGAAGGAATATTTTAAGGGCTCCTTTCGGTTACTTCTCAAAAGGATGAACTACTCTTCCTTCCAGCAACCCATGCATGGGCAGTGTTTATGTAGAGTACTTGTCTTATAAGCAGAGGATGAGATAATCCTTTCACTTGGAATGTCTGAAAATGTGCTGGAGAAAAGTCAATGCTGCAGCAGCGCTGTAACAGATTTTCAACCTAGAAAACAGGCTGGAGAAAAGTCGCCCACTTTTTACAACAACTGCTCCTAAAATTGGCTTTCTGACATCTATTCAAGGAGAAGTAAATACTGGCCTATCACAATATGCTCCCCCCCCTACCCCACCCTCCCCGAACTGGAGACAGACAACTGATAAATTACGAATGTCTGCAATTACACTTCCAATATTCTCTAAGTGATCTGTAAAACACAAGTGTTTTTCCTGAATCCTCTTCACCATAAGTTGAACCTTGTAAACACCTTTTTGAGCAGAATATCCTTTTCACAATGACTATTTTTCACATTTACGTAGTAAGATAAATCATAGCTTCATTATTTGGCAAAACCTGTAATGGCATCTACCCAACTTTACAACCTTTTCTTTATGGATATTACATGACTTAGTTCAAAAATGATCTGTTTTCCCAACTAGGTTAATTTTCCGTAGATTTCCACAGTGCGTCACATGTATCTTTGCCTATTATTTTCTAACTTCTTGTTTTACTCCTGGAATACTGCTGAAGTGATTAAATATCATTTGCTGAATATAATGGATAATTCAAAAAGCTTGGAAATGCATTACCACCTTTTAAAAAAGCTAGAATTTTACCTTTTATCTGAACATAATATCTTTGTTTAAAGCAATGATTCTCGGGCATTTTGAAAATATACCACTCTCTGGGACAAACTAGTCCATGTAATATTTACCCTCCCTAATTGTTTTCATCCCAGAAAGGAAAGATGCAGCATAAACTTTTACATATGAGGAAGTGGGGTAAAAAGTAAAATCTGAGTTGTAGTATGAAACTTAGTAAAGCCAAGGGAACTGCCTCCACTAGCTGAAGTGGACTTGGAATTGGACACTGAATACACACAAAACAAACTCTTTTATTGTTAGTTGGATGTTAGAGTAATTTGACGTAGATTCACACTAAAAAGTAAGGATACACCTGTCCCCTCTGCAGTCATAAACTAGTTCATCTTGGAGGGACCTAGAGCATTCTAAGTTAGCGTTGGTTCATGGATGTGTTGGAGTTTAGCTTAGGCTCTTGTCCTTGCTGAAAGGAGGCTGCCAACAGCCCCTGAGAGAGAAAGTTTAGACTTGGTCTGGGTACTACCAGACTGTATTTGTGCAAATGCGAGTCACTGTTATAACAGAATCAAACACCTCTAAAAACGGCGGAGTCAGAGGAGTCCTACATTCACGTTACTATTGCCGCTTTGAAGAATTTGGGCTTGAATAGATGAGAGGGGATTAACCCACAGCACTGTGTTTTCTTGCTTGGGGAAGGAGTGGTGACTCTGTGTACAGGACAACAGCCAAAGGGTGATGACTTATTTGCATTTGGAAGTCTACTGGGATCTAAAATATATCTGTTTCTTGAAAATATTCGGCTTGATTCACCATCTCCAAAGCTTTCCAAGAAAAGTAGAGTTGCGCCTTACTTAGATAAACAGCTTAAATTGCCTTTAGCTGATGATTGCAAGAACTTAATTCCTCCTCTTCCATCTTTATATTTGAAAAAAGTACAATGTTGGATTGTGTTTTCAAGATGATATATATTTGCTTAAAAATATTTTAAATTAAATTGCTCAATACTTGGAAGCCATTAACACTTTATTTGATGTAATTGGAACTTTTTTTCCCTCTCAGGTATCAACAGTGCCAGAATTTGGCCGCATAATAATTTATACTACCAGCCTTCGTGTGGTGAGAACCACTTTTGAAAGATGCGAACTGGTTAGAAAGATCTTTCAAAATCACCGAGTTAAATTTGAAGAAAAAAACATTGCTCTGAACAGCGATTATGGAAAAGAACTGGATGAAAGATGCAGGAGGGTCTGTGAAGTTCCCTCACTCCCTGTTGTGTTTATCGATGGCCATTATCTTGGGGTAAGTAAAGCCTGAGCCTGTGTTTTATTCTGCGGTCTGGAAGAACAGATGAAAATCTTGATGAATGAGAAGCAGGGTTTTTAGGAAATTGTTTGCAATGCCGGAATTATGGGAACAATCAAAGACAGAGATCCCTTTGTGGTATGTGCAGCACAGATCCTCACTGATAGATTTGGTCTGAAGACGCAAAAGATAACAAGGGAGAGACTATCAGGAAGGGAATAAGTAATACATTCTAAGCTATCCCACGTTTCTTGAAAAATAGCTTATCTTTGTAGTTGAAACCATGAAAACCTAGAGAACTGGATTTTTTTTCCTCATGGGAATCTGTGTGTATGATTGACCCAGAAGATGAACACACACAGTATAAACCTGTCATTCAGTAATATCTGTGTTGAACACGAAACTAACTGCTCGGGGTGCCAGACCTTACACACGCATTGAATTTACATGATGTAGTCTGTATCATACATCTGTGATCAGCTGAACATTGTTTTAGGTACAGGATTGGTTAATATTTAATTTTAGAAAATTCTAGTAGTAAAAGGGAGAGAAAACCAGCCCAACTCTGCCTTGTTGCGAGACGTAAAAGCCAAATGGAAAACTACAATCCAAATTTGTACTCTGGTAATCTGGGTCTAAAAGCCTGTTGATGTTTGAAATCACCTTTTCATTAAGGCCAGCCTGTACTTTAGAAATCTATTTCTCGGAAACTGAAAAAAATCAGAGTTTAAAAGAAAGAGATTCTGGAAACCAGCAGAAATAAAACAGCTTGAGAGCTCAGTATCTGAAGCATTCAGAAGGTATTTGTCTTGAGCAGTAAAGAACTAGCAATTAGCAGGAACAGCGAGACTGTGATTTGTGAAGGCAAACTATATTTAAACACAGCGGGGTTATTGCATTTGTATGGCTTAACACTTTCATTTTCACTAAAGATTTAAGTAACGAAATGAGATGTAATTAACCATCAGGGCACAATGGATATTGGGCCTGTATAAACACTCAAATACCCTTTCTCCCCATCCCTTTCCTTGCTCTTGGAGTGGTTCCCCAAGCACTCTAACAAATGCATTTGCTGGCCCGGGGCTCTCCAGACTGCTGCAGCCACTGCAGAAGTGCCTGTGTGCAGAATATCAGCAGACAGGGAATTTTGCCTCCCAGTAGAGAATGCTTTTATCAAAAACCTGAGCTGAAGTGTTCTCCAGCCAGGCAGGAACAGAAGTGCTTCATTCAAAAGTAGCTCAAAATTCGACAAGATTCAGACATTCTCCCACTTAATTATCATGTTAAAAATAAAAGTAGTGAGTTATGACCAAGTCCAAGAAAATCTCCATCTGTGTGTGATCAATTTCTCAAAAGAATTAAGTTAAAATGCTGAAATATATTGAATAAATGATTTTCTCAGCTCTAGGTGAAGCCTGGTTCCAGTCGTGGTGGTGTGATGGATGGGCCACTAATTCACTCCTGCTTTTTCTTTTTTTTGACAAGATCGTGGGAAACTTGTCTTTTAACAGAGGAGCAACAGTGTAACAAGCAATACAATCTCATTAAAACCATTGAAGTATTGCATGAGATTTTTTTGGAGAGGTAGAGGGAGGAAGGCAAGTGAATTAGGAAGGTAGCTGTCTGTGGGAAAGACAAATCTAGCCATCCAAATACCTGCTAATAGGTGCTCAGCGGGTTTTACCTTCTGCAGGTAAAAAAATTAAGAAAGAATTTGGTGTTCATGTCTACAGACATTTATTACAGGATGGTAACTCCATTCATATTGTTTAACACAAGAACAAAAAAGAAAAAAGTATTCGTCTGCGAAACAACCCCAAAATCAGACTTGGGGGTGTTTTCTTTTTTCTTTCTTTTTTTTTTGTTTCTTTAATTAAATTGATGAGGCACACTCTGGTTAAATGGAGCAGAGTTTAGCTCTGGGAGAGGTTGATAAAGTTATTCTACATAACAACGATATTATTTGTGGAGAAACCGCTTTGCAGGCAGAAAGTGGTCCAGGAGATGCCTGCTCTGCTCACGGGAGGCATCATGGCCAGCCAGGACGGTGGCAACCCCTTGCTCTGCCAATATGGTTCCCCCCCCAACCCAAGCTCACAGAAGAGGTTTCTGCCCTCTGCTGCTCTCCCCTAATTATCATCATACTGGGCGGCACTGCTGCCTTGGATCTATTGCTACCGCATCGACCTCTAATGTGCTTTATCTGATATGAACTAGGATGAGAAAACCAAGTTGGATGTGAGCAGAGCGAACCCAGGCAGCCCCCAGGGTGGTGGGAAGGGTCAACCCCAGGGTCAGCCTCTCACTGCCCCTTGGCAAGGGATGTATGTCCATACACTGTGCTCAGTAAATGTGGCACCCCCCATTATTTTATGGCAGTTTTAATTTCTGTTTTAACACGGCTTCATAAGACAGGTTGGCGTTCATTCATTCAGGAAGAGGAATAAGGGGAAGGGAGCGCTTTGCGTATTGAGAAGGTCAGGCAAGGAAGTTGTGACCCCCCCCTGCTATGGTGACACTGGTGACACCTGGATGTGTGGCACCTTAAGAAGACAATGCGTCAGTGACACCAAAGGCAGTAAGTTGGCTGGAGCCTGTGCTGGGCTTGTGTTTCATTAAAATGTGATTTAGAACTAATTACAGAATTTGGTCTCGTTGGTAACAGTGGACATTTTTATAAAGCCTTTTATGACAATTATCTTCTGATATGTAAATGCAACACAAGAATCCAGAAGCCTGGTGTGTCAGTAAATTAATCATGCAATATTTTTCTCTCTCTTTTTCTGCCTCTCTCTCTTTTTTTTTTTTTTAAATTTTTGAATATTTATTTCCTGACAAATCCCTCCCTGAAGGAGACTGCATGTAGCAAGACAAAGGAGAATCTATATTGAGCCAGGCACCTTTCAATGAGTCATAAAGAGACAAAAACCCCCAACCCCTAATTAAAATATGAACACTTTTGAAAGGGGACAAGATTATTTTTAATGAGATAAATGTAACAAAAGCACCGGAACACAGCATATGTGCATCTAATAGAGTATATGGTATCCGAGCCGCCCAGAAGCAAGGACAAGGTTGTCGGAGCACCGCAGGCTGCGTGGATAAATCTTCATGGGGCTGTCGAATTTATCATCTCCCACACAGGGGGAACGAAACACACCCCTGCTTTGGGCAGAAGCAATAAAAAAATCATATTTAGCCTCTGTCAAGCAAAGTCCTGCACGCTGCGGTACAGCAGGGTTTTTAATCTTCTTTTTTTTTCAGGATCGAATCATTCTGTTTCTTAACATACGCCGTCTAAATATCAGCCTTTCAGGAAATTGCAGGTTCTTTCTGCAGCCTGGTCTTCACCAGCTGATCTCATTCCTCCTTTTCACCTGAGGCTGTCTCCATCTGAAATGGAATTATGCCATCTGCTGGGACACCAAAGCAGAATAAAAAATGACTTCCAAGACACAGAAAGCAACACAGAAAAATAATAATAAAAAAAGGGAGCATTCATTTACTCTTTTACAAAGGCACCTAGGACTGTTACAGCTTTATGCTATGTAAAGACCTGCTCTGCTGGAAAGGAATACACATGAAAAAAAGGGCAAATAAATCATCTTTAGTAAAGATGTTAGCTCACTGCATAATTGTTTTGAATTACATTTATTTTATTTTTCACTTTAAATGTGTGACTGAATTCAGTATTCACCTGACACATCCTTTTCAAATATGTGAATCCAATATTTTTTTTTCCTGAGCAAACTGTTTCCTATTAAATTTCCCCAACTGTAATGAATCCATGAGCTTTACAGTAAATTATTTTATTTTACTCATTGGTTATGATTATTTCCTAAGAATGATGAGGCTACTTTTGCAATTGAGTTTCAGAAAATATCTACATGACATGTTTTTTAGTTACGCAAGTAGTAACCGTTCCCTTTTTCCTGCTTCCCAGTGTCCACATGTACTTGGTAGCTCTCAATTGCTGCCGTGGTTTGTTGAACACATTCTCCTGGTGTTCACTTGGTGGCACTGTGGCAGCGAAACGATGGTGTAATCATTGCATGGAGTGATGCAACTGGTGTTTTCCCACTTGCTTCCTCCAATTTGCAGTTTAACATTGCAGGAGCAGCAGGTTTTAATTGATCTGATAGCTCTTTGCGTATCAGTCTTTCAGTTCTTTGCGTATCAAATCCAGCATTTCTGGTGCTGGTACTGTATGCTGTGGTGTCAATTTTCTCAGTTTACGGGCAGATTTCCAGGCATTTAATCATACTCCGTGTGTGTCTGCTGCCAAGGAGCACATTGCCGTGAGAGGTGTAGAGTTGTAGGCTGAAGAACATGGGAGCTTTGGGCAAAGACAGGGATGTATACAGCCTGTCTCCTCCCTAAGACACAGCGAAAAACCATGGCATGTTCACTAAGGGTGAGGCATGTGATTGCATTCTGCCACCTTAGTGAGAGGCCTCGCCTGTAAACTTAGCAAAAGTTTATTTTTAAGGAGCTAAGTTGCCTGCACAGCAAATGTGTCCACAGGAGAGATGATGCAGTGCCATGCTAATTCTTCTCTGTGTATAAGGAAGCGCGTGGAAGAGAGGCTGCTTCCTAAAATCAGCAGGAATTCTAGTACAGCCGGATGCAGAGCCATATATCTATGTGTACTCCTTGATGGAGAGTTGCACCATGAAAATGGTAATGGGCCACATCCAAGATAAGTGAGCAATGGGCTGGTTTAGTGACAGGACAGATTTAATGAACCTTGGATTTGCCCTAGTTCTGCAATCAGTGGGACTGTACCTGAAATATGATGCTACTTTCTGGATATTCTCAAGAGAAAATCGTGAAAATATTTTGAAGAATAAAAACGGTCTTGAAAACCTGTTGAGTGATTTAGCCAAGTCCGTGGCGTTTCCTTGCCAAAAGGACAAAGACCTGACCGCAGCCCCTGGGCTCCCCCACCATGGTCAAGAGCTCCAGACGTCAGTAGGTAAAGGATACAGAGGCCAGTGCTTTGAAATTTAACTGGTTAACAAAACTGAAAACTCAGTTCTCCTTGTTGCCTCTCTAAATGTTATGGCCACTGTCGCTCATGCTCCTTACGTCAGTCTCAGGAAGGACAGACTCTGTACTCTGAGTACCATCTGGGAAGAAAAATAAAAGTGTTGCTTTCTGGTCAGAAAGCAGCTACTGGACTTATTTGACAGCTGCTCTAATTACTCTATTAATTACAGACTCCATGCGTTAAGATTCACGGATCCAAAGGGAAGGTTAACCTCTGCATAGCATCGTTTAGTCAAATTTCACTTGAGGCAGCCATTAGTCAGAAAAGACATGCTGAAACACTTAAAAACATCGATAGCCATTCAGACATTTAGTCTTTAATTTTAAAACCATTGTAATGAGGCTTTCCACTTTGAAAGTAACACAGGTGGCCGAGTGAATGTCATGTGAAATAGAAATCCTGTAAAATATGAATCTATAATGGGAAACCTGTCAGACTTTTAATTACGCTGCTGCAAAAGCTGGCCGGCATTGTCACACAGCTTCGTTGTGACAGGGAGCAGAAGTCACAGGAGTGCTTTTGCCAGCTGTTGCCACCAACAGAAGATCCTTCCCTAAACGAGGACAAATTGGGGCTTGCCCATTTTAGGGAATTTGCAGTGCTGCAATTACATCAATAAAGCCATAAATCCGTAAAGCCTTGTCTTGGCAAACCCTGGCTTGGTGGTGCCAGTCACTCCTGCTGTGTGATAGAAGAGCAAGATTAGAGGGGAAGGGTGAGAGGAGGCGACAGGCTGCTAAAAGCTGCTCTGCTGGGGACACAGAGAGCCCTAATGCCTGTGTCGAAGCTGGTACACCCTGTGCCCATGATCTGTAACAGACTTCAATAGAAGACTCAGCACAAGTAAGACTCGCTGAGCTGAGTCTTCTATCATCTTCTGTGGCTAAGTAACCACAACTAATTACCTTGTAGATACTAAAATATTAATATTTTGCTTTTTAACTCAAATGAAAATCATCAAACACAAGGTCAAAAATGCTTCTTTTTTTTTTGCACAAAGCCAGACTAAAAAGACTTTCTATCAGCAAACTCACCTTAGTAGGGTCTCATGCAAAATCCTTTGCAATGTTTTAGTGGACCTTAGTTGACTTTTGGGCTACACACTGGCAGCTACTGAAGTCCCCAGCTAGGCACAGTGAATGGTTGGACACTAACATGTGCATTAGTGACCCGTATGTGTTCCCTGTGCTCCCCAGCAGCCTTTCCTGTACCTCCCAGTAACAGAGAGAGTGGTGCTGGTGGGGAGCTGAGGCTGAAAGTCCCTTCAGCTGACTGTGGGCAGCCCAAAGTGATGGCACATATGAGCCTTGTACCAGCATCCCACTGCACCTCAACTGTGTGTCAGCATCCCACCGCACTTAAGCTACGCACCAGCATCCCACCACACCTCAGCCGTGTACCAGCATCCCACCCCACCTCATCTGTGTACTAGCATCCCACTGCACCTCGGCCACGTGCCAGCATCCCACCACACCTCGGCCCTGTGTCAATGTCCCACCACAGCTCAGCTGTGTGCCAAAAGCAAACCCAAAAATGAAATTTAACAGCCTGGGCATGCAGGGAATAGCAAACTGGGGCAGTGCGATGGCAGGAACCCACCACCTGGTCTAGGTGTGTCCAACAGCCCTTAGTGGAGGGTAAGGACTGTGCAGTGCCCTCTGCCTGTGCCTCAGTTTCCTCACACTTTGTTGGCTTTATGCGATCCACAGCTTAAAAGTGTCTGTGAGTCTTTGGTATTATTTAGTATTCAGTGAATTTGGTTACATAAATGAAGTGTATGCATTCAAAAATCACCCTCTAATTAGAAGAAAAGGGAAAAAAAAGTTTTACATCATCTTTGACACTTTAATTTTGTCTGCAATAATCTCTTAGCATTTACTTTGAGGAGAAAAAAAGGAAAACCACTTCAGTACTGCCTCGGTTCAGATCACAGAACCCCTCAGAGGCCTAACTAAATTATTATTATTCATTGTTGTGTCTGACTTTAATGTTGTTACAGTATTTTCATTACCCTTTTTCTCCTTGTATTATACATTAGGCATATTGTGTCTTAATTCAGTGCTCAACTGCCAGAATATTTGAAATACAATTTCCTCTTCTCATTTTGCTACATTCTCTGATGTGTTGTATATTTATATAATTGTAATTTTTGACACGGTAACTAGACATATTTTTTATTCTGTCAAGAAGCATACCCTGTAAAATAAAGGGAACACAATCAGACATTCCAAGCTGTGTCACCTTTTACAAAAAGGCAACACAATACGACACCTGGTAAGGAACTACAGGCACTGCTATCAGAACTGCGATTAGATTCTTCTCTCCTTCTAGCTTTCCTAAGGTTGACCTAATTACAAAATACTTAATGAGAGTCAAATTTGTCCTCAGCCTGTTTAAATTTTCAAGACCAAATCTTCTAATCATCGCTGTTTTTTCTTGCTAAACTGGCTGACCCTTTTCTTCTTCTTCTTACTAATAGGGTGCTGAGAAAATTTTACTAATGAATGAATCTGGGGAACTGCAGGATCTCTTAACCAAAATTGAGGTAATTGTATTTCTACAAATAAATATAAGGAACGTACATTGAATATTTGTAACTGAGTAGATTTTCTTTTTTCACTAGTTCCTTTTCTTTTGATATAAACTGATGATCTCCAATGCTTTTTTTCCATTTTTATCTTTGAATGAATGATATCAGAGTATCCCAGCCCATTAACTTTGAGAAAACGTGAAGGGTGATAACATGAAACCAAAATGTGCATCTCCATTTTCACTTGATTTTGCCATGGCAGGAAAAGCAAGTCATTTTCCTTTTCCTGTAACTTTTGACATCATCTTTGGTATTTAAGCTTCACCATGCCCTGGGGGAGTCAGGCCTTTTGTGTGGATTCTGCGTGGCTTCTCTGTGTGCTGCACTGAACGCATTGGGAACCTGCACCGGCGTTCTGGTTGGACCTACAGCTGGCCATCTACACAATCTGGGCAAATGCTGGAAATTTCCAATTACACCCATTTGCACAAATTCACAATTTTATAATTACAGGTTGTCATACCTTTCTCCAGCTCTTAGATTGCCTTGTCTATTGAAGTTCTGTGGGTCAAGTTTGCCGTTTATTGGGAACAGTTGATGCAGGCTCCCTGAGGACACTTGCAGTGTGAGTCTGCTCCCACAGCTTTGCTGTAAGCCAAGATCTCTACTGGTCATCACTTTTCTGCTGGTCTTGTGCTAGTGGTTGCACAAGGCATTTTCTTTTTTCCTTTGGATAGCCTGCAACAAAGAACATGTTGGAGAGACCTGTGTCATAGTGCCCGGGTTACATGGATAGCTGTGTCATTAGAAAAAGAATGTATTGCTATTAATTATCTTGTTATTTTAAAATAACCCCTAACCAAATTAAGATAACACATAAACTTCATGAGTGTGTTACATCAACATTAAAAATAGATAATGAGGATATGATATTTGTAAAAAACACTGATGAAAGAGCAAAAGAAAGCTACATCTAGTTGATTTAACCCCAAGGTTTTTCTGCATTTTCTGCATTTAGCCAGACTACAACATATACTTCCTAACACGCTCTCAGTATCTCTTTGTATACCATACATCTTTGAGTTTATCACAAAACAAGTACCTCTTTTGTGAAGCATGTTGGTTTCTTACAGTCAGTCTCCTTCTTAAACTCCTTCAAAAGTTCTGGTCAGGCTGAGACCAAGGGTTTTTCACCTCCGTCTTATTCAGGAGGGAGATTTTATTATCCAGAAAATCATGAACTGCCTCATCCCTTAGCAATGCAAGTTGTACCTTCTGCATTTGTCTGTTCTTTAACTCAGCAAAACTCTCCTTGTCTCGTGATTCCATGTATGTATTTCTGCACAAAATGTAGAAGAACCTGTTGGCCATATTGATCCATACTGAATATCTAACCAGAAACTATTAGACAAAAGTATACAGAAGATTAAAGCATGCAGCATTCTTGTTGTCTGACTAGAAAGGTTAGCTAATATGCCTCTTTAACATTTTTCATTACTTTGGAATGAAGTGTCCCTAGATCCTACTTTGAGGGAACCTATAACTTAATTACCTAGCCCAATGTGTGCCCTAATTTTGAGACAGAAAGTACATCTATAAAATAAATAATGCCAGACTACAGCAAACTGATAACCGCTTACTGAATGCAGTCACTGCTTCACTGCCTTTTAGTTTTGTTTTGTTTTAGTGTTTTGGGTTTTTTTTTTCCAAAATTGGATTTGCTGCAATTGCAAGGTGTGGTCAGGATTCTTCATTACTGAAAATGCAGAAAGTGGTTACACAAACCGTCATTTGTTCAAGAAGGAAATGGACATGGTTGAAGGAACAGAGCTGAAGCAATTTTGCATTTATTTTTGGTTAGTTCTCTTAACTACATGGAAAGTAGTTATTTACAAGCCCAACAAACAATAATAAACGTAAAGATGGAAATTATTATCCTCTTAAACTGTTGAGATTATTTGCAATACTGTCCAATGAAGTAAACCATCATAAATTACAAAAGATGTGGGCAGTCCTGATATAAAAAGAATGCTAATTTTACATTAAGTACATTGTCCCTGGAGAGGTCAATAGAAGCAGGAGTTGTTTGCCTGGTGAAGAAAAATGGCAAGTTTATGAGCTACAGGACAAAAAGAAAAAGTGCCTTTTTTGCATATTCATCTGAGTTGTCAATAGATGAACACTGTATTAATGGTTTTGCAAAAATCTCTTCAGTTTTCTTGATGAAGCTACAAGGACTACATTATTGGTACATGTTTTAGTACACTCTGGCAATAATTTGTGACTAATTTTTTAGTGGTGCATAATTCCTCACCAACAGTAGCAGGAATGGGATGGATTTTTGTTCTTCCTTTGTAAATAAATCTGTAAAGTCTTTACTCAACAGTGCAATTTAAAGCCACATATCTGTGCTGTGGTAAGTACCCAAAGTGGTGCACCTTTCATTTCTCTAATATAGACCTTCAAGGAAATTATTAAACAGCTAGCAACATTATCAGCAGGGGAAACTTAAAAATGTCTTTGAAATCTCTTCTTGTGTTCTCCATTGTCTTTAATCCAATACAAAATAAAGTATAATTATTGTTTTACTCAGGAATTGGGACAACTGAGGGAGCTCAAGCATTGCTTGCAGCAATTTTCTCCAGGTATAACTGTTGAATATTGATGATCTTTCTTCTTTACACTTAAAGCTTCAGCATTCTACGCTCATAAATTTGAATACACCACTTATTTCCACAAGCACTACTTGTCAGAAGATATGAATTGCTTTTTGATATGATCAACTCTAACTGTAATAGGAACAACCTGTTCAGCAAGGGCCTGCAAATGCTAAAAGTCATAATGTCTTAACTTACAACATAGAAAATATACTGTCAACATAAACTGCCTGGAGTTTAGATTCAATCAATTGCAATACCTCCTAGAACTGATCTAGACCTAAACTGCATCAAAGTAGTGTATGCAAGCTATCCTTTAGTTAGTTATTTTGGCAAGCATAAACACAGGCTACTGAGATATAACATGACTGATGAACCTGCAGTGAGCATCTCTGATTATTGCATGTGGATCTGACTAAAGGAAAAGGCAGATGTACCAGTCTTCCATGGTGGTACACCTTGGGATGGGGCAGTGGGTATTGCTCAAGATAAGAACCAGAATGTGTAATCTCAGCCATCTTGGAGCCCCTCATTGTCCTACACCTTATGGTGGTTGATAATATTTTTGTCTTTCTCACTTTCTTCTTTGAGCAGAGAGTCCAGCATCCTCACGAGTGCCCCTCTTGCGGGGGCTTTGGTTTCCTACCGTGCTCAGCGTGCCATGGGAGCAAGATGTCTGTGTTTCGGAACTGCTTTACGGACTCATTCAAAGCCCTCAAGTGCACCGCCTGCAATGAGAACGGGCTACAGCGCTGCTTGAGCTGTGCAGGCTAAGAATGGTGTCTCCACATGTACAAACTGATTTTATGGTACTGCACCGGTTTGTAATATGATTTTTTAAAAAATTAATCTATTTATCCAATTCAGTCAATAAAAATCCATTTGTAGTATACTTCTGCTGGTTTGATCATTGGAGCCATTTAAACTTAAGTCACTTGACTATAACGTGAAGTTTGAAACACTTTTCTACATTCTTTATAGAGGGATTTTTAGTTTGCAACTTATCGTCTTAGCAGCCCTTTGGATGTGAAGTCTTTCCTTTTTCTATGTGGGAACATCATCAATAGTATGTGTTTCTGCTTCTGGAGTCCAGAGTCATGCCCTCAAGATTACAGCAGAATGAAACTTGACATTCAGATTATTGAGTATTTACAGTTTACAAGATTAGCGAAATAAAGATTTTGTGATGTGGACTGGACCAAGATCATTCCACTTGGCACTGCACTGAAAAGTCACTAGGGATGAATTCTATCCTTAATTCTAAGTGGCAACAGAGAAACAGGAACATGTCTTAAAAGCCCCATGAATCAGCTTTCTCTTTCAGTACTGTTTTGCCTTCAGTACTAAATTAATGTTGCGTGACAAAGTTACATAAACATTTAACGTGGTAGCTGTTGATGACCAGTGTTGTGCTATCTCAGAGCTTTATGATCCTCGATATCACAATAGATCCTATTGGGATCAAGTGAGAACACCAGACATTGTCATTAACTGCAGAGAAATTAACTGAGGATGAGATTTCTGCTTTTTTAGCTTATTTCAGATGTTGTGATTTCATGGCTAGCCTGGTGCAAGCATTTTAGGGCATCTGTTCTCCCCAAGAGGGCCACTAGCCTATACCCAGACAAGTCCAGCTCTCTGTATACATACCTTTGTCATTTTTGTTTCCCCAACACAAGCACAAAAGGATTAGTCATCAGTTAGCCTGAATGGACTATAGGCTGTCCACATTGAATATATTCCAGTTCGGAAGTGCATTGGCATTCATGCACTCCCACAGAGTACTTTTTAACAGGGTAATTTAGTGAACCACCACCTTCTAATTACATTGTCGTTGCACATCTTCCTCCTGCTGTCGGTCTGTTCTGGCACAAGCAATGCAGGGGTTTACCAGCTTCTTGAAATTGGTATTGGCTAGAAAAGGCTTCCATGGTAGGCATTTCATCCTTCCCAAACTGCTTTAGCAAATGCTAAAAAAAGCTTCTTGCTTTTTGCCCCATTCCTTGTAAAGCTGTGCTGGCTGGGGTTTGGGTAAATGCAGTTGGCTTTACCAGAGCCTGCTTACTCTGGTGTAGGTCCCCATTTTTCTTTCCCTATTCCCCATACAACCTTGCTTAATTTGTTTCAGATGGGAAACTCAGCTGTCCTTTCAGTGTTTTGGGCACAGCATACCTGTGGTATAAAGCAGGGTAGCTACAGCTGCACAAAGCACAGCTTGCAAAAAAGCCCCTTCTGATGACTTTTGCATTTCTTGATACCTTATTTCCCTCACCGGAATAAACAGAAAGCAACCTTTCCTCCACCTCCATTCCACTTGTTATATCTAGGGGTGGTAGCTGGTGCTGAAGACTCAAAGTTGGGATAACTTATCATTTTGAACATATGAATATAAAGGACTTATGCATATTCTATGAGATATTGAATGTGCAGGCTTGAACCTGCTTGTAAGATCCTGCTGCTCCTACAGCTTCTGCAGAGAGGCTCAGAGGGAGCATCTGGATCCTCTGCATAACACGAGAGAGATTGAATTTTCTACAGAGGCCATCCACAATGCTTAGCAGCACCCCAGCTATAAAACTCTGAATTGCAGATGTGCTTAACTTATTACAGCATGGGTAAGAAGAAAAGAAAGAAAGAAAATACAGTTCCCTCCTTTCATTTTACACTGTCACGTAACCTCCATTTCTGGCTAATATTGCATTCCAGACCGGTATCATGGGCAATGAAAGCATACAGCAGAATACTGATGCTTAGAATGTCATCATTTCTGATGCATGAAAACTTACTTTTTTTTAGTGGTTGATATGCTGTGGATCTAGGAGGTGACCGCATTCACAGTAGCAACACCACACTTAAGGTGGCAAAAGCAAACTTGCCCTTGAGGGAGATTACTATTGAAGAAAATGCCAGTGTATTTGTGATACTGTAATTCCACAGCCTTCACCCTTGAAAAGACATTTTGCTTAATGAGATACTTCATATCACTGTTCTTCCACTACATGGTCAAATTACTATAAATGGCCAAAGTAAGTTAAAATACTGCTAGTGAAACAGAAAATGCTCTTCATTGATGTGGAATAAGGGTTTGAAGTTGGTTTTCCCACCTCTCAGTCAGATAGGAAGTGACTTTTCTTCAGAGAGAGACAAATGCACTAAATCGTATTTCTGGATTTATAAAAAAATAAAATTCCTGATTTATCTACAGGAGCCACGCAAGAGACCTAGAGACTGCCCTAGCCTAGGCACTACCTTTCTGAAAGAGGCACTTAACTCCTACAAGCAAAGATGAGACAAGACCTTCTTAGTTTTCTGTTTAGGAGGAGAAATGATGAAAGCAAAAGACCACATTTTTTAGAATCTTTTTTTCAGAGGTTTTTTTATGGAAGACTAGAAGATAATAAAACACAAGACAGATAATGCTCACAAATAGAGCATTCTTCAGGCACTATGTATTTTTCAAGAAACCTATTACAAATTTCCAGTACTAGAAAAGTTCTTTTTTTTCCTCTGTCACCAACCGAACAATGAGGTTTTTCTCTCCAGCTGTATTTTCCTTGTAGCAGCCTGCGTGAAAAACAAACCAATTTTTTTATTTTTTTTTTGCAAGAAGATGCTTTTACTGCATGCTTTACTATCTAAAATGCTGGGTCCAGCTTCTCAGCTCACTCCAGCCATCCTAGAAGCACCGAAGGTGACAGAATGACCACATTACCAATGCAAACCCAGGAGCCAGGTCAGGGATACGAGGCTTTGTAGTATAAGAGATGTATAAGGCAGCTACTAATACAACTTTTAAGACAGTCTGAGAACAGACAAGGGATACAGCTCTGTTCTGATTTACACCATTATTGCATCTTTACTTCCAAGGAGTTAGCAGTGATCTGCTCTGATAGAAAAATAGGACTCATCCAGCTGCATCATTGTACAGGAAAATTTCTATTTCTCAATGCATCAGGCTCTGCTCCTCTTGTTTCTGGCCCTTGTTACTACACTGAGGTAAGGATCCAAGAGGATGTTCTCTGGCTGACAGCTCAGCGTATTAACATATGTGAGAGCAAGGTAATCCTTAGGCTGTCTGCTTTGCAAAATAATCATTTTTTGATCCTGAGAAATAGAATGATTTGGAGTTCTCAGTGCTGTAGCTTGCCCTGTGCTTTGCAGTGTGCTGCATATCCCTCACGCTGATATGCTACATCCAGCAGGTGGCTTGGCTTCACATCCTAGGACTTGACAGGATGCAACTCATTCCCTGATTTTTCTATAAATTTAATTTTTCATTTCCTTTTTTCATGGGCTCTAGATACTGGTTACTTTCATGAAAAAGAACTGAAAAGTAGAAACTGAAATGCTGCAGGGAACTGGCTCCCGCATCAGGAGCATCTGAAGTCCCGCAGACTTGAAGCTTCATGGACAAATGCAGGCTCTCCCGTGGCTAAGGTTCCTACTAACTGGCAAGGTATTATTTCAGGTATAAGCAACGAAGACTCTATGACTATTGCTCTGGAGATTGTATATATCACTCTCACTGGCCAGAACAAATATGATATTGCAGTATATAATGACCTGCAGAATACATATGCTTGGGTGACCTCGTGACGCTTTTGAAAGAAGAAAACTTTTAAACCGATTTTTTGAAATAAAAAGAATGTTTAGAACAGAGGGGGAAATGAAGCAGAGTAAGACAGAAAATACTAGACTGTTATGGATAACATTCTCTGATTAATTTTTGGAAAGGGAACAACTGCCCTTGTGAGGCAGAGAAAGGAGTGTATGACTGCTTTCTAGAACAAAACCAAGTGCTGATGCAGTAGGGACCGAATTCACACACAGTATGAGATCTCTGCAGAAGTCAGATGCTTTTTCAGCACCTACACACATCCACTCACTTGAGTTCAGACTGACCTGAGATGACATTGTGACTTCAATGACCAGATGGTGATTAGGAGCTTCTTTTTTCTGAGCTTTCTTTTCTTCCTACTTGCCTGAAGTTTGGCTTAAAGGCTGCAACAGCAGGTTTTCCTCTACAAGTTTTGTCTTAAAACCTTCTTCTCCAGTTATTAATATTGATCTGATGAATTTTAAGAAAGGGATGAATGTTCTTAAAGCACATAGCACTCCTTTCCAAGTAAAAAGCCATGTCATACTGAAGAAACTAATTGTATATTAAATTTCAACAGATGATCACACGTTGACAAACCTACACTTACTTTCATTTTACATAGTCTCAGGATGGAATCTGAGCATGTGACTGGCCTTTTACCCTCTAGAGGATTTTACTGCTCATAAGAGTAGAGTATAGTAAATTTGTTACTGTAAATAGGGAGGATCCCTTCAATCAGGGTGTTCACCCCTCACTTTGTTTTCTTTGTATTAACATTGGGGTGTTTCAGAGTAACACATTTCTCACTTGCACTAAGAGCCTAGGGATTATGAATTTTATTTAATCTTACACTAGTTAATAAAGATTTTTTGTTTTGCTCTTTTGGAGAGTAGCTTACTTTTAAAACCAATGCGCATTCATTTCCTGTGGGAAAAATCCAGCCATTTTTAATAATAAATTGTCTGTCTGAGAGCTGATTTTCATCAATCTGTGGTTATTTCCTTGGTGTGCTATTTCTAAAGACACATAAAACCAGATAGACTGTCCTACCTGTCAGCAGCCTACTGTAACAAAATATTTTATATTAATTTGCAATGAGGAGAGCTTCTGCAGCCAATGATGCATAAACAAGCTTTACCTCTTAATTCATATGTAAAAACTATACCAGCCCTAGAGTTTACTGACCTCTGTACCTAATTCTAAAATTTCCTGAACCCAAACACTGACCTCCCAAATCAAGGAGAATCATTTGAGTGATTCAAGATCTTAGTTGATTTGGTCTAGCCTATCTTCCCTTTACAAGTGAAATACAGAGTTACAAAAATAATGCTATATAATTAATGCTAAATAAGAATATAACATGTCATGAGGCCCTCCAAGAGGTTCGCTCACCCTGTGAGTTAATTTGCCACACCTGGGAACTCATAATTATGAATGAAAAGAACCTGATAGGTCTTGAAACAAGAGAAGTTAATTCTGCTGTAAGCAAACATATATTGGAAGAAAACTGACTACTTTTGACTGCAGTGCCAATTGAAAAAAAAAAAAGTAACAAAAAATTCTTAGGAGTTTTGGGTTTTCATTAATGAAAATGATTAATTTAACTTTTCTGAGCTGAGTTTTACAGTTTTCATGAGTAAATACATAATGAAAGATACTTCAGGTACTTTTCCTAGCTATTGGCTTTGTATTATTATATTAAAATTAATTTTATTCACTTAGCCTGAAATACATTATTTGACCACAAAAGCATTCAATAGGAAACATTTATGCCCTAAATAATTTAGTAAGGAGAATAATTTAGATTGCTTAGCTTACTTTAAATAATTTAGAGATGATAATAAAGGACATTGTAATCCAAGAATAGTTTGAAAAGTAAAAGTTATTAGAAATAAATCTTTACATTTAATCCTATTTTTCTTTCTTCTTGCATTAATTTTCTTAGGGGTGATGAATCAGGAAATAGTTGCAGTAGAAGGATATGGCTGTGAAAAAAACTTGCAGTTAAAGCTTCTTCTTGCTTATCAGCTCTACTTTGAAAAATTGGTTTCAAATGAGTTAAAAGGTTTATGAAATCCAGAAAGTTTTCCATTCAAGAAAAGCCACACTGCAGTAAGACATATACTGCCTGTCTCTCTTTGAGGCCTCACATTTTTTCCACTAATGGAAGGACTGTCTTATTGAAAACAAAGGTTTATTTAAAAGAAAAAGCCCTTAACAATGAGACATTAAGTTCAACAAAAATCATTATCCTTAAGCAACCTGAAATTTGCAAGTATATATATAAAAAAATATGCTGCAGGGTAATGCCCTCTGGTAGCTGATAGAGAGTTATTTTTTTTGATCTGGAGAAACCCCCTATTTCTCTGCTGACCGGTCAGAAGGGCTGACTCCAAGTTGTTATTTTTATTATCGACCCTGATCTTTTCAAAGTAGGTAAATAATGATCAATAGCAAATCATTAAATTTCATCATTTAAATATGAACACTCATAAAACTATCCCTTAAAAGTTGCCAAATGATTTTATATTATTAGATCTGGTGGATGCATTCTTGTCTGTTACTTATGGGGGAAATTCCTTTCTGATCTCAACTCAGGTAAATTACAAAACAGTGAGGATGACAAACCTTCAAAGCATCATCTAAATCTGGGTATTCTCTGAGCTAACTCCCAGTATCAAGTCTGTGCTATTTCTGTTTGGTGCTCTGCCCCTTATTTAGGCCAATATCTGAGACTCTGAAGTCATTCAAGTCTCTGTCTTACCCCCAAAGTTCATTTCCACATTAATTTTGCTCATCCTATGACAAGTGGGAATAGCACACAGTAGCACAGAGATGTTGTACTCCAACAAAAAGCCTCCACACCTGCAGGAGGAGGTTTATGTTAAACCTTATGTATCAATAGCCGCACTGGCAATGAGTGCTTTGTACAGCCTCAGGGGTCTAATCAGACAGACAGAACATAAGATCAATACCTCAGTCTGCAAAATTAAAGAACTCAGTAAAAACTTGGGGTGTTTTGTTAAATATGGGAGGAAAAATAATAAACAGTCATCATCATTACTCATACGTTTGAGATATTGCAATCATTGCTTAGTATTATAAGGAAATCACGCTGCCTCTCATTACAGCTTGATATTAATAGCTGATGCTGATAAGTTTTCCCTTTCATTGTAATCACAGAATAAAATTTACTAGAATACTATGAAACAACAGAATGGCACTTTTGAACATAAGTAGAATATTATTATTATTCCCTCCATCAGTTAAGAACTCAGGAGAAGCAAGAATAACTAAAGCAAGATTAACAGACAAGCGTATCAGAAAGTTTAGTCTGCAATCCTCCTTCTCAGTGTTTTAAAGAAACCCATTAACACACTTTCTGCGGGATGCCGAGTTTCACGAAAGGACTCCTTCCTATTTAATGTCATATTCTTGCGATACCCCCAGCAGTGCACACAGTGCACTGAGACGATGAGTGCTGCCCTGCTTTTTTCCATGTCCCATATTCTTTTAGTAGTTTGTGACAAAATAATCCTAGATTTGTCAGTCTTTTCTCACATTGTCAACCACACGTTCATATCCTATATCAAAGAAGAGTTGACAATAAAAACCTCTCCTCTTTTTATAGCCACTATATCTGATCTTCCAGGACATATTTCATGAACAATATGGTTCAAAAAACCCTATAATATTTTTCTGCATTTATTCTCCACTCCTTTATCAGGTCTATGGTGGCAGTATGTCTTTCCTATTGCAGTCTATACTTATTGCAGAGCACCTAATGCTCAATAATGGCAAATATGTCATGCCGCACTTTACACTTACCTTCAGCCAACTGGGTATAGCTACTTATTGTAGAATTTATAGCCTCAGTGCCTAGCCACAAATCCTATTGTCCTGCCTTGGAGCTTTCCTACCATCTGTCTTTGCTGTGCTATAACTTATGGTCCAGAATATCTTGCTATACCATAACTTGGTTTCAGAATTTGGTCCCAGATTCACTCATTTCATCTTCTCTCCCTCTAACAGTTTATCCACCCTTCTTAATAGAAGTAGTTTATTCCACCCTGCTCTCCTAAATCCTCAGCTGGTGTCAGCCTTTGTCCTCCTGACAGCCACCTTGAGTGGGGCTATTAACCTCCTGTAACCAATTGTTTTCATCCAATGCACACCTGCAGGGAAACAGCATAAAGCCAAAGTAGTCAACATCTTTTATTTCTTTGGCTTAACTTCATAGAGAGCTTTATTTTCAAGAGTTTTACTTTATCCCCAAAGACCTTTTTTCCCCCAACATGGCATTTCATATAGATAATAACAGTAATAATTACAAATGGATAAAGGACTTCTTGGCTGTGAATCTGAAAGCATTTCATAAACAGGGAAGATCTGCACAGCAATTTTAAACGGTAAGTCAGATTTAACATCCCTGTTTTAACATCCCTGCTTGCCTCAGAGGCACTGAGGGAGAGAAAATTAATCTAAATCTCCAGACAAAATCAATCTTTGCTGATGCCCAGATTCACATAGATGTTATCAGGCAGAAATTGGAATACACTATGTCTTCTCCCCCTAAGAAATTTTCTTTGAAGCATTTCCCCTGGGGTTTTTTTTAATTATAAAGGTTTTCCAAAAGCTTTATATTTGAAAAACTAGCAACTTATGGCTTTCCTTCTTTTCTTCCTCAGTTGATGGTATTAGATATCTGCAAATAAATGAATCATAGTTATATCATGTCTGCTTTAACTTTTAAAATCTGGTTGTGTATAAAAATCAAATATGTTGTAAAGTAAATTGAAAATGTGAGCTTTCTGTTGTAAATTTGCTACCCAAGACTGAGCAGGAGAGTCACCATGTCATCGCTGTTCCTTGGAGATAGATGGCAATAGGGACATGCTGGTAGCAAGTTTGGTAAGATTTTATTATCTTTAGTGGTATTTGATTCAATGAATTACTAAAATACTATTAATATTTTCAGCAGTAATTATTTTCCGAGTGGTAGCTCAAAAGGATCAGGTCATGTCTGTAGACGCAAGGATTCATGTTTCATACTAAGAGAGGTCGTCACAAATTTTTGAAAAACTTTTTCAGTTCCGAGTATTTGCAGTTAGTGATAACTTTTTTCTCTTGTAGTCTGCAATTGAAACTGTCTGCAAATATCTTGTCATTTCACACAGAGACATAAGAATTTTCAAGAGCCGTTTCTGGTGACCAAATACTGAAAAATGTCTTATCCATGAAGGATCACTATTACCTTAATAGCAAAAGAAAGAGCTTAATGATGACACATGCATTAACTGGATACTTATCTAATTGGAAGAATAATAACCACCAGACTTCATGGATGAAATAGTTTATGTATTTGGTTATTAAATGAAATTAACCAGATTAAGATTAACTAAATATATTTTACCTCCCTACTCTTACGCACTTTCGTTCCAGAGCTTGACATGTAATCAATCCATTCAGAATGTTTTCTTTCATTTGAAGGGAAATTATGAAAAAACAGAGGTATTATTTACCGCAAGTGACATCAGTTATTGTCTGAAAAAA
The DNA here is from genome assembly GCA_013400135.1 of Rhinoptilus africanus. Taxonomy (NCBI): domain Eukaryota; kingdom Metazoa; phylum Chordata; class Aves; order Charadriiformes; family Glareolidae; genus Rhinoptilus; species Rhinoptilus africanus. The sequence continues at coordinate 194,508 of VXBO01007952.1, forward strand.
AAACATAACTGAAAGCAGAACTCAGAATTATAAACCCCCATTTTCTTTCCTTTGTTTATGGAGTAAATAATACATTTTCTTGTCCCACTGCCCTCAGCAATTTCCTTTACTAGTCTCATCATGTGCCATGTGACGTTCTCATTTTTATTGCAAAAATTCTCCAAGGTGGGTCCAAAGCTGTGTTTGGAAGAACCCTTTCCTGGCACAATACTTATGACTTGCTCTAGACTTTAATGGACCAGACCAATTCTCATTCTTCTTTACCACCTCCAGTCCTGTAGGAGACATGGTGACAGACCGCAGCTCTTCAGCACAGGGTTTGGATATCGTGTTATGCCATAGGTACAACCGTGCCTATTGGATGCTGTAGCAGCCACTGTTACCACTCCNATCTTTCCTGTAGCCCCCTTTAGGTACTGGAAGACTGCTACAAGGTCTCCCTGTAGCCTTCTCTTCTCCAGGCTGAACACCCCCAGCTCTCTCAGCCTGTCCTCACAGGAGAGGGGCTCCAGCCCTCTGATCATCATTTTTCAGTAACTTCTTAATTGCAGAAAAGCTGAAAAGAAGATTATCGTTGTCTGTTTAAAATATACATTTAATCAGTAGAAGTGAGAATATTTAGGAATTAATGGCAGTATATGCTGGAGAGAGAAGTCTACTCTGTCAGTATAGTTCAGTGTGAAATAAAAAAAGCTAAAGTGAACTCATTTAAGATATTCAAACACCTAACCATCAATAGCATAGACAGTGCAGATAAATTAATTCTATTAACTTAGGTCATACAGTATAGAATATAATCTAGTACTGATACCTCTGCAGAGAGGGTTGTGTGTGTATATATATATGTGTATCTTTAATTTTACTCAAATAAGAGTTATATTCTTCTCTGACTCCTGCTCCAACCATTTTAGATACCGATACCCAGAAATAACACCTAAATTTGAAAATTTCTTTTGCTTCTGGGAAAGTTCTTCTATGTCAGATCCCAGATCTCAATAGAGCATCTGGATAAAACTCAGATTTTTCTTATTCTTTTGTTCTCCTAAGAGCTGCTCAGGGNAGATTCACATAGATGTTATCAGGCAGAAATTGGAATACACTATGTCTTCTCCCCCTAAGAAATTTTCTTTGAAGCATTTCCCCTGGGGTTTTTTTTAATTATAAAGGTTTTCCAAAAGCTTTATATTTGAAAAACTAGCAACTTATGGCTTTCCTTCTTTTCTTCCTCAGTTGATGGTATTAGATATCTGCAAATAAATGAATCATAGTTATATCATGTCTGCTTTAACTTTTAAAATCTGGTTGTGTATAAAAATCAAATATGTTGTAAAGTAAATTGAAAATGTGAGCTTTCTGTTGTAAATTTGCTACCCAAGACTGAGCAGGAGAGTCACCATGTCATCGCTGTTCCTTGGAGATAGATGGCAATAGGGACATGCTGGTAGCAAGTTTGGTAAGATTTTATTATCTTTAGTGGTATTTGATTCAATGAATTACTAAAATACTATTAATATTTTCAGCAGTAATTATTTTCCGAGTGGTAGCTCAAAAGGATCAGGTCATGTCTGTAGACGCAAGGATTCATGTTTCATACTAAGAGAGGTCGTCACAAATTTTTGAAAAACTTTTTCAGTTCCGAGTATTTGCAGTTAGTGATAACTTTTTTCTCTTGTAGTCTGCAATTGAAACTGTCTGCAAATATCTTGTCATTTCACACAGAGACATAAGAATTTTCAAGAGCCGTTTCTGGTGACCAAATACTGAAAAATGTCTTATCCATGAAGGATCACTATTACCTTAATAGCAAAAGAAAGAGCTTAATGATGACACATGCATTAACTGGATACTTATCTAATTGGAAGAATAATAACCACCAGACTTCATGGATGAAATAGTTTATGTATTTGGTTATTAAATGAAATTAACCAGATTAAGATTAACTAAATATATTTTACCTCCCTACTCTTACGCACTTTCGTTCCAGAGCTTGACATGTAATCAATCCATTCAGAATGTTTTCTTTCATTTGAAGGGAAATTATGAAAAAACAGAGGTATTATTTACCGCAAGTGACATCAGTTATTGTCTGAAAAAAAAACATAACTGAAAGCAGAACTCAGAATTATAAACCCCCATTTTCTTTCCTTTGTTTATGGAGTAAATAATACATTTTCTTGTCCCACTGCCCTCAGCAATTTCCTTTACTAGTCTCATCATGTGCCATGTGACGTTCTCATTTTTATTGCAAAAATTCTCCAAGGTGGGTCCAAAGCTGTGTTTGGAAGAACCCTTTCCTGGCACAATACTTATGACTTGCTCTAGACTTTAATGGACCAGACCAATTCTCATTCTTCTTTACCACCTCCAGTCCTGTAGGAGACATGGTGACAGACCGCAGCTCTTCAGCANCTTTCCTGTAGCCCCCTTTAGGTACTGGAAGACTGCTACAAGGTCTCCCTGTAGCCTTCTCTTCTCCAGGCTGAACACCCCCGGCTCTCTCAGCCTGTCCTCACAGGAGAGGGGCTCCAGCCCTCTGATCATCATTTTTCAGTAACTTCTTAATTGCAGAAAAGCTGAAAAGAAGATTATCGTTGTCTGTTTAAAATATACATTTAATCAGTAGAAGTGAGAATATTTAGGAATTAATGGCAGTATATGCTGGAGAGAGAAGTCTACTCTGTCAGTATAGTTCAGTGTGAAATAAAAAAAGCTAAAGTGAACTCATTTAAGATATTCAAACACCTAACCATCAATGGCATAGACAGTGCAGATAAATTAATTCTATTAACTTAGGTCATACAGTATAGAATATAATCTAGTACTGATACCTCTGCAGAGAGGGTTGTGTGTGTATATATATATGTGTATCTTTAATTTTACTCAAATAAGAGTTATATTCTTCTCTGACTCCTGCTCCAACCATTTTAGATACCGATACCCAGAAATAACACCTAAATTTGAAAATTTCTTTTGCTTCTGGGAAAGTTCTTCTATGTCAGATCCCAGATCTCAATAGAGCATCTGGATAAAACTCAGATTTTTCTTATTCTTTTGTTCTCCTAAGAGCTGCTCAGGGACCACTCATTTTTAATGACTGATCTACTTATTGAAATATGCTCTCTTTATCAAAGATGCGCGTGGCAGAACATTATGAGCAAGTCTAGCTTGACTTTTGGGGATCTCTTTAAAGCTACCCTCAACATCAGACCTAAGGTCTTTCCTGACAGAGGTCTGCAAGTGTGACACCATGCAGGGGTGGAGAATGGCCTCTGAGACATGGCTTCTCATATGCCTGTCACACGCTTGTTGCATTTTTTGTATAACTTATGTCTCATAAAAAGAGGCAGGTTTTCAATGCTCTAGGCCTGAAATAAAAGCAACTGATTTCAGAGCTAAATACAGGTTCAAACCAATTGATTCACATTTATTTACATGGGCATCAGTTAGATCAAAGGTATCTGGTTTCTGAGGAGTGGAGGCAGCACCAGGAGGTGAAGGAGTGGGAAAAGGAAAGGGTGAGATGATAAAGGTAGTTATCTCTCAGGGGTGGGAGCGAGACAAGTAACATATACCCTGCTACAGACACAGACAGGAAGAAGGGATAATACAATGTGTGATGAAAAAGGCATTACTTTTGACTTGATAGTTTTGGTGTCCAGCAGAGTAATGAATTTTAAATTACAAGTTTGTCTTCATAAGGTGTTTTACAGATTTTTCCTGAGGATCAGGATACAATTCAGTATGCGTTGCAATAGAATAGATTATCTTCTCCTTTTGTCTCAAAAAGCAAGAAGGTAAACTGGAAAACTTGTATTCTTGCCGTGCTTGAATTCAGCAAGCACAGCCGGGGTAATTTACCCTGGGTCATATGCATTCACGGGGATTGTAGGACAATTGTTCCTACAAGGTCCTTTGTGCAGCCAGTTATTCCCCCCTAGTGTTCTCCAGTAACACTCTACCTAGTAATGGTCTTAAAAAGACCATTAAAGATTATACAAATTAAAGATTATACCTATACTTAGATTATACCTATACTTAAAGATTGTACCAATTCAGCACTTAAATTAGTGAAATTTAGCATGTTAAGTAAAATTTCAGTATAACAGGAATACAGTGCTTCTGCATAACAAGCAGAAACTGTGTGTTCATTTGATATCTTTAGAATAACCATAAATAAAAATCCCTCCATTAATGTGTATGTTCGCATCAGCCACTTAATTTAATTTTTTTTTTTGCTACATCCNCCAAAAGCTTTATATTTGAAAAACTAGCAACTTATGGCTTTCCTTCTTTTCTTCCTCAGTTGATGGTATTAGATATCTGCAAATAAATGAATCATAGTTATATCATGTCTGCTTTAACTTTTAAAATCTGGTTGTGTATAAAAATCAAATATGTTGTAAAGTAAATTGAAAATGTGAGCTTTCTGTTGTAAATTTGCTACCCAAGACTGAGCAGGAGAGTCACCATGTCATCGCTGTTCCTTGGAGATAGATGGCAATAGGGACATGCTGGTAGCAAGTTTGGTAAGATTTTATTATCTTTAGTGGTATTTGATTCAATGAATTACTAAAATACTATTAATATTTTCAGCAGTAATTATTTTCCGAGTGGTAGCTCAAAAGGATCAGGTCATGTCTGTAGACGCAAGGATTCATGTTTCATACTAAGAGAGGTCGTCACAAATTTTTGAAAAACTTTTTCAGTTCTGAGTATTTGCAGTTAGTGATAACTTTTTTCTCTTGTAGTCTGCAATTGAAACTGTCTGCAAATATCTTGTCATTTCACACAGAGACATAAGAATTTTCAAGAGCCGTTTCTGGTGACCAAATACTGAAAAATGTCTTATCCATGAAGGATCACTATTACCTTAATAGCAAAAGAAAGAGCTTAATGATGACACATGCATTAACTGGATACTTATCTAATTGGAAGAATAATAACCACCAGACTTCATGGATGAAATAGTTTATGTATTTGGTTATTAAATGAAATTAACCAGATTAAGATTAACTAAATATATTTTACCTCCCTACTCTTACGCACTTTCGTTCCAGAGCTTGACATGTAATCAATCCATTCAGAATGTTTTCTTTCATTTGAAGGGAAATTATGAAAAAACAGAGGTATTATTTACCGCAAGTGACATCAGTTATTGTCTGAAAAAAAAACATAACTGAAAGCAGAACTCAGAATTATAAACCCCCATTTTCTTTCCTTTGTTTATGGAGTAAATAATACATTTTCTTGTCCCACTGCCCTCAGCAATTTCCTTTACTAGTCTCATCATGTGCCATGTGACGTTCTCATTTTTATTGCAAAAATTCTCCAAGGTGGGTCCAAAGCTGTGTTTGGAAGAACCCTTTCCTGGCACAATACTTATGACTTGCTCTAGACTTTAATGGACCAGACCAATTCTCATTCTTCTTTACCACCTCCAGTCCTGTAGGAGACATGGTGACAGACCGCAGCTCTTCAGCACAGGGTTTGGATATCGTGTTATGCCATAGGTACAACCGTGCCTATTGGATGCTGTAGCAGCCACTGTTACCACTCCTAATGTACCTCCTTGAATAAACTGCATCGTAGCGAGGAAAGCACATTAGATCTTTAATAACGCTTCTGTGTTTCACAAAGTAAACTTAACTACTTGTCATATTACTCAACCCAGACATGATCTTTCTGTTACAGTTTTGAAGTAACAACCTCTTTTAGTATTATACTTGATACGATCTGTTTTAAGCTTAGAAATTCTTACTAGTAAGTGCGTATAGACCTTTGGCTAAAACAAAGTATTACAAATAAAATATGAACATTTCTGTTCGCACCTAAAAATGCTAATGAAATTTTAAGCATTCTGTTTAGAGTGAGAGACTGGATTTCTCCAGTTACGTTTTCACAGAATCACAGAATGATATGGGTTGGAAGGGACCTTAAAGATCACCTTGGTCCAACCCCCCTGCCCTGGGCAGGGACACCTCCCACTAGACCAGGCTGCTCAAAGCCCCATCCAGCCTGGCCTTGAACACTTCCAGGGATGGGGCAGCCACAGCTTCTCTGGGCAACCTGTTGCAGTGCCTCACTACTCTCACAGTAAAGAATTTCTTCCTAATATCTAATCTACATCTACCCTCTTCCAGTTTGAAGTCATTACCCCATGTCCTATCATTACACTCTCTGATAAAAAGTCCCTCCCCATCTTTCCTGTAGCCCCCTTTAGGTACTGGAAGACTGCTACAAGGTCTCCCTGTAGCCTTCTCTTCTCCAGGCTGAACACCCCCAGCTCTCTCAGCCTGTCCTCACAGGAGAGGGGCTCCAGCCCTCTGATCATCATTTTTCAGTAACTTCTTAATTGCAGAAAAGCTGAAAAGAAGATTATCGTTGTCTGTTTAAAATATACATTTAATCAGTAGAAGTGAGAATATTTAGGAATTAATGGCAGTATATGCTGGAGAGAGAAGTCTACTCTGTCAGTATAGTTCAGTGTGAAATAAAAAAAGCTAAAGTGAACTCATTTAAGATATTCAAACACCTAACCATCAATAGCATAGACAGTGCAGATAAATTAATTCTATTAACTTAGGTCATACAGTATAGAATATAATCTAGTACTGATACCTCTGCAGAGAGGGTTGTGTGTGTATATATATATGTGTATCTTTAATTTTACTCAAATAAGAGTTATATTCTTCTCTGACTCCTGCTCCAACCATTTTAGATACCGATACCCAGAAATAACACCTAAATTTGAAAATTTCTTTTGCTTCTGGGAAAGTTCTTCTATGTCAGATCCCAGATCTCAATAGAGCATCTGGATAAAACTCAGATTTTTCTTATTCTTTTGTTCTCCTAAGAGCTGCTCAGGGACCACTCATTTTTAATGACTGATCTACTTATTGAAATATGCTCTCTTTATCAAAGATGCGCGTGGCAGAACATTATGAGCAAGTCTAGCTTGACTTTTGGGGATCTCTTTAAAGCTACCCTCAACATCAGACCTAAGGTCTTTCCTGACAGAGGTCTGCAAGTGTGACACCATGCAGGGGTGGAGAATGGCCTCTGAGACATGGCTTCTCATATGCCTGTCACACGCTTGTTGCATTTTTTGTATAACTTATGTCTCATAAAAAGAGGCAGGTTTTCAATGCTCTAGGCCTGAAATAAAAGCAACTGATTTCAGAGCTAAATACAGGTTCAAACCAATTGATTCACATTTATTTACATGGGCATCAGTTAGATCAAAGGTATCTGGTTTCTGAGGAGTGGAGGCAGCACCAGGAGGTGAAGGAGTGGGAAAAGGAAAGGGTGAGATGATAAAGGTAGTTATCTCTCAGGGGTGGGAGCGAGACAAGTAACATATACCCTGCTACAGACACAGACAGGAAGAAGGGATAATACAATGTGTGATGAAAAAGGCATTACTTTTGACTTGATAGTTTTGGTGTCCAGCAGAGTAATGAATTTTAAATTACAAGTTTGTCTTCATAAGGTGTTTTACAGATTTTTCCTGAGGATCAGGATACAATTCAGTATGCGTTGCAATAGAATAGATTATCTTCTCCTTTTGTCTCAAAAAGCAAGAAGGTAAACTGGAAAACTTGTATTCTTGCCGTGCTTGAATTCAGCAAGCACAGCCGGGGTAATTTACCCTGGGTCATATGCATTCACGGGGATTGTAGGACAATTGTTCCTACAAGGTCCTTTGTGCAGCCAGTTATTCCCCCCTAGTGTTCTCCAGTAACACTCTACCTAGTAATGGTCTTAAAAAGACCATTAAAGATTATACAAATTAAAGATTATACCTATACTTAGATTATACCTATACTTAAAGATTGTACCAATTCAGCACTTAAATTAGTGAAATTTAGCATGTTAAGTAAAATTTCAGTATAACAGGAATACAGTGCTTCTGCATAACAAGCAGAAACTGTGTGTTCATTTGATATCTTTAGAATAACCATAAATAAAAATCCCTCCATTAATGTGTATGTTCGCATCAGCCACTTAATTTAATTTTTTTTTTTGCTACATCCAAGGCAAGTTTGAAAGATCCGATAAATTATTGTCCTGAAATCATGCTGTTTCAGACATTTCCCATATATTTAACTGGATGCTTTATGGCCTTTCAGTCACTCCACAGAGGACAGATTCTTCACTGCTTTGCTTCTCTTCTGCCCATATTTATCTCATCTCAAGGACAAGGGGAATTTGCAAACTGTTTTTCCTCCAGTGTGTTCTCAGAGGCACAGCTTGAGAGTGTCCTACATAGACCTCTCATGATCCTCTCTGCAGCCTTGGAACACTCCTCTCTGCATTTTACTACGTCTGCTAACTTCCTGGATTTTCTTTCTGCTATGGAAATTCTTCAGTAATTATCTTTCTTTTATGCAAAAGAACCTTGAGTTGTTCACAAAGGTCTGTGTTTCCCCCTATTGAAATAAAATGTAAGAAACGGCCACCTTTCTGGTCTGAGCCAAAGTGGAACAACTTCACACACCCTCGTTACTCCTTGGATAGTGAATTACATGATATTTTGAGTTTATATCTAATTTGTTGTTTTTTGGACATTTTTGCGTTCTGGAAGGAAACTGCTCATCTTGCTACTCTGAACAGTGTCCCTCTGAAGTACACGATGACAGTTAAATCTTATCCCTTGACTTCTTGGCCAGTTCCTTTTAGGTATCCTTGATTCACCTCTAATATCTACCATGTCAGGAATCCAGCTAAGATAATTAAATAAGCAAAATTTTTGTGTTCTGTATAAAAGTTATAATATGCAACAGTTAAATTCCTAATGATTAGAAATAATGAAAAGGCATTTTGGTACAAATAGTTACTGGAATCACATTCTCCTAGTGTAAGTGTGGAGGGATTTTTTTTTCTTTCTTTTAGAATTAATTGATTTTTTTTTTTTTAATAGCAGGGAAAATTAACCTCATTAAATCTTTCACAGCCTTATAATAAATGGAAATTGCTGTCTCATTCCAAAGTCAATGATCATATTAAATGCACATTGAAACTAATAGCAATCCCAAAAATGGTATTTAAGTAGTGCTGATGTGTAACTTCACTGAAGAAGTCAGGTAGATCTCTGACGAGACTCTGGTCTCATGTTGCCTGTAATAAAGAATGAGTTGACTTGTAGTCTAGCATGAACTGTGTGAATGTTCTTGCTGTGAAATTATTATGTTCCTATTTTAACTTTTTTTTTTTCTGTTCTATGATATTGGTACCAATCACCATCCAGTGCAAGAGAAATTCATAATAGCTATACCAAAAGTCTTTTCTTCTGAATATAACAAAATTTAGGCTTTTTTGTTTGTTTTTTTTTCTGTGGAGCAAAAGGACTGAGTAAAATAGCCCTACCCCAGAAGTAGTTTGTTAGGCAAACCAGAGCAGACAGTGAGACTTATAGTGGGAAAAAATAGTGATACATAATACAGTAGTTTCCTTTACTTATGCCATGTGGTCTTTTATGGAGCTCCTAGCAAATTTAGGATTTTTAGCACTGTACCTTGTGCTGCAGGCTCTTCTTTGTATTGCTGAAGGAGATGCTCTACAACAATTGAACTCATAAATGCATTTTTAGAAGAGATTTTTGGGAGTACTCTTTTCTTTAAAAAAAGGAAGGATTTGAGACTGTTTACAGTAATAGCTGTAGACAGGAGAGAGACTGGGCAGAAATGTTACCTAGATGTGTTCAAAGTTATTTGATCTGGAGACAGTCATTTGTGGTTCTATTTTTACTTCATTGGGAAAGGTCATGAAATCCTGAAAAATATTGCTGGAAAATGGCAGACTGCCCACAGTAATCATGCAAAGAGGACATGTCTTCCTGATTGAATTCAACAGAAATTGTGGCAAAGTGAAAGGGACACTGAAGGACTTTTAGAGAAATCCTAAAGAAATTTGTTTTAGAAACAGAGGAGCAGAAGTGTTACTTAATTCTAGGGAAAGCAGAGATACCTTTGAGAAGCAAAGAGCAACCAAGAGACTTCATTGCTTCTTTCTAACCTCACTTAATGATGTAAATAAGAGGGAAATTGTTGTAAATGAGAAGTGTGGTGAGAAGGACTGAACAGGCGGGGAAACCACTCTTGTTCTGAATGAGATGTTGATTTCCTTTGGATTTTAAGTTCCTGCTGAACAGTAGATGCTGGTTGTTAAAGTACCTCTCTTACTCCAGGGGTTTGCTCACTCTAATTTAAGCTTCTCTAAGCTCATGACTTAAGTGCATATCATATATCACAAGCGATCACTTAGATGAGTTGGCTGAATTTTAATGATGGAGGGCAAGAAATCCCCTTTGTGAGGGTTCCTGGTGAACCAGCGCAATAACTCAGATGCCAAAGCTGCACAAATATTTCTTAGCATCAATTCACTCATCTCTTTCTTGGAAGAAAATACTTTCTTACATCTAACGTCACACATGGCCGTAGTAGCTGCACCGAATGCAGGCCCTGGCCTATTACGTTACCCAGTATATCAATCTGAAATTTGACACAAGGGAGCTGTGTAACCTCTGCAATATGACACACATTGGAACCGTTATCTCAGCAACTCATGATGTCTGTGGAAGGTGAATAAAATATTGACAGTCAGAAACCAAAATGCTGATACTGGTCTCAGTTTGGAAGGTACCTTGGCAACTTTGGCACACATTTATTATAGACGTGGAATTCAACAAGGACTTTTTAGAATATACTGAGGAGTTGGCTAGTTTTCCACCCTTAGAGATAACATGACACCAACCAGGAAATGAAGATAAATAATATGTCTGTTGTTAAATCCTTGAAAAACTGTGAAAGAACAAGGTTTTCGAAGTAAAGTCTACTCCTTCCCGTCTTGAACTGAGGAATAATAATAATAATCAGATAGGATTTTATTAGTAGAGCGATAGAAGAGATTGTATGCTCATGGGAAAGAGGAGAGCATATATAATCTGCTGCTAATTCCAAAAGATCAGATTTAATTTTGGAATTTAAATGATTATTTGCAATATACCATATGAGTTAACAGGCCTGAGGAGAGTGAAAAGTTGAAAAAAACCCCAAACCACACTAAGGAACTCCAAATGCCCAGAGCTCAGGCTGCTATTTCCCTCTCACTTCTTTAGCCTCGTTTGACAAATCCAGGCCTACTGGCAGAGCTGTCGAGAGCCTTTAGCTTGAGCACCTCTTGAAGGACCCCTTGAAATACCTTCCAGGATAGGTCCTAAGTAAGGGCGTAAGAGAGCTCAAGTGCTTTCCTTTGCTTTCCCACTGCTGAACTGAATCATGATGAAGGTGGACAAAGGACAGGAAAGAACCTGCCATTGGCAGGATGGAGCCTGATGCCTACTTGAGATCTACACCGTTCCTTTTGAGTGCGGCATGCTCGGTGTTCCTCACTGAGAAAGCATGCGGTCATGTGGTAGGTGGAATTACAGCCAAACCCTGGTATGTGTGGTGTGTGCTCTGAACTTTCACATGATGATGACAGCCATTTCTGGAAGTATGAAATACACTGTGATATCAGCAATGAACTTCAGAAATAGAAGATAGGTCACCAGTGACAGGACAGGAGGTAATGGGCACAAACTTGAGCACAGGAAGTTACACCTAAACATAAGAAGGAACTTCTTTCCCTTGAGGGTGGCAGAGCCCTGGCACAGGCTGCCCAGGGAGGTGGTGGAGTCTCCGTCTCTGGAGACATTCAAACCCCGCCTGGACGCGTTCCTGTGCAACCTGCTCTAAGGTGGCCCTGCTCTGGCAGGGGGTTGGACTGGGTGATCTCCAGAGGTCCCTTCCAACCCTGTGATTCTGTGATTCTATGATATCACAACTTTAATGAAAACAATGGAAATAGGAAAATGTTCTTCCTAATATCATTGTAAATGAGAACCCAGCACAGTAGGTAGAAGTCTGTGTGGGATACGCTGTATATTACCAGTGAACTTTTGTCCTGAAAGCATTTCATTGTCAGCAGGTTTACAAGATACGAGGAGTAATTCAAAATGGTTAGGAAGCTCCTTAATGACCATATTGTTCACCTGTTGGGCAAAATTTGTAGTCACACTGAGACAGGTAGTGATATTGTAGACATGCCATTACTGTGTTACAATACACTTTTGTCGTATTGTTGCCTTTTCTGTTAATAAAAAAATGCACAAGAACAAAAAAAAAAAAAACCCACCACAAAACACCAACCAAGAAGCTGGCTGAAATTGCTGGTTGTTCAGGTTTTCAGCAGCCACAGTTGTTTCTATCCCAGGCAAAACAGCTCTGCAAGCTCAGCCTTGAGCTCTCTTTCATCACAATGGCAAAAATGTCACTGCTTTTCCCAGAGCAGCTCTTGCTTCTTGAGGGCTCAAAGCTAATGCTGTGCACTGTGGTGTAAGAGGGAAAGATCTGTTTATTTGCCTGCTGCTTTCTCCACTGGTAGCAGAATTCCCCATCTCCCTGGTCTGTTGCTCGGAAAGCTTGTGTCGCTTTGATCAAAAACGAGTCATGAGAAAAAGTCTCGGTAATATGAGAGAAACAATTTCTGTTTGAATAAGAAACAGGATCACTATAGTTCCCAAAATCTTCAGGACAGCGGAAGGTTAAAAGTGGAGCACAAAGCCTCTAGTTCTGGAACAGCAGGTTTATGTTGTCACAAGAATAATTATTTGCCTGTGGAAAAGGGCTGCTCTTTTTCATGGGAAATACATTGCGCAGAGACAATCCAAGCTGTGTTCCTGGTGGACAGGGAGGTGTCTGGTGAGTCTCAGCAGAAGCTGGGGATCTTCATTCACAAGCAGTTACACCACAGAAAGAGAGGCACCCCAGGCTGAGATTAAAGGGACAAATAATGAACAAACACAAAGGGAGCCACTTATTTTTCTCTATCGTCTCTAAACCATAGCTTAAAAGAATCTTCTTCAAAGAAATTGTCTTTAGTAAGTCAGTCTTTTCCAACCAGAGGAACAAACAAGTAGATTGTTGCTGTGGTGTTTTCTCTTCTGACCCATGTAAATTCTACTGCATTTAAACCAGCAAAAATTACATTAAGATACATTTTTAAAATGTTTGTGATTATCTGGATGATATAAACAGGTCTGAAAATGTAAGAGTGGATCCATACTGTTTGGACAACTGTAAACATATGCAGTAATCTCTTCTGAAATGAAACCATGCTTAAACTATCTTAAGTAAGTCATGGGCATGTTAATTATACACACATATATGTGTGTGTATACAAATGTATAAAAAATGTATATATTATTGAAATAGCATCTATATGTATACACACATATATAAACAGTCATGTTTGACCCATGAGAAACCATATGGGCCTGTTTAAGCCTTCCCTTTTGTGCTTTGACACGCATCATTGACTATTCATGGTGCTCGTATTCAGAGTGCATGCTTTTTAGGACACTGAATCATCCCTTATGCTTTTTGCGGAATACATTTACTTGGGAAAATGTAATAAATAACAAGAATATTTACCAATAACATTATTTTTATATAAGCTTATAATTTTTTCTGAGGTCTTCCAGCACCTCTCAGAGTTCAATAAACAAGACTGATCATGATTTAGTAAGACAGAGTTTATGTTCCCTCCAGAATTTGATCTGAAGGAGAAATACACTAAAATATTATCTTTACAGGGCATTTCTACATTCTGGCAAGAGACGGCAGGTTATAAAGATGTTGATGAGTTCATGTGGGAAGTTGTCAATGTAGAGTTGTCTCTATATAAAAAATAATTCTTGTCATACAAAGTGTGAAAATATATTGATCACTGACGATATTATGAACTGCAGATGAAAAGGTAAAATAAAATGTTCTTGCATGGAATTAAAAAAAATTTCTATTTTTCCCCTGTAACAACAAATCCTGCTACTACAGTTTTCATTTGGCAGTGATATCATAAATGTTTTAATAGTAATTACTCAGCTTGGGGTATATAAAGATTTTAGGCTGGGTTATATGGAGGAAAAAAGCTGTTTCAATTCCTTATTTCAAAACAATATTGTTTCTCATGCTCCTTTTCTTTCCTTCCTCCATTCCCTAACCCTGCACTGACTTGGCAGAGCACTTCAAATGTGAGATAAAGAGTACTGTAAGGCATACTGGGGTCCTGTAATTCCCACTGAAACACCATTAAGTAAAGAAAAGATGTCGGGTATAAAACCTGCTGATCCTTAGGGATGACTTGGAGGACATTTTGCCTTTAATAGCTTTATCCCTTGCCAGGCTATAATTCACTTACATTTCTGTCAACAGCCTCATCTATGTATGACTATGACTTTCATGAAAATTACTGTACTATAAAACTTTCTTTACTATGTGATCTAAATTGATTGATACACAGGAGCAGAAAGACAACAGAACCACGATACCATATTATTTTGCCCTCTGCTCTCAATAACTCTGTCGGCTAGGAAATAAAATGGCAGGCAGCACCTCTGAAAATGATTTTTACATGCCTTTAAAAAGACAGTACGCCAAAAGGCAAGTGACCTTAACCAGCAGAAATCTACAAAGATATCTTAGAAAGCCACCTGAACTGAAACGTGTTGTTTGGGCTGGGGTCGGGAGCCAGTGTAGCCTTTTCTCATGTGAGTAGGAGGGTTGACATGCCAGGAACTGCTTTGAAAAATAAGATTTTGCAGGCTCTGAGCACTGGGTAAGCACTTACAGCCTAGCATTTACCAATATGACAACCATAACTGCAATGCAAGAAGAACCAGGTATTTTCAGCTGTGTATATTAGGTCATCTGGATCACGGAGTAAAACGCAAAGGATGACTGAAGATAAATATTTTGAGGATGGCTTTTGCCTCACCCTGAAGGCAATGGCATTTTGATGAAGGAAACCCGTGGGAGCAAGTCTGAGGCTGCCGTGCGCAAGTTGTGCAAGAGATGTGAAAAGAAGAGCTGCCTTGCCCCAGTACGGAAAGCTCAGCTGTCATTGACTGAATCAGTGTGTGGTCACATTGGGACCAGCTGGTTATGAGGGAATTTAATTGGTTTCGGCAAAATTTGGGAAAAGACAGATGTTGCAGGGTTGGCTGTGTTCCTGCAACGTGATTGTCATGGTGTAATTTCCCGCTGGTGTGTTTCGCATCCTCACAAGCCCAATTAACCATCTAAGCTTTGCTTGCAGCAAGCAGAACTAGGAATGCACTGCTTTTCCCTGGAGCAGCTGCTTTCTTGTTTACTGCATGCAAGAAAAAATAAAAAGTTGTCTTTTTCAGTTAACTGAACCGGAGCACCAGCACTTTATACTAGCAAGGCTGTGAAAAGAGGCTATTTCCCGTATTCGCAATGTCTTACATCTCCAGTGCACTCTAACGCTTTCCTTTCAAAGTAACACACTCAGGATTTTTTGCCCCTTTTGCTGGGCAGCCCACAGCTTTCTGTCTGACTCAACCCCTGCCAAACCATTTCCAAAACACACTGGTTTTTTAGCTGTACAACTCTGCGATCACTCTTTTCAGGACCTTAGACCTTCTCATCTAGATGATTCTGCTTACTTTTCTTCCCTGGATTCCCCTATTCCACTTACATCTAGCAAAATCAGCTGTACTACAGCCAACTCCACATAAACAGCATCCTTTCAATTCTTTAAAGAGTTCAAGGAAGGCACCAAAGGTGCTCTGCCCTAAGCAAGTGGGTCTGTGTACTCTTCCACATGGAAGTGTTGAACACTGCATCTATTAAAGAACAAGTCTGACAAGAAGATTTAGATTCTTCCTCTTACTGTCAGAGAAACAGCTTCTTAGTTTTCTCCTACCTTTCTCTAAGACAAGCTGTGCAGTTGAATTTCTTGCCAATGACAGTCTGAAGGGAGGTGATTGTTCTCATTTGTATCCGTTACCTCTATTTAGTCCAACCATCAGCATTTCTTTTCTCTGCAAGCTTTGTGCATTGCCAAAGACACTTGCTTCTCATGCAGGTGACTGGAGTGTTTTAGAGTATGCTGCCCATTAACACAGGATCCATGTGAAGATCAGCATTTGAAGCATCAACACAGTCAACATCAAGAGTTTCCACTGGAGTTCTGCATGACTTGAATATGCAGATGAATAGCACCAACTTCATCTGCAGAATCCAGACATCTTGAGAGAGCAGAATAGTTCCTGGTCTTTACAGCAGTCCCAGAGCAAGGCTCCACTGTGAAACAGAAGAAACACACGCACAAAAAGTGCACACACATAAAAATGAATATTGTAAGGGAGAGTTGCTAATTCTCCGTAAAACTCACATCGCCAGCAAAGAAGAAATTTTATTTTTGATGATCCATCTCTACCTGTCAAGGTTTGAGGCTTACTAAAACTTCAGACTGAAAGTTTGTTACATATTAACTTACAAAAAGTGGTCTATTATGATAAGCAATGAGAGTTGGGGGCTTACAAATGGGAAACGGGACTTCATCCTAACATGAGATGTGACATTGGTACTGTCTAGATGTGTGAACCGTTAGCATTGCCAGGTGTTCTCGGACAGCCCCAAAGAAGCAGGAGTATAGTCATATATGTCCTTCCATGTAGGTTAATAGGTTCAGGGGAGAAAACAAGTACTTTTGCAATGCATAATGGACTCTTCTATGTGCCTTAGATATTACTCAGGTCTTACCCGGGTATAGATCTGCAGGATTTGTAGATATTGAGGGACCTTGAATAATTTTCTCTCACCTAGTTAACACCAAACAGGTTGTATTTAACAAATGCATATCTCCAGGAGAGACATTTAATCTTGACACAAAGACATGAAACGATTACAAATTTACTATTTCCCTTGGGATTTCCGTATAATGATTAATCATCTTCATTGTGGGAAAAATGTCATGCCAGAAATGTCTGGCATCAGTTTCTGTCCATATGTTCTTATTATGACTCTACTATATTAAATATCCCCATAATACATAATTTATTGCTGTGAAGGCACTTGCAAGCAGTAATCAAGCCACCTCTCCAGCGCATATAAACATGCACAATAGAGAAACAGAAAAGAAAGCTCAAAGAAAGACACAAAATGCACAACTAGACCACACTGCTTTGATGCGTTTATTTTTACCTGACTAAAATCTTGTTTTACTTAAATAAGCAGACAAACCAAACCACTTGCAGCCTGGTAACCTACATATAGCTTGAACACTATTGAAAACAAGCAGAGGAAAAGTAAAATAAATCACTCCTCTGCCTTAACACAGCCTATCTAATACTCTAATCCCTCTCTCAGCCCTCTCCCATCCTTTTCTTGTTTTACTTTTTTCTCTCTTTTTTCTTTTCTTTTGAATTTGTATTCCAAGCTTTTATTTAAAAATGGTTTTGAGCTTACCCATAGAACCATAGAACCATA
>VXBO01007953.1:26928-186911 GCA_013400135.1 Rhinoptilus africanus
CCTTGCAAAGGGGGTTTTACCCACCGGGTGTATTTGCGTGGGGAACTCCGTGTATCCAGCTTGGGGGGGGGTGTTGGAAAGTGCCTGAAAATTGGTGTTTTCCCCCAAAGCCCCCTCCGCGGCGAAGCGAGCGAGGGGAGGAGGGCCGAAGGCTCCCTCCTCTCAGCTGGGACTTGGGAGAAGTTTGTGTTCCGCTGCTGAGCTGCCGCCGCCGCTCCCTGCAGCTGGAAACCGGCAGCCGGGCGCCGTACAAAGGGGGATGTCACTTCACGGAGCTGAGAGAGTTTTTATCCCGCTTCCCCTCTGCAACAAAATCTCTTGCTTTATAGGGCACACTTGGTAAGAAAACCGAGGTGTTTTTCCCTTTTTTTTTTAAATGCTGTAAGTGTAACTCCGGTGACTACTGCGCTGTGTTCAGTTTTTCTGGGAAGGAATCACCTGCGGTGTTTGCATCCATGGTTTTGCTGTTTACTTGGGTTTTTTTTTCATACGAGGTGGGGGAAGAGGCTAATTGCTGACAGTTAATCAACCACGCTTTGATTTTGAAAATCCATCAGCACTAGTGTGTTCCGATGAAAGCTTGAGTAAAGGTGGTTTACGTTGAAGTAACTGCCCAGTCTGCAGTTGCTCGGTACTGTGGAAAACAAAAATTTTCCTCTCCTCCTTACCCTTTTTTTTTCCCCTATGCATCTGTTTGCCATATTGTATCCTGTTTGCAAAGATACAAGTATACTTATTTAAATAGGCTGTGTAGCGTTTCCTACTCCTATTGTGGCGGTTAAACACCAGTTTTCAAAAGTTAAGTTGGGTCTGGAGTATAGAGAGGAACTGTTTCCCAATTAGTATGTTTTACTGAGGATGATTATATCCATTGTTAATAAGCCATTCGTTTTGCTCTAACTTGCTGTCCAACCTAGTTCAAGTGACACCACAGAAATCACTGTCATATGTAAAGTCACATAATATTGTCACTGTAACTTCTTCAAATTTGTCTCAAAATAGTGATGGTGTCCTTTTGCAAAATTTTGTATACTTGAAGATGCTTAATAAGACACTTTGAAGAAACATCCAGTTTATAATTCGTCCAGACTGTCATTTCTTTTCTCATCTCTCATCTTTGACAAGGACATTTGTATCTGAACGGCATTTTTGTTTCTTCTGTGTTCATGTGCTCCTGATGTTTGATCACCTACCTGAAGTCATAATCTTCTGTTTGTGACATGATAGTAATTTTCCTACTGGCTAATTGTTACCTTAGATAGAGATAAACAGCAGGAACAGCTGAACTCTGTAGAAACAAAAATCAAATTTTAATGCATTCATCCTCCCTAATAAACAACATCTATGCAAGTAGAATTGGTTTGAATAAGATGTGTTGAGTTCAGAAGAGGTGTCAGCAGTTCCTTAATGAGGCAGAGACAGTGCCAGCGTGAGTATGAATAAGTTTATACATGAAAGTGGAGGTGAAGTTATGAAGTTCACTATTTGGTTTGTGAATTCGATGCTGTGAAGGATGCCAAGCCAACAGCTCTAGAGTCTGAAACTCAGAAAATGTAATAGTGTGTATCTGTGGATTGCAGCACCCTCTCTGCTTACAAAACTAGCCTCCCTGTTCTCATTGACTTGAAAAAAAAGCAAATGGACAGACGTTTACAACAACTGAACTGCGATTGTTAATCCGAGGAAGCTATGGTAGACCCGTTTACCAATCTGGAAAGGAATAAAACCGGTAACCTGGAAGTGCGGTGCCCTGTAAATCAAAAAGGTCTTGAAGAAGTATTAGGTCATTACTAGCCAGAAATCGTTGCGCAGGGCAAGGCCCCTGTCTTTCAAAGTCATCCAAGGACTGCGATAAGCCAGATCCTACTGACATTTTCAGGGCAGGTATTTGGATTTCTAAGAGGCAGGAGGTAACTGTTGTGACAGCTTGCTGTGGAGGTTCTGTGGTTGGTGGGTTTTTTTCATATTCTGGCTGATGGAAGAAAGGAGTCACTTTCCTGGAACCTCTTGACCCTTGTCACAGTCCGATCTCTGTTCTCCTCTCTCGGACCCTAGCTTGATTTGTGGGATTGGGCTTCCTCCTCTCTGACCATCAACGGTGCCTCTTGAAGCCTTTCCCTGAGGGTGCATATTGAGGAGCAAGTTAGAGCTGCTTCATGGCAGCTTTGCTGTATTCTTCATGACAGCTCTGAAACCAATCAGGATCTTGTTAGATAATTGACAGTTGCAAAGAAGCAATAGCAGTGGCATCACATCTGTCAGGGAGCTACAGATAAAGCGTGAAACTGAGGTTTCAACTTTTTAATAAGTGATAAAGAGAGGGTTCTTCCTGTGCAAGTATTCATGGCTTACTTTTCTTCCAGAAATAACTCTCCAGTCAGCATGTAATCACTGTTTTGTTTTGGTTTTAACCCCCAATCATGCAGACAGTGTATAAAGCTCGTGTTTGAGTATCAATCTTATAGCTGATGTTTGTACAGACATACTGAACCTTGCAGGCCCCTGTGCTTGAGGTCAGTTAGGGGAGAAATGAAAATGCCTGTTTGGTAGTGGGCATTTTAAAACTATGGCTTCTCTCTTGCACATTCTGAAGAGGGTTTTTTTTTTATCTGGTGTTATTGTTTTAATACTGTTACTGTTTTAAACTGTTGTTACTTCCTTTTGATAAACAGATCATCTTTGCTTTTTGTATCTTTTAAATAGACTCGTTTGCATGGAGTTTAGGAAAGTTTAATGTTCAAGACTTGTGATGCTGTGGCTGGAGGTGTTTGCACATATTTTTCTACTAGAAGTCAGAGAAGGGGACAAGCAATAGGCTTTTTACTTCTGGTGTTTCCAGCTGGAGCTATTTTTTTGCCTTTAGCCAAAGGGTCGCTTCACGTAGGACTGTATGATACTTGATACTTAAATTTGATAATGAGACTTGGGAATACCTTTTTTTTTTTTTTTNCATGGTGTATTTCTTCACCCAAACTTGAATCAACTGTATTCTAGTCATGTTTTCCCATTGTGTGGTACCTCAGAAATCAGTGTGCCTTTGTCTTCTGTGATTTCCAATGCATTTTCCTCTTTCATCTCTCCATAGAACAGTCTGAAATTAGCATGATCTAAGGTGTTACAAAATCCACCATTACTTTAATAGTTTTTGCAATTGCATCTCTGTGATACAGTTCACTTATCATCAGATTGCTTTAGCTTTTCTTTAAAACTGAAAAACTAGGGCTTAGAAAGCTTGATGGAGTTTTTTTGCTCTGTCTTGGAGTGAAGTGTTTTTGGCAAGGTGCACTAAAGATATGGGGAAGTTGGGGGGATATGGGTGAAGCTGTGTATATCTGGTCAGAGGTGTCTGCAGACGATGGGCTTCTTATAGGCTTCAGTGGGAGTTATTTAAAGATATTCAGCTGAAAATCCTTGTTCGTGTTTCATACCAATAGTGATTAGAGGGGCATTAATCATATTCATGTTTCCTTTTTCCCTGGTGAATGGATTACATCTGCATTCCCCTAGTTCTAGGTAAGGAATTTGGCTAGTAGCTGTAGAATGGGTAGAGGTGGGGTGTTTTTCGCGTGAAGATAGATCAGGATCTGAAGCATAGGAACCTTTTAAACTCTGTCTTTGGGAGCTGGAGAAATCTGATTCCTTTGGACATGTGTAATCCACCTTCACGATGATGTCGCATTTCAAAAATGCCAGCTTCAAAAATATCTGCTGCAGTGCACGTAATAAGGGATTTACTTTTTAGTTCAAATCAAGTAGAGCCAAAGATTATTCTTTTTCCTTACGAGGGAGTGGGGTAGGGGAAGAAAACAGGGAGAAACAGGTCTCAGTTTCTGATCTGTCACCATTCATCTCCTCTGGCAGCCAGTCTGCAGACTTAAACACTATATTCTTTGTCCCCAGCATATTTAACCTCATTAATTTCCTACGAAATGCTAAATACTTGGATTGCTTTGCTAGTGGCTTCTTCAAAAGAGTCCACTTCCTTGTACTATAGGGAGGGGTACGTGTCATTATTGAGTGGCACCAGAAACGCAGTCGTTACTAAAGCTTTGTTGCATGCTCCTGCTTCTGGCTGAGCTGGTGGCTCTGCTGTGCCTGGGAGCGTGCTCAGCTCCTCTGCCGGTTCTCCTGCTGGGGAGCTCTCCTGCTTCAGCCAGCTCACCTGAGGGAGTCTTGGTTAGTAAACTACGTGTGGTTGGTGAAATTCTCTGCTGCCCTTCCTCTTCTTTGATGGCACGTGGGCGCCATTTGTACTTCGAAGGCAGTTGTTGCCAGTGAAGCAGAATTTATATTGGTAAGGAATTCCCTACAGATGGACTTCTACCAATGATAAAAATTGCTTTGGTAGACATGAGGGGGATGCAGCTGCCTCGCAGACGTCAGGGATGGTCTGTTCACATGCATCACGTAAAGCAGTTGGCATCGAACCTAAACGCTGTGGCTCACCAAGGCTGACTGTTGGTGTGTGGACATGAGGTTTAGGATGAGCATGCGCTGAGTACTTCCACTTCTCTGCCTATTCCAGAAGGTAATTGCTGTTAGGTGAAAGAAGTACAGTCTCTGATCATAACCTTTATTTTTTCAAATCTTATGACACTTGTGTAGTTTCGGAGCATATACCACTTGTAGAGTTACAGAATATGTGGCGTCCTAAACAAATAAACTGTGTCATTCCTTTGTGGTAATTGTCCAAGGCTTGGAAGGGGAAAGCATTGCATCTCTAATGGATTATACATGAATGCTCCATATTGACACCCTAAATGTTAAGTAACATTTTCTTATTTATATATTTGGCAGGCAAGCTGACATAGAGAGTCTTCATTAAGCTCTCTAGTTATTCTTGTAGTTTATAAATATTTATGGCAAGAGATTTACAGTGTTAACAAGCTCAATATTTGCTCCGCATGGACAGAACTTGGTCTGAACACGGTGATGGTGTTTCCAAGTAGAACTGAGCTTGTTGTCGTTTCTCCTTTCCCTTATGTTCTCCTCTGAGACCGTTATGAAAACAGGGTGGGTTTTTTGTCTCCTGGTACAGGAGATCTTGCTATAAACCTTTCTATTTCAATAGAATTGGCACAGTCCCCCACCAATTTTGAAATGGAGTCAAACCTAACAGTCTATAATAGAATGGGAATACTGTAATACCTTTAACAATTTGATTTATAACACAGTGTTAAGAATGTACTGCTCCAAGTGTAGGTTAAAATAAGCGATGGTTTAGCTAGTAATACTTTGTTTCCTTTGCAAAATGTTATAAACTATTTGGAGAAAGAAGCATGCCAGTTTAAAAGATGGAATGCTTTCTGAGCTTCATTATTTATACAGAGAGAACAATAAGAAAATGTTTTTAATATAAACAGACATGGAAAATGGCAACATTCATGCAGATATTTTTTTTTAGTATCTTGTTACAGGATCACATTACCTAAATAGAATTACTCCCTCGTGATATAATCAATGTGGCAGAAATGGGATTATAGTTTTAATTCTGTTTATGAGGGCCATGTGTAAGCTCTTGATGTCAGATTTGAAAAGTAATCATATTTGAGACAGAAAATCTTAACCAACTAGCTATATAATTTCGCTTAATCAAAAATCATTTGTTTTCCTTCTCTATAATACTGAAATGTCATTTTCTCCTTTATATTTTTCCTCTTACTCTTTCCCCCTTGGTCAGTTCCCAGAGGAAAACATAGTTTGTATGTTTTGGTGTTGTTTTTTTTTAATTAAAAAACTGTTTATGCCTCCAGAACTCCTCAATAATAAGCATTCTCCTCTGTCCATTGTCAAATTGTTCAGGCTTCTAGAAGGTGGTTGATGTGTTTGCTTGAATTCTGGAAGTTAAGGGTGTGTGGGAGGTAACAGAAACGTAAGGTCTCATAGAATTTCAGACTCTTTTTCCTCTGTTTCTCTGTCAAAGCAATGAATAAAACTCTTGCTTGTACTCATAGTATTAGTGTTAATTAAAATGTTAACACTTTGGAAATCCAAGAATTCTCTTGTCCATGCATGGATTAATAGAGTAGGAATATTAAGACTAATAGAAGAATAGGAATTTATAAACCTTGTAGGGACTTACTGTGTCCATTTGGAAAATACACTGGTCTTCTAATAACTCAGAAACATAACTGAGGCTTAACAGTTAGCCTTTATGCTGTAGGTAATAGCAAAATTCATAAGTAAAATAACTCCAAGTTGGCTAAGTTAGTGTTTGTGTTTGTTTTTTTTCTTTCGGATTACCAGAAATGAGTCATATTCAATATGAAAAAGGACCAGATCATTCACCTTTTTCAAGCGAACCTGTGTGTGTGCCTGCGTGGGTTTTTTTCTTATGTATCACTACATCTAATGTAGGCCTGTTGAAAATTTGACATTATTAGTGCTGCGATGTGAGTGTTCTTGAGAGTTAAAAAAATAAAATGATTCATGTATGTCCAACTGTGTTTTCAAAAAAAAAAATCAAATGTGCAATAATTTTAAAAATTATTGAAGGTTGTGCACATCTTTCCTTATCCTTTAAAAACAGTCCCTAACTGTTCACTGGAACTTGAATTGTTATTGATTGTATTTATCCATCATAAACTTACTAGTCTTAAGAATTTGACTGTTTAAAGTGTAATACTGCTTGAGAACTTTTTTCTTTTGACTGATAGAAAGTTGTTTTAAACTTGCACTGTATTATCTTTAAATTACCGTATAAAACTATTTTCTAATTCAGTGTGAATCCTTCATATTTTTTCAAAATTGTTGATGCTGGCTTGCCTAGTAGAAAGTATTTTGCCTGCATGAGAAACAAAATCTGTGAAATTTTGTCACTTCTTGGAGCTATGGCTTATTTTATTCTCAAGATATGTTATGATGGATGAACTGACAAAGATGTCACTCATCCAACTTGGTCTGGAAAGTATGCCACAAAGGAATCTGTGGATACCTGATAGGTTCTGTGTTGAATTGGAGAGAAGTGGGGATGAAAATCTGATAAACTTCTTAGGCAGTACTGTTGCTTCCCCAACCCCCTCTGTCCCAAATCGGTCCCAGCTGAGGGCGGTCACTTTTGTGCTCTACTTGTCAGTGCTGGCAACCTTTTCTGTTTTATGGGTCATTCTGTCCTCTAGTTGGGGTCTTTTGTGCGAAATTCTGTGTTAATGCTTTACAGCAGCTTCCTGATAGTGCTCCAAAAATCTAAACAAACAAACTTAACCACAAAAAAGAATAAGTCAAAAAGTTGGTTTGTTTTTTACCTGATGAGACAAACTGACAGACTTAAGAAATATTTTTAAAGTACAAGGCATGCCAGTTCAGATAAACTGATGAAAGTCATCTAAGGGTAGCTCAGTGCCTATGAACGTCTTGTCAATGTGGAAAAAGCTTTGTTTAAAGGTAAACCAGTATGCCGCTGCTCAGGGTGTGGATTTTTTTGGTCCACGTGGAACTATTAGCAATCTGGGTGAGACCCCATAGCTGGGGTTATTACCACTCGGTCTCTGCCAGTAAAACTAGGGGCCTCCAGCTTTGTTGGTGAGTGGTGATTGAAGGCAGAGGCAATAACACTCCCAGGCCACTCTCAACTGGATGCACCCCCAAACACGCGCGCTGTCCAGGCTGGAGCTGCTCGTGAACTGTGATTGCTCCAGACCAGCAACAAAATTTTGAAACATTCCTGTCTCAGTTTGCCGGGATGCACAAGGTGTATCTTGCAGCCTTTAGCTGTCCTAGGCTCTGGGGAAACAGACTGCCTCTGTCACAGCATCACAACGTTGTGTCTCAGTGCTCTAATTCGGTGGAGGGACTTAAGCAATGCACAGTCTTTTGACAACTTCATGAGGGATATGATAGAGACTTTTGGTTTGTTTCCTTACTGTTAGAAGCTCTGTAGGAAACGATGATGCCAGAAGGTGTGAAGGGTAGTAGTATTTTGCTTCAGCGTGATCAGGTTGTCTTATCTGCCATCATACGGCTTCTAGTTTGGATTGCAAAATATCATCCCTATTCAGATGTGGGACTCTAATTGGTGCAGTAGAGCAAAACAAGATTTCTTTTTCTGCCTGAGTGAAGATGCATGCTTGGTAGAGCTGTCAGAAACATACCTTGCAGACAGGAGATGCTTTGCAGCAGTCTACATGCATGCTAACTTTTTCATTAAACAGATTGTGTCGATTTAAGCACGGGTGTTTCCAGTAGAACTAGGGAAGTATTGCCAGTGTGTGTGGAACTGGTATGACTTCTTCTGCAGTGCTGTGTGTTGTTCTGACAACTGTTTGAGAAACTTGGAGAGTGTTGAAGGAAGGTTATGAGGACACCTGAGGAAATAAAGTGTAATGTTGAGGTTCTGCAGACATGAATACAGATCATGGTGCTACTTGGTCACGCATCCCTGTGAGCCTTTCTGCTTTCCAGAGTCTGCTGCTGGCCCAGGAAAGCGTACTGTGCTGCTGCCAGGTCACTTTTATTTTCTTGCCACTTTGTGGCTCCCTTTTGTCAGTAGCAGGATCATGGAATAAGGTGGTAGTGTTACACGGCAGTGCAGCTGCAAGCAGATGCCTGACCTGGGAGCATAGCTCTCTGTTCATCCTAGGCTGTTGTCAGCAAGATAGATGCAGCATATTAAGTTATAAAGATGTCAACTGCCAGTCAAAGCGGTGTGTTTTATCCCCATGAGAGTGCAGTGGAAAGAACTTCAGAGCAGAAGAGTCAATGTTAGGGAAAGATGAGCCGAGTCCCCTTTCCCTTGCTGAGGTGGTGGGTCAGTGGGAGTGTGCTACCCAGCACTGAGACGAGGCGTGCTGTGATAATCTGCAGATCGTCAAGTGCTGGCCGTACGGCTCTGCTGCCAACAGGACGATTTGACAGGCTATGCCTGCCATTGAGAAAGTTATTTGCCTTTCATATGCTGTAGGGTTTGGTGTACTTCAGTCAGGTGTGCTTTTGCTATATTCTGCCAAGTCTATTCGCTTTTTATGCCTGGACCTCGTATTTCTATCCTTCCCTGTGCTCCATTTTTTTCTGCCTCCCATTCTTTTGCCTCTATCAGTCTAGCTGTTCAGTAAGAGAAGTATTTTTTTCCTGTTATTCAGCAGGCCAAAGGATGACTTACTGCCCTTCTACCAGCTAGTCTTGCTTGCAGGATGTCTTGGTCTCCAAAGTTCCTATCTGGCCAAAGGCCTGTGAAGCTAACAGTAGAGTCTTGGTGCAGAATTGAAGTGCTGTTGTTGCTGCTTGGTGTCTTTGCTTTTGACTGATGTTGTTACTCATCTCGTTCACTGGCAAACTTGACTGTTCCTGTCAGATTTTGAATTACCATCTGAACAGCCCTTGGATGGCTTTAGCATGTAGAATATGCTTTGTTACCTGAAAAGAGGAGAAAAGGTCCTTTCTGATGAGCTTGGGCTGCCTCATGCTTGTTTACTAAAGTCCTGGTTGCCCCTGCTGTGTCCTGTAAGTGTATTTGTTAAAAGAAGGAGGTTCAGAGAGAAGAGAGCTCTCTGTCCGCAGTGAAGGTGGAATGGGGTACTGGTAAGTCAGTTCATTAGTTTTCGGAAAAAAAAAAAAAAAATTGTATGGAACTGCGTGGAATAAATCAGGAAAGGTGCTGTGATGGAGCGCTTTGCAAAATCCTGGCCTGCTGCTTGCTGTGCTGAAACTCTTATGTATTTCCTGGTGATATTTTGTTTTTTTGAAAATATGCACCATCTTTGTATAAGTTTCTTGAGGATGGATCCCTCCTTTTTGGGTAAGTTTATTTTCATTTGCAACTTGTCTCTCTGCTGGTTTGATACAAGTCTCCCAAGCTTTTATTCCCAATGCTACCTTTTCCTTCTTGCTCTTCCAAATTAAGCAGCAAAATTCAAAACCATTCACAGATAACAACTGTACAGAATCCCTTAGAAGCATAAGGAATGATGAAGAAATTTGAAACCTGGGCAGTTGAGGGAGAGTCCTCACAACTCACTGTGCCAGAACCTTTGTGTCCATCCAGAGAGTTTTTCTTACATTCTTGTATTTGCTCTCTGTGGGACCTCTTGGGAATGGTGAGGATTGTCTTACATAGAAGGACTTCTGTGTATAGAATGGTTTTGAGGAGGTTGCACTTAATGCTCTTTGCTGGTTTTCTGTACCAATTCGTCTGCTTTTCCTTCTCTTGTGGGCTGAATGGGGGATGCATGTCATTCCATCAAGGTGTCTGGCAAATCCTTTGTGCTTCCTGTGCCTCATGCAGGACAGTGTGTATTTTCTTGGCATATCTCATCACTGCATCTCCTCTTTTCCAGTCCTCATGGCAGTGTGCTTGGCAGTATTTTAGCAAAACTTGGAGTTTTTTAGCAAAACTTCTAAAAGACAGGGAGTTTTCTCTTCCCAGCTCGCGGACATCTTCTTCCAATGTCCAGTGTAACAATCTGTGAGTTTCTTACCGGTGTACTCCTGCATGGATATTTCTTTCCACAATGGAAGTGATTTCCTAGTATTACTCTCTGGGCCACACTGGGATTCTGGAGCAGGTTGTCCCGACTTATGGTTGCCACCTCTAGTCTGGCAGGCCCTGTTCCTAAACTGGAGGTTCACAGGCAACTGATACAACTGATTTGTCAAAACTGATGCAGTCCTCCCCATCCCTTATCTGCTAGTACTTATGTTTCTCTGATTTTGTTCTGAACTAAAACCTACTTTTTGGCAGGCAGGGGGAGAGCACGGTAGCCTTCTGCTGGTTTAGCTCCCTGCATTCTCTCACTGTGGTGTGGGACAAGTGCTAGAGCCAACACAAAGGAGAGGTTGGAAACCGACAGCTGAAAGTGGAGCCTGGGAGAAAGGATATGGCTGCTGTTACATCTTGAGCAGATCTAGCAGGCTGCCAGTGGAAGTGGGGGAGAGCTGCTCCCCCTTCCAACCCCCTGCTGCTTGCCTTATGTTAGTTTTGGAGTTTGCTGGACCACTTCTTGAGTCGATTCATCTCGCTAACCCAGTCAAACTTCTTCACTGACGCAATGACTTGAATCAGCTTGGGGAGGGGCCCTTAGCTAAGGGAGGGGGTAGAACAGCATTTCTGGGGGCTGGGAATGAGAAAAAAGGGTTTTGGGAAAATGAGATGACGCTAATTGCTTTAACCAGGCTAAATTCCACATCGGTGGAAGAGAATGAGCATGCTGAAGGTAACACTGACCTCGTGGCACTCAGAGGTGTCATGGATGATTAAAAGTGGAAAAGGAGCAAGTGGCAACTTGTGGAAAAGGCCTCTGGACTAGTTAAAGAAAAGCAGGTAAAATTCTGGACAGCTTAAAGTAGACACTTAAAGACCAAAAAAATTGAAAAACATTTTTATCTGGAAAAGTGATCTTCTTATGTTGGTTCATCACGTTGCATCCTGTGGGCTGCAGCATTTTTAAGCCAGTACTGGGCACTCAAAAATCAGATGTACAAAGCAAGACTTAAATAAACACGTGTTAGGAAAACCCGACTTAAGTAACTTGGGGATTAGCAACTTTCAGTGAGCTAGAGAGAGAGACAAGAGCTGTAGCCAAGAGAAATATTTGCTACAAGAACTGAAGTTTGCTGGTGAGGAGAAGGATGCTGATGTAGAATTCTAGCTGTAAAGGCAGGGCAAAAAAGGCAGTGCCTGGATTATATTCAATTAATATTGAATGTGGTAAGCTTAGGGAAGGTGTTAGGTGAATATCAGAGTTAAGAGGCAGTTAGGCTCAGTTATGGGCAGGAGCTTCTTAAGATTTTTGTTGCAGTTCAAATGTGTTAAACTTCAGTTTTTGTAACTCTTGTGTTCTCTAAGTAAGCGTTTATTCCTGCTGGTGGATACAAAAAAAAGCTTATTTTGTAACTAAGCATAACTTTTACTCTGTATTGGGTAGTTAATTAGAAGAATAAACTACATGTAGACCTCTCAGGTGATAGAGGACATGGTAATAGTCACTACTGTTCCAGTTGCTGATTTCCAAGATAGATGTGGGGGTTTTTACTTTTAAAAATGTATGGGGCAGGGCGGCATCTTTTGTCACAATTTTCCTTTTAGCAATGGTGTTTGAGTCAAGTAAATGGTAAAGATGATACTAGGTACTAATGCTGCCAATGTTAGTAATCGAGTTTTATAGGATATTGAAGCCTTCGTGTTTTCTGGGAAGGGTTGGAGGGGGTGGGGGAACAAACCTGCTTTTTATTATTTTGGTGATGCGTGCTTCATTCCTGAATGTCGCAACAAATTGGAAAGCTTAATAACCTCATCTGCCAGCCCTGCAGAATGTGTTACGAGTTGTGGCTTTGAATGAATCTGCGTGAAACTACACATCCGAAGTGTAGCTGTGTTTCTTCTGAGCCGTCATTCAAATAACTTGTATCATTCATGAAACGGAGGTTTTCTCCCGGCCCTCCTCAGCCCGCTCTGAGGCCCAGCAAGGAGCGAATAACCTGTGCAATGCAGTTGTATTAGGCTCGGCAGTGTCTTCAGGCTTCGGTGATTACACTTGACATGCCTGGTGTTCCAATTCAGTGCATGCTGTGTGCATGGGTACTCTTGCTCCGTGTTGCACATAATAATGGAACCTGTACTCATTTGTGCATGGATTTACCTTTTCTCCAACGCTGGGCATGCTGTCTTATTAGAGAGAGCTCTGCCAGTTGGCCGCACGCTTTCCTGTGGTGCGCTAGATGACATGGAGCTGGCTATTAACTAGATTTTTCAGGTTACAATTGTATGCAGGCTTTAAAAAGTAGAGTTTTTTATTGCATACCTATTTTTTACCACTTTATAAGGATTCTGCTTTCTAATTTAAAGAAGTCTACCCCTTCTCCATGGAAATACAATCTCGAGACTAAATATTTTGCTGCACAATTAAAAACTTGCTTTCTGGAGTGCAGAATTTAGCATTATTAAAACCAAGAAAGCTTCCTCTCTCCCCCCATTTCAGTAACTTTTTGTCTAAAGATTATTATAAATCAATTTATATTCAGTGTGTCAAAAATTAGGATGATAGCCTGAACAATTTCATCAGTTTATTTTGTGTTTGAAAAAGAAAGCAAGCAAAAAACCATACATAGCAGAACTTGTTTATTTGGAGGTAGATTAAGGAACTCCTTAGTTCCTTCAGCGTGTCCCAGTACACACGTGGCAGTGTCTTTGATAAACAGTTTGGCGGTAATGAGGGGAGTAGTCTGATCGTGGCTTTTGAATGTTCTGTGGAGTGTGTTAGTATTTCTCATTTCATTGTGAATTTCTCATACAAGGAACTGTGTCTCTTCTGCAGTGTAGCCCTTGACGTTATTAAACCATGCACGTTTTGGGTTTTATCAATGTAAGCCCTTTCGGTTAGGACATAGATCCTGCTAGAAGTTTAATGTGCCACTTATACTGACACCTGTATCTGCAAGAATTCTGTTAAATTTGTGTGGTGGCAGGTAGAGGAGCATTTAGTGTGCCAATCACAGTATGTATCCAAATGCTGCTGTACAGCTCTGTTGCTACAGTGCCTGAGTAAACACAGGGAAAGGTAGAAATGTTTTCTGATAGTGGGTTTAAAAGGATGTGATTGTCCGCTTTATACAATTGTAGTATGTTTCTTAACATTTTTTTGAAGTAGGTACGAGGCTGGCATTTTCGTAATGTTCTATATAGCTTGTGGTTAAGGACAATTAATTGGCCATATTACATTTAAGAAACTACCTGTTTTCATGGTTACTGCGTTTCATTAGTCATCTTGGGTGTTGTGTATGAAAAAATACACAGCCCTCACAAACCATCAGACTAAGCAAATAAAGCGTATAAAGTAAAGGCTTTGTGTTGGACAACTAAACAGGAGTGGTAGAGCTGAGTTTGAAAGAACCTAGTGTTGTCCGTTCCTGTAGATTTATTTTTCTCCCTACCTCCTCAGACCAATGTCAACACTCTAAAACAACATTCCTCTCGTGCTGTGCGATGAATTTTGTATTTGTGTGTATTATATGTAAAATGTCCAGCATATATCATTTTGGAGCTTATCAACACACAGGTGGTTTTGATAGCTTGACATCAATTATGCTTTTATAGAAGTGGGGTGTATATTACTAAATTCTAGCAAAAAAAAAAAAAATCTTTGCTCAGGTGGGCCAGCACTGTGTGCTTCGAAAACTGCTTTACCCTTGTCTTTCAGATTTTTATTTAAGCATCATTCTCTACAGAACAGTGTGATTTGGGCACTTCAAACCTCCTTTTTCTTTGTTCTCTTCCTTCTTCTTTAATCTTGTTTTAATAATGCACAGCCTAGAATAATGAGCTGCCTATTACGAAGTTACCATCTTTAGTTGTAGCACTGTTGAAAGGCTTCGAGTTGGTGCTTGTTAGTCAAACTTCAAAATGTCCCCCTACCTTTTCCTTATTTTAGATTAGTAGTTATGGCCTGAAACGCCATCATAGTGCAAGTTATACTTGATATGAGTGGTGTTAATGCATCTGCCTGTCCCCCACCCCTTATTTCTCCCATTTAAAGCTGCCCCACTGTTGCTGTATGCGAACCGACGTGATCTGCGACTGGTGGATGCTGCGAACGGGAAGGAGAACGCAACGGTGATTGTGGGTGGCTTGGAGGACGCGGCAGCAGTGGACTTCGTGTTTGTGAAGGGGTTGATATACTGGAGTGATGTAAGTGAAGAAGCCATTAAACGAACAGAATTCAATAAATCTGGGAGTATACAAAATGTGGTCATTTCTGGACTTCTGTCACCTGATGGGCTGGCATGTGACTGGCTGGGAGAGAAATTATACTGGACAGATTCTGAAACAAACCGGATTGAAGTTTCTAATTTAGACGGATCGCTGAGGAAAGTTTTGTTTTGGCAAGAATTGGATCAACCCAGAGCAATTGCCTTAGATCCTGCAAGAGGGTAAGTCTCTTAAAACGAAATAATTACAAATCTGCTACTTCTTGTATGTTGAATGATTTTTAAATAAGCAATGGTACTGTTATTAAAGTCATCCTGACCATTTTGCATTATTTGCTTCTCTTTCTATTAGTGTGACTCGAAAACAATTTGCACTTCTGAAATTGCCTTCATACTGGTTTGTGAACAACTAGGAATCATCAGACATTTAAAAAAAGTACTAGAGAATTATTTTGGCAATAGTGCAGAAAATAAACAGAAATGTATTGGATTTTACATTAGAAATTCTCCCAATCTGCTTGAAGGGCCATCAGCTGCCTGTGGACAGACTTAGGCCTCCCTGCAGTGTCAAGTAGCAGAATTTTTTTTGTTCATTTATGCTTTATGGAAACGGCAAAAGAAATGAGAGAAATCAGTACACTCTATTATTAATAATTTGAGACATCTTTAACCACTTAACCAAAAAATTTACAGAAGGGGGGGGGGTTCTCTTCACCCTTCAGGGAACGTTTGTTTTGAAAAGTCCTGTGTTTAGGCTTAGCCCACTCTAGAACAGGTCTAATTTTTCTTAGCTTTCATTTCAGTCCCTGAATGTGACTTACAGTGTAATCTTATTGTTCCATTTTTGGGAGAAGGCTGTGGTTGCCAGAAATGCTAAATTCAGTGGTGTTTTTGGTGATGTTACGTAAATGGCTAGCTTGAGGCTACCCTGGAGGTAGTCAACTGTTGTAAAGTGACTGGTCTCCTGAAGTGAAAAACTAATGGAATATCCTTGATGCTGTGTAATCTTTAGATAGTTGTTCTTCTGTATTATAGATCATATTTATGCTATCTTTTTTTCCTGAACAAGCAAGAAAATTAATCTATCGTATTGCCATTTCACATGCTATTTTTTTTTTTCAGTCATTGTTTTTCGCGTAGAAATCAAGACTTTTTTTGCAAAGATGAGGGCTGGTTTAGCTGCTTCTAGCTTCTTTACATTATAATTTGGTGCACTTTTGTGTTTGGGTCTTGTCCTCAACAAGAAGAAAGTCTTTGTAGAACATGGCTTCTTTCCTGAGCTTCATAGAAACACCATATATTGAATATTTTTTTCCCACAGTTTCAACAGGCCTTTGACAATATATAAATAGGAAAGATGTTTCTTTTGCGTTACTTAATATTTCCAGCTTTGGAAATAACACAAAGGATGGATTTATGCCTCTCCTCTCTCTTTACAACTTACAAATTGGAGCCAATGATAGCATTAGTTTTATTTTCTTAGATTCTAAAACCATTTAAGTACGCAAGAAAAGATGTAACACTCGTGCCCCTTCTACCCACCATCCCAAACTGAGAGAGAAAAGGGAGGAAAAACACAATCAAAGTGGTTTTGATTTGGCTTGTAGCCAGAGAGACACTGAGATTCTCATTAGTGAGGAATAACACACTCTTGTCAAGCCAGTTGTTCTTTTTTAGAAGAGTATTTCTATTTTCCAAATATGTACAGTAATATGTTCAGTGATCAAAACTAGATGATTGCGTACTCTTGCACTCTTTCATAATACTTTACATGAAGAGGAAACTACAAGAAGAAAATTGAAACAGATCAAAAGTAAAGTGAACTCGTAACTTTTTCCATACTGATGATCTGTTAAAGCAGTAGAAGGAAACACTTCAATATGCCTAGATTTAGAAGGAAACAACTCAAACAAAAAACCCAAACAACAACCCCTCCTTCACCAAAACAAACACAAAAACCCAACCAAAACAAAAAAACCCTCCAACAACTCTAAATCTCTGTAGAGGTCACTTACTAGCTTGTTATCTGAAAGGTGTTCTTTAGGAAGGTAATACAGTAATATGTCAATTTTCTGTCTTACCATATTGCAGTTGCAAAAATTGCAGTTCTCTTATGCAGTTCTATAACGGAAAAGTCCTCAGCTTTTAATAAATCTGTTTACATTTCAGAACTTCCTTCAAAGCTTGAAACAGAAATGGAAGGGTGGCATCAGCACAGGGATATTTTAAAAGTCTCCATACTGTTCTTGTATGCATGCTTCTTTCACTAATATTTACATTTTTCTAGCCCTGTAAATGTCTTTTGGTTCACACTGTTGCCTGGCAGACAGTGGTAGGAATAAGCCATAAAAGGATCTAAGGACAGTTAATAAAATCTGAAACTTGGAAAAGCAAAACCCCTCTCATTTTCCTGCAGTCTAATCCATTTCCCATTATACTCAGTTGATGGTTATTCCAGATACAGTTTCATAAACGGTTGCAATTCATGAAAAGAAATGATTTAGCAGCAAAATTTACACAAAGATCACCATTACCGCAAGTGCATTTTTTCACGAAAGCTTATTTGTCAAATGTAGTTGTTACAAAGTAGGATACATCAAATATTTCGAGATCAAATTGGTTTGAGTGCCAAACTGCTCATCTGTGTGTGTGTGTACATATATATTCATTATATGTATCTGTCTTACTAAAACCACGAGAATGCCTACTTTGAAATTAAATCTAAAGAACAGTATAAGCTAGCACAGATATGTAGTCATGAATAATGCATTTTCTTGGCAGTGTCCTATGTAGAAAAAATAGATGTTTTACCAACATTGGTCTCTTTAGCCAACCTGTCTGTTGCAGGGTACTCAACAGTTGTTCTCTGAAGGTCACTACTCAGTGCTGTTGTGATAGTTCGGAGGGATGTGATTGGACTTTCAGAGCATGTTACAGCAACACTAGCGGTAATTACAGAATAACTGGTTTGGGTAGCCTTTGCTACCACTGCCGAAACCATCTGTTGTGTGTGAAGTTATATGTGTAACTGAAATACTGGAGTAGAAGCTAGCCTTGGTTCCCGTAGCTGCTATCAGTAATGAGAAATGCAATATGTTTACTAATGGAAAATATTTCTCAGTTGATAACTGAGACAGAGCAGCCAAGTCTAATTTTTACTAATTTTTGTCTGGGAAGCTATCAGAATCCAAAATGTCTATACTCCTTGTACTGGTTATCTCCTACGTATGTTTTAGGTTTGAGTTTCTCACTTCTCACATTCATACACTACAACTTACTTTACATTCTTCTGTTTTAGTTGTCTTGATGCTCAATAAAATATTGTGTGTCTGTGAGGAGAGAGGAGAAGGGACCTTAGATGTAGACAAAGAGAATAGGGTGGTGCTTCAACCTTCTTTTGAAGTGAGCCCGAGAGGTTTCAGGGCAGTTTCAGGCAGGCTTGCTTCTCAATCCAAGCCATCCTTTCTGAAACTGTTTATTCGTGGTTTGTGTTAACATGAGACCCTCTTAATAAGATCAGCATCTTGAAATAACACATACGCTGATGCTTTAATGTTGACTTTTTGCCATGGGAAGACCAGGTGTTAGACCACCAAGTGCAGGAGAGCACCAGATTTAGGAACTGCTCACGTGAAAGTTGAGCAAGTGGAAAAGAAGTATATCTGCTTCAGCACTCAAAAACCCCTTTTTTTCTTAAAAAAAAAGGCATATCCAGATTCTGGAGGAAGTAGTGCTTGAAAATGCAGTACTGTGTATTTGTACTGCTGTTTTCTTGTTATTTCTTAAAATTTGTACAGCCCTTTTGTCCTTGGGGAAAAGACTTCATTATTAAGAGTTCCCCAAAAGTTCCCCTTTAGACAACTTGGTCGACCTTCTTTGTAAGAAGCACTATCAAAATGAACTTGTTTTTCTCACTTCTAGGTGTATTGTTCACCACAAAGAGAATTCTAAGTGCTTCCTAGAAATGCTGACTAATTGCTTACTTTTCAGGACATGTTTTAAATCAAGTGACTCTATAGAGTTACCTTAATTGTTAAACTCTTGTAAAGCTTTCGAGTTGTAAAGGTTTTTAGTTAATGAATAGAATTAGAGTACAAAGAGCTACAGCACTTTTTATGACAGCTGAAGTTGATTTCTGGATGAAGTACTTTGCATGTTCGGGAAGATCTTTGGATTTAACGCGTACCCCCTCCTCCAGCAGACTTTTCTCTTACTTTTTTCATGCAAAACCTTTGCAGGGAAGACGTGCATTTTCATTCTTCATGGACCTGCTTCTTTTGTGTCATTGAAAGTTGGAAACTTGAATCTGAGCACGTCAAGCAAAAAAATAATTGTAGTAACAGGCCTTACATCTGCACATCATAATGCTCATCACATTTATGGGAACTGGTAGTATTTGTTGCTGACTGGTAGATGCTAAACAACAATATAAGGAAAGGAAAATCGACAGTTCTGCTAACAGTTAAGGTGTTTTTGATTTGGGGAAAAACATCTTAAAAATGAAAATTCAGAATTTGTTTGTAAATTCACCCATTCGGTGCAGAGGTTTTTGTTTGCATGCAAGCCAGTATTATATAAAATGGCACCTTGGATGTAAATTCCCAAAACAATGCAAATAACTGGAGGCTTTGCTTCATGGCTTCTCTTGCTCGATGCCACCTTTCCCTGGAGCAGATTGCTTCTGGCTGAAAATCTTCCCGCTGCTCCTCTGCTGATGCTAACATATTTCACAGACAGCAGATTGGTGCGCTCAGCTAGTTGTTTGTACCCTGGCTTGTGCAGTAAGGAGTTAATTTTGAGATTATACAGGTGACTTATATGCAAGTGTTAAACTGATATGAAATCTGCAGGCTGCTGTGGTGTTGGCACGTAGATTTATAAGGTGTATTTAATCTTTCATCACCTAAGGAGGTGATCAACATCAGAAGGTGTTGTTGGTTGCAAATACATCACTAAATTCTGGTAACAGCTAATATGTTAAAACAAATGGAAAGGTATTTTTCGGTGACTTAATGAAGCAAACACGAAAGATTGCAGTGGTATTGCACAGGTTGTCTTGCCTGGCAGTGGCCTGCCTTGGCTCTTGAGCTGCACGTAACTCTTGGAAGATCTAAAATGCAGCAACAGTGTCGCTAGGAGCTGGATGATCCTAGCACAGGGAACTGCTGGGTGACCTGAATCTCGCTAGGCATGGGAGACTACAAATCCAAGAAGGTTGCCTTGGCCAGGATTATACTGCATGATTCAAAACCAGCAGCATGTAAAGCAGCGCTTCATCCTGCAAGAGATGGCTAGCGTGGCGTTTGAAATGTACTTGCTGTCTTCTGCACCAGACCGGCTATAACTTCTACTGCTTCTGGAGTATAAGGTGTTCAGGGTTTGGCTCTTGGTCCTCTGAAGATCTTCGTGGCTTCTGGGGACAAGATCAGACAGTATTCACTTAATATTCAAACCCAAGGGTTTTGGGTTTGTTTTGATTTAATCTCATTGACAGTCTGTCCATTTTGAAAGGTTCTTTCAAAAAACTTTGCGAGGTTGTTTGAGATTTGTCATATGTGGTTCATGTGATGCTGGTTTCCAGTCCAATGCTAGAATATTTCCACCTAGGTGCCAGAATTGCAAAGGTGTCATTTTATTGCACAGCTCAAAATGTTAATTTCTTTCTCCTCCTCTTTTTTTGTCTCATCTGAAGGAGGAGGTGAAGGAAGGTAACCAGAAACCCACATATTTAAAGCAGAGTGAAGGCTTGCAGAGGTGACCTCTCTTGTAAATCTTGCTGTGCTGGTTTTAGATGTTACTGCCGTTGACTGCCTATCCTCACCCTGCTGCCAGAGGTTGCCAGGAACTTGGAGGAACATATTCACTAATATATTTTCTTGACTTTTCAGGCATTTTACATAGTTTTTCTCTTTGTGGATGGAGATGTGAGAGATTGGGCTTGCTAGAAATCAGATTAGAGTGCACAGAATTGATTTGTGCAGGACAAACATTTTTCTTACAGACTCAGATGTCTTAAAGTTGTAGATACTTTTAGCTGCAGGCAAGTTTGAAAATAGCCTTTCATCCCTACCTCCTTTGTTCAGTGCTTGGGCTAGAAAACAAGACTGTGGACTGGATCAGTGGAGGGCTGTGCTTTCCCTTCCGCCAGCTTTCCTGTGAATAAGCTAGTAGCATCTTGAAACACCATAGAGTTTGTCAAAACAGTGAATTCATGGGCTTTTTTTCACTTTGTCTTTGGTTTCGGATTTGTTCTGGTGAGGCGTGTGAATATGGTATGTTAAATGATAGTCTGTTGACAGCTTAAGGTAACATTCAAGAGGATGGTTCGGCCTGTCCCCTAATACGTACCTCAGTGCTGCAGTAACAGGAGTGATAAGAATTAGTAAACTTTATGCCTCTTGCTGTTAAGTATTAATGTGTACTTCAGATATTTGCATGCAGTGTTTGTTTAATAAGTTAGAACTAAGTATTTAAACTGAGATAGTAATTTCTGTTCTGTGTGAATAACCTGTGGTGGTGAGTCTTTGGGCATGCTTCTGTCTATCTGCATTTTCAGTCCCTGCAATTATAATTTAGCATCCAAGTCTAGACTATGAAAACCTGTTGTATTTAAAAAAATAAACTGTGAACAAACAAGTTTTCACTAACAGCATTTAGAATGAGGCTTTAGGGTGAGTGAACAGAAGGAAAATGATTTTTAAAATCATGATTTTAGACTTCTGGTAAGCATTACTAGCTAGATGTTAATTAAAAATGTTTGTTCACACACCTTTAAAAATTAAAATAATCCTAAGACAACTTTTAATAACTATTAACAGGAACTCAAAGGGGCCATATTAATTCACAGCAGAGAGTTATAACCTGATACGTTGTTGGTTCTGTGTTCTTGCTTGAGAAGTTCAGAGTTGCATTGCTGTTAAGGAAGCAGAATGGCTTTAAAGGAATATCTGTGCTGTTTCTGGGGAAGGGACCAAACAAATAATCCTCTTCTTCTCCCCCTAGATATAACTTGCATAACTTGGCAGTGATTGTCAGGAAATCCTTGCTTCTGAGTCCATGACATCTAGTAAGACTTGCAGGAAAGAGCTTTTGATTGCTTACTAAAGCTGAGTCAGTTTAATAATTGCAAATCGCCACAAGAAATTATTTTTATACTTCATCTTAGGGAAAAGTTTTGTTTGTAATCTCTTTCCTATTTCAAGGCAGGATGTTTTAGTGGGGACTTTTTTGGAAATGATGATGACCCTGACAGAAAACCTGTGTTAAAGATGATCTGCACCAGAAGAAATCAGTTGGCAAAATTAGCCGTTAGCCAATACAGCTCACTGCAGTGTGGTTTCAACTTTGTTCATCCTGTGACCATCTTCTTCCCTTTCTAATTAAGCTCCACTGTCAAAAACACACTTTCTGCCATAAATTGAGATTATACTCTCAGTTCTTGCTGCGATGTATTGGCCAACGTGCTGTGCAGCCCACAAGTGCATTTACAGCAGATACGTATAATGTAGACTCAGCCCAAGTTGTGGTTGATGAGAGGAGCATGGTGGTATCTGGCCTTATCATTAACAACTCTCCTTGTTCATGGGCTTGTGGCATGTGCAGATGAAAGGAGGAATGACGGAGGGAAAAGTCTTGTTTTCTTCATTTAAATCAAGGTAGGGTTGGTTGGTTGTGGGTTGGGTTTCCACCTCAATGTTTTGGGGAGTGGCTGAAATGTGTCCAATTTTGAGTTTAAAGTTTGTTCCAAGCTTTAGACCAAAGGTTTTGATCTGCGTTGTAGAAAATGGAGCCGAAAAGTGCCTTTGTTCCTCTGGAGGAAGTTGATTATTGGATTTATGTTGTTGACAAAAAAGATTGATTTATGGCTCATTTCTTGAAGAAAGCTGATAAATCCACTTGCTATCATGATTTGAAACAGATCAATAATCTTCTTTAAATAAACTATGGATTAAGTTTGTTTTAAAAATGAAAATCATAGCACTCAACTGTATGAAGGTTCAGCATGATTAGCAAGGAAAAAAGTCTATAGAAGACCCATCTTTATTTGGCTGTATTCCTGGAAAAAATAAGACTATCCCTGTGGAGAATGAGTGTATTTCAGTACTGTCCTCTGTAGAGCTGTCAGATAAAATGTCACGGGATAATACGTTGTACAGAGGATGTCAAGCAAATGCGGCTTTTACAGTGCAGCTAGTAAGAAAGGAGGCCATACCAGGGACATACATAGTGAGGTAGCCTAATAAAACACCTAAGTAAGTGTTTCTAGAATTTGTGCAGTGACCTGAGGATGGGAGGTGGTTCACATTACAGTCAGTGTGCCAGGGTTGTTAGTTGGGCCTGTATCTGAAGTGGTATAATTCTGCTGTTTCAGGATCTGTGTGTAAAGGGCCTGAAAATTTGCTGAGCAAAGCAAAAGTTAATGCTTTGGATTTCTGCTGGATGCTTGGAGAATTATTCCTTTTAATTCTTTGTTGTATTACTGTAGCCTCTCTGTTGAGTTTCTGGTCTGCCTTCCAGGCTGTTTTTGAAACGTCAGGCCCAGTTGTGGGTGTTTCTTAATAAAAGAAAGCAATAGAAAAACCTGAGCCTTGTCTGGGAGCAGATGGGCCGGTGATGCTGTTCCACAGTAATACTCTAGATTTTAAATTGTGTGCTTTAAATGCATATGTGTGGGTGAGAATGTATATGTAATATGTATTTGTGGTGTCTGTGTCTAGTTAGTTGTATCTTATACTTGAAACACACTAATGGTGGTGTACTGTAAAACCTAAAAAACCTAACCAACCAAAGCCTAAACCATCCTCCCCACCTTGTAAAAAAAACCCTAACAACCCAAACCCCCATAAATGTGGAAACCATTTTTCCCTTGGACTGATGATTAGAAATATAAATAATAGTAACACGTTTTCTGGACCTTAATGCTTTAATTAGAATTCTTCTAACATCACTCTCTTTTTCTAAAAAAATAATAAAAATAAGGCAGCATCCGTTCTGGATCTGTCTTTCCTCCCGCCTCTTTTCTTTCCCCAGGGTTGTTTAACACATACTTTACATTTACATTTCTCATGGGATCCTTGTCATTTCTCACTTTTACATCTTAATTCCATGTTTCAGCATAAAGTATTACTTGTATTAAGTTTTCTCTGTCACTTCAAGCAAGAAATGGTAAAGATAGGAGATTATGCAACTAAGAGCACTGTTAAATCGGAGAGCTTTTTTTCTAAATAAATCTATGTAAGTGTGAAATTTATTTTTCTTATTTAAAGGATAAGTATTATCTCTTCTGTAGCAGGTCATTTAATATTATCCTAAAATTAAAGAAAGCTGTCTTGCAAATTAAGCTTGCATGATTCTTTTGCTGTGTATTGTAGTGATGCATAGAAATATCTTCAGTTCTCGAGTAGAAGGTTCTTTTACTAAAAATGCATTTATTTGTTGCAGAATAAAACTGTATCTTATTTCATTGTCTAACTTTTAGGTTAAACTCTGGCAAACTTCTGAGTAAGCTGAAATAGAAAGTGCTATTTTCATATTTCTGTTTTATTTTCAGCATGCATTTTTCTTGTGTACATTAAAAAAAAAAATCTTTCTGTGAAGTACATGTTTAGATGTAGATATAAGTGTGGTTAGTCTGAGGTGAAAATTAAGGGAGGTTGATTGCTCAAGAAGTACATGCTGTTTATAAACTAGCGGGCTCCAGTAGGTCTCAAACTGTGCCGAGAACTTGGAAGAACACTTTCAGATGTGTAAAACAAAACTTGCCTGTTTCTTACAGTAAACACTCGAAATGAATATGATGATGCTTGAGTAGTTGGTAACAATCCAGAGTTGTCTGGTTTTACTCTGCCTGTGTATGTTGGTAAACTGGTGCTTCACCTGATCATGAGATCTCACGCAAATGTTCTGTTAACTGTATAAAGTACGGGTTGTGTGTTGATTTCACTGTGCTTTCCTGATTAAATAATTTGTTGTTTTATTGCAATAGCCTGACATGCTATTTTAAACAGCATTTAATGATGTGCTTATTGTGGCCAGGAGTAATGGCTGGAGGTTCTGACTCCAAATTTCTGTTGGCCCCTAGACGTGCATAAAAGTAGTTGCTTGACTGAGGACGAGGATTGCTGGATGTGGTGCTCACGCCAGCGCTCGGCGTTCAGCTGGCAGGCGCTGAACCACTTGGCTAAGCAGTCGATAGTGAAACCAGAGATCTGTTTTAGTAAAGGTCTGATCACTGCTCATGACCACTAAAAGCTTTAGCATTAAATAAATTATATAGTCATAATCAACGTTTTATAGCTACAAACCAAATTTGGATTTAAAGAGATGGGTACTATGAAAGCATGAAAGTACAATGTGTTCTTGAGGTTTGACAGAAATTTGTTACTTAACTAGAGAAGAATTGTCTCTTTGCATAAAAACGCTCTGCTATTTCAAAGCATAAATGAGACTCAGAAAACTCTGAGTTCCTAACCAGACTTCTTTATAGAATCATAGGATGATTTGGGTTGGAAGGGACCTTGATCATCTAGTTCGAACCTCCTCATCTGGAGGACGTGGGAGTCCTGGTGGACAACAGGATACCCATGAGCCAGCAATGGGCCCTGGTGGCCAAGAAGGCCAATGACATCCTGGGGGGCATCANCTATATATTAATGTATTTGTTTAAGCCTTGCTAAAACTGGTGAAATCTCATCAGTTCATGTAACCGGAGCAATTTG
Source organism: Rhinoptilus africanus (assembly GCA_013400135.1). Classification (NCBI taxonomy): domain Eukaryota; kingdom Metazoa; phylum Chordata; class Aves; order Charadriiformes; family Glareolidae; genus Rhinoptilus; species Rhinoptilus africanus. The sequence continues at coordinate 52,284 of VXBO01007953.1, forward strand.
CCCACTGTTTAGTAAGTAGCTGAAGGGCAGTCTTGTTGATAACTGTGAAACGTAAAGAAGGGCTCTTTCCTCCCAGTCGTAATTTCCCCTGCCTGGAGCAGATTCCCTGTGAACTGTGGCCCATGGCCCTGTAGTTGCATGTTCGGCCTTCTCTGTATCCCCCTTCATATAAAACAGATGCTATGAGCTGATCTCGCGCAGCTAATTAGCTAATGAAGGTTACAAAAGGAAAATCCATGTCAGAACATAGAGGATTTCTGTGCATCAGCTTTTAAATGTCCAACAGGACATACCCGAAATGAAGCCAAGCAATGACTATAAGAAAGGCTCAGTGATTTTTGAGTTTTGATAGGCTTTATGGTCAACTGGAGGCTGTACAGAGACAGAAGTCTTCCCATTTTCTTCAGTGAGAATAGGATTACAGATGCCAAAGGGCCACCCGTGCAACAGGGTGGGAAGATTAGGATTTTTGAGTTCTGGTTCCTATTTAAGTTCTTTGTCTCTGTCACTCTTCTCTTTTGAAGCCTGGCCCTCTGCAAACAACTGCTAGTAATCTGAAGTTGAAATCTTAAGAGCTGAATTTCTCATGTGGCTGTGAAAGTATTAGTTGTCTTCTGCGATTCTCCAAAACACACAACATGAGACAGACTGTGGATTTGCATAGTTTGGGACTCTTCCCCCAACCCACCTGAATGGTTTGCAAAATTTCCCAAAGCATCTTGCCCATTCCCTTCATCCTCTTTATAAATGACCTATTAAAAGCTTCCTTAGAGAATTTGACTTGTGGCACCCTAGAAATACACGACCTCAGCCAAAACTTTGTATAAAGAGATGTGACTTTGTAAAGATGGTGGAGTACATTATGTTCAGCCATATGTGCATGCATGTGGCTGTTGACATGTATAAGTGTGCATATGCATATTTTAATCTATAGAGTTCACCAGTGTAAATACTAACAGTACGTACATGAAATGATCTACAAATAAGAAATGCCTGATGTCTGTTACAGAAGTTGACCCATTAAAAACTGAATGGAGTTACAGAAAAACTTGTTTTGGCTGTAGATCTTTCTGAGGCTAAAGCCTTCAGACTTTTCTCTGGTGACCCTCATAAGCATGTGTTACTTGTGGCTGCTCTGTTGATCTAGACAGGACTGCTCATTCAAAATGAAAAACGTTCTTGGATATTTTGTAGGACCCCAGCTGAATACTTACTTCTACTTACTGAGATCAAGTAGAAGGTCGTGTATGGTAGTTACTTGTTGCTTAAACCTTGACTTGAGTGCTGCCTGTCATTACAGATTGAGAAGTCTAATCTTAGGCTCTTGCTCATGGATGATTTGGCATGAGACTCTTCTATTGTTGATGTCCAAGACTGAGTTTGTTTAGGGATTGTCATTCCTGAATTCACAATTGACTAAATTTTCCTTTGTGCCAATGAAAGAATCTGCAGAGCCAGTTAGCTATAAAGTAAATTTATGAAGTGATTATATGAAAAAAAAAAAAAATCCTTTTGTACTAATGGAAAAGTCAGTAGTATTCTGAAAATAGTTGTACTCAGTGACATTTCTGCATTGAAAATGATAGGTAAAAGCAAGCAAATTTGCATTTTGGAGGAAGATGAGACTTAAAAAAACCCCCATGTATTTATCAAGATTCTCTAATTGTGCCTTTTTTCTTCTCTTTCTCTCTCTCTCTCTCGCTGTCTCTCGCTCTCCCTCTCTCCACAGTATTTGCCCCCACCATGTACTCCATCCATTCTTCCGACTTTCTATTTTCCAAGTATGCTTTATGTTCAGCTTTTTGAGGGAATGTATATAATGTAAACATTAAGCATATCCTCTGGGGCTGTGGCTTTTAAGTGTTTTTCTTTCTGAAGTTCTGTTTTCCAAAGTGTTTTAAAGATGGTTTCGTAGAATCTGTCTTCTGAACTGCCTGGTGTTTCAGTCTGGCTTGTTGTGGTTGACCGTGAAGCTCAGACAGATAAAATCACAGCATTAATTGTTATTTTGCCGTAGCAGTGCTGAGTATGCTGTTTAAGTAGAGAACAGCGCTTTTGCACAAGAGAGAGTTCGTGGCATTCCAGCGTCCAGACTGAATTGATTGTTTTCTTCGTGCAGGACCTAGATGCTACATAAAACTTCTTTTCAGCAGCTGCTGAGTATTAACTTAAAATGTTTTCCCTTGAGATGGTAAGGATATGAGTACGCTTACTGTATGTATTTTTTCTGTTAAATAAGGAAAGACAAAAATCACGTTTAAAACAGTGTAAAGGATGACTGCTCTCCCCTATGTAAGTGCATGCCAGATTTGGTGGATAAAACGGAGTTTTCCTGAGAATTTAAAAAATGCGCAAGCTGGGTAGTGAGAACAAATATCAGATTAATTTTCGACTTGATAATTTTTGTTAGTTTTAGCGAAAAGAATGGCTGCGTTTTGCTCTTGCCTGTGCATCTTCCTGGCAAATACATTGTTCTGGTGAAGCATGAAACTTGTCTTTTTTTTATCGTTCTCTCTTGCTTCTGGATAAGTTTCCTTTAGTGTGACCGTGGTCAAAAGGTTCACATGAATGTGAGACACAGCTTGTCAAACATATGTTCAAGTGAGTGCTTGACTAATGTTTTTCTGATGGAAAAGTTCTGGCTCCTTTTTTTAGAAACAATAAGAAGAATCTATGGGAACAGTTAGCCTTTTTATGACTGACTTTGAAGTATTACATGGCTTGTTTCTTCATTTCAGCCTGTCCCTCTGGAATTATGAAGTCACTAAGTTCTGGCATCTATTTTCTCAATACTGTCGAGAGCTGTGTATTAATCTTCACAGAGATTGGTGTTTTCCTTGTGTGGTTAACTGGAGAGTTGTCAGTCTTTAGAAAAACCCCAAAATTTAATGCCCCAAAATCACAAAATGGTATGAACAGTTGCTGTATCAAGGGTCTCAACAAAAAAGTTGTAGGCAAACTATGTACAGAACAAAGCTTTTGACCTTAAATAATTTTATTTCACCTACAATTTCCCTACTTTGCGTAACAGAAGACAACACTATTTTAAGGTAGTTGTGTTTCTATGTACGACAAGAAATCATCTAAGTTAATAAAGTGGTAATTTATGACCTGGTGCAATCTCCACCTAGACATTTGTAGGCTGAGTTATGCAAGTCTCATGCCCTGTTATATAGTTAATTTGGTTACAACACCTTATTCAGCATTTCAGCAATAAGAACTGTTGACAAGAATAGCTGTGCCCAATTTTATTTCAGAGCTTAAGTGTCTTATTTGTCCAGGACCTCTTTTCATGGATAGATTTGTTACCCTCTTTAGGATTCGAGGTGCTTGAAGTTCATCTCAAAACCCTAAATTCTCTGTGGTCAGACAGAGAATTGAGACAGTGGTGGGCATGGACAGCATTCGGATTTGGGGCACAGAGTTGCCCTTCAAGGGTAACTGTGGTTTAATAGTGGAAGAGTTCTGTGGGTTCTTTCAGAATTCAGTTTTGGTTTAGTTTCTGTCTCTTTTTCGCAGGTTTGACGGAATTTTAAATGTGTCCAGCACTCCGCTAACTGCTGAACTGGGAAGGTATGACAGTGGAGTGGAAAGACAGGAGGTTCTAACTTAAATAAAAATGACTAGTACTGAGGACTGTGTGGTTTGATAAAGTGTCTACCTCAAAACCACATGAACACTAGGCTCTGTTTTTTCTTCTTTCTAAAACTTCTTTGCAACCAAAATGTTTTACTACTATTCTACTTCTTCAAAGCAGAGTTGGTTTCACATACCATAAAAGGAAGCAAACTTTTTTTTTGTTTTGCCAATCTCTTTTTTTTTTTTTAAGAGTTCCTCTGCTTTTTCAGCCTTTAATCTGCATTGTAGTCTTGTATCTGTGTCACTCTTGACATGTTTCAGAGCACATTGGATGAATTTGTTTAGAGAAGCAGTTCTTTTATTTTCCTTTGTGTCTCTTCAGAAGCATAAGAGTGGGCAAAATGTGTCAGCAGAAGTAAGCTGAATGATCCCACAGACAAACTCTTGTTGCTGCCAGAAGAAAAATCCCTTTCGATTGAATTGACATTTTAATGGTAACACTCTGCGTATTCAGTTATCAAATTGTCTTCCCCAGTCTGCAAGAGTTTCCAAGGTGACTGGGAGTGGGGTAGATGTACTGTACTGGAATGTTTGTTCACAGACAGAGATTTAGGTAGGTGCCTTTTTAATATATAATTAGCTGACTCTCTCTAGCTGCGTAGAACTGACTCAACACCTTCATGTAGGGGATGGCCAGATCTGGTCTGCATAGGCTGTAGGGAGCCCATGCCCACAGACTTGGGTCGAAGCCAGGGCAGTTTGAAGATGGTGACTTTAAGAAATGCGAAGTGTCTCCCTTTTCATTGGGGTCTCGTGTGTTGTCATCCTTGGGGATGGCAAAAACGATTGCAGCCGAGCGGCTGGTGTTTTGGCCTTGTCACCTCGTAGCGCTAAGAAGATTCCCCAGGTACTGCAGTTGAGCAAGCAGGGGCAGGTCACACAGGGTCTGCGGCGGCGTGGCAGTGCTGCAAGTCGTATGGACAGGTTGCGTTACGGAGCTGCGGACGTTTTCCAAACTAGACCATAGTGAGAGCTGTGTGGTAGGAAGGGATTCACTCTGCGGAAGGCTATGAATGTCGTAGAACATAAAGGTGGCTGTGGAATATGTGTGGCCTTGTTTATAAGGGAAATATTTATCCTCTGTCTTTAAGCATATAGAAGGTAGTTTCAAGATCACAACACTACACAAAGCTGAAAATAGGCAATTGCTTAGGGGAGGGTGGTTAATTGCTGGTTTGTCATCTGTAAGGGCACGAGCTGTGAGTTTTCAGTATAGTAAAGGTCTAAACGTAGCTTGGGGAATGGTGGTAGTATGGAGTCAGGAAGCCTAGCAACTGGATATTTTAGTTGAGGGTCGGATGCCATTTAATTTAAAGTTGAAAGCTGTCAAACCACTGGCATAGATAAATAGGCGATCTCTCAAAGGGAAGGTTTCTCTGTGTAACTCTTGATATAATGAAAGCTTAACTCCCGTGTTTAGAAGGAAATCAGGTGATGATATCAAGCAGGCATCCAGACGGTGCCGTCATTCTTCTTAAAATATTAACAGATATTTTACACAAGTAAAGGCAGTGTGTAGAAAAGAGTATGGTTGGGTTGCATCATCCAAGCTTGCGGATCTTACTTCTTCAGGTAAGGAATGTTTATGTACGGATTTAGTTGAAGACTTTATGCCATGAAATGGCAATAGTTACAAGGATGTAACTTCACAAAAGCATCACACATTCAATGCTGGAGACTGTCTAAAAAAGACAAGAGTTTTGGTAGCGGTTCGGTCTGCCTTATCCCTATACTTGGGTGGAATGAATGATTTGCGTATCACTCAGCAAATACACTGCTTAGTGCAACATTTTGCAAGGGATGGCTGACTGAGGATTTTGTTTCTGATTGTTCTTTGTGTGTTGTGTTGTGGTTTTGGCTTTTGTTTGTTTGTTTTGATGAGAAATCTTGGGCAAATCACTATTCCTGCCATAACTTCCTTTTTCAAGACATTTGATGTTATTTATCTGGTTTGTGAGCACAGCACTGCTCTCTGCTTTTCCTTTTTGCTCCTCCCATTCCTGCAGATGCCTGCTGGAAGAGATACTGAAATTCTGTCTGCCTCAGTGGTGTAGGTCTGGGACAACCCTGTGCCAGCCTTTTGTGTTTTAAAACATACAAAGCAGCAGCTGTGCTGTTCCATGTTCATCATAACAGCACTGCTTGTCAAACAATTTAGACAAATTAGAAGGGAAAAGACAAAAATGTGTTTCGAAACCGAGAACAAGTATAAACACTTTTGTGAACACTTTGGGGGATGCCAAGACATAGTCAAGGAATGTTTGTGATAAAAGCACTCCTTTCCATTGCAGAATTCCCAAATGCAAAACCCATGGTGCTAGTGTGCAGCTGAACTGTGTATAAAGAAACAGAGGTGCTGACCTGCCGTCTTAATTTGAAGAGATGAATTATCTAAACAGCATTAAGTGGTGAAGTAAGAGCTAACGCTTTCATTAACGGATTTTGAGTTAGCTCAAGTTGGTGTGGAATTATCCGACAGTTCATTTTTGTAGAAAATGTTGATTCATCAAAATGGAAATGTTTTGTGGAAACATATGTTTTGACTTTTCATCAGGCTGTTATCCTGGTTCGTGTGGTTGGAGCCTTGAGCTTCCCACTCTGTTGCAGTCATGCCCCAGTAGCTAGCTGTACGCTGGTAAAATGGTGGAGTGTGTTCAGCTGTAGGTAGTGGTGTGATCTCACTGTTCTTGGGTGTTTCTATCCAGGTAGATCTTTCCGTTTCAAATGTTACTGTCAAGTGTTATTCCACTTCACTGATAACTTGTAAACATTGGGGTTTTTTCATTGATTACAGCAAGACTTAGATGAGATCAAGCCACTTACTGAAAAAAATAAAACAGTGCTGCGTTTTCCACGTACCCAGTTCTCATTCTTTTGTCATCTCTTCATCCTGGCATTATGGTTTGTGCTACACTGGGTGTTGCCTGGAGGGAAGGTAGGAGTAATGCTTGTCTGGGTCACTAGATTTTTAATACCTGCCTTGCAGACCCTAGAAGGCAAGAGGGTATAGAGGAGGAAAAGAGAGAGGAAAAAAAAAGATTAAAAGACTCTTTTTCATGAGACAGGAACAGAGCAGCTGAAGGGAAATGGGGTCTCTTCCCCTTGTCAGAAGTTTTAGCTTCCTATGCTGGTTGACCTGTATAGCCTTGGTTGTAGATTCTGGTTATCATATAGGAAAGATAATTATCTGTGAACTCTTTCCAGAGGCAATCTCTTTTTTTAACAGTTACTAAGCTGTCTATCAGTTTTCTAATTTTTGCTCACTGGTGTTGGTTCTCTAACTTTATTACAAAATTTATGACGCTTTTCAAGTTGTGTGTTACCCCTATTAAATGTCTGATTTTCATGGTGACACACTGAATTCCACACCACGAAATGCAAAAGCATTTTTCTTTATTACTTGTCAAAAGCAATGCCATTAAATTGCAACCAGCAACCTCCTCATTCACCCTGTGATTTGTTCATCTTTTGTCTGAATACTAGCAGCTTACTGTGTGAAAGTCGTATTATCTTTAAATACATAAGCAGATGCAAAAGAGGAAATAATACACAGTTGCTAAACAGACCCTTGTTATCATTTGGTAGATATTCCTGCTCCATCATCTTCCAGCATGGGATGCATTCTTGCTTCTACAGGTGGGACTGGGAGTATGAAAAGAAGTAGCAGCATTACACTGCCAAAATAAATAGTTTGTGGGCCTCATCGACCACTCCAATCTCGTCAAGACTGCTGTTAACCAAACGTTTGACCCCCTTAATGGTGTGGGGATTGGATACTATTAGTGACAGGTTGTGCTGCAAACTAATACCTGTTTTCTGTGATAATTTTGGCTTAAATAGGCGCAGTTGAAAAACAGTCCTGGTACAGATTAGTGCTTCCAGTGGAGGGTTCAACCAAATGAGAAGCAAGCTATTCCCTTCAGTGGTTTGACAAGACCTAATCTTTCTCTGTACGAGAAGCTTTACCAACAGCTCTGTTAGTTGTTTAACTTTCCACATATTTCATGCCGTGGATGTTTGGTGTCTCTTGCTGCCTCTGCCAATGCGATTAGAAGCCAAAACGTGATACAAGTGTGGGAGAGTGGTGATGGGTGGCATGTTCCACTCCTGACCTTGGGTCAGATGTCCGGGTGCTAAGGAAAAGGATTGCTGCACAATTTTGCTGTACTCTTAATTAGCTCCTCTGAGGTTACAAGTTTATGGATCTGAGGTTTGTGTAGCTGAGAAGAGCAATGTTCACAGCTCTTTATGCTGAGCGTATGAGACTGGATTATGTTAAGGTAGCAGTGAGCACATGCACACAAAATTGATGAACCTGGGAGCTGACAATAGCCTAAAAACAGGGACGAGCAGCATTTGTAGCTCATGTGTAAGATTCTTATGTGAAGACTGTAGGTATCTGAGCCTGAGTCAGGAAATAAATCCCAATTTGGTCTTTGCAATTTGTTGCTCAATTTCAGTCAAGTTGGGCCCCAGCTTCACCCACTCTGTGGGAGCCTGGTGGCCCCGTGCAGGTCTGTAACAGGGCACCCGTATGAGACAGACCTGTTCCAAATGCTGTAGTCACCGGACGCGCTTCTTTTAGTGCTGCTTCTCATAAGACCTCAAGGAATCCAGCCATGGCATGCCTCTCTCTAAAAGACCAAGTTTTCTTAATTCCAGTGTTCAGAGAGAAACTTGTATTTTTCTGGTGTGGAGGTTTTTTTAGTGGTTTTTGGTTTTTTTTCTCCAGAGGTTTTGCCCATTAGTCAACATTAGAGTGGTGGTGTTTTGTCACGGTAATGGAGAGGGCCCAGGCAGATGCTAGTTCATTTCAGAGAGTACATAACAGAAAAAACAGCACATAAATCTCTGGTACTGTTCTGGGTTTTTTTTTTGTAACAGAAAGTCAATGTGTGTAAAGTTTTTTTGAATGACCTAGAAAAAGCTTGCTTGTTTGCGCTGAAAAAAAGCCACAGTCTCTGCTTTGACAGAAGTTTCATATCTTTTAGGAGGAGCTACCTACAGAGGAGGAGATGATGTCCCTGCTTAAATAGCAGAAGTTGGTGCCTTCACTTAGTCCTAGATATAACTGCCTCGTTCACATCAGTTTGGATAGGTGACTGAAAAGAACAAAAATCTACATGGTAACCTCTCTTTGTAGGACTTAAGTGAAAGTTGAGCTCTGGTCAAGCTGAGCAAGCTTCATTTCTTGCACTAACCTGGACCCCAAAAAAGTAAGAGAGTTTGCGCCTTTCTGTTTGGAAATTAGGTAGAAAACAGTCTTTGAGGGGGAGATACGCGCATGCTGTGCGTAGCTGCCCAACTGCCTGAGTTGAGCTAGCCAGCTCGACTCCCTTTACAGCCCCCGGAGAAGGGTGGCTTTCTCCTTGGAGCCTGCTTCTCCCCACCTCTCTTGTTCGAGGAGCCTTGCTGGTGAGCTCACCCTTTGCAATTGGGTTCTGAAATCGGACCTTGTGACTAACGCCGCTTCCCTTCAGAGGACTCTCTGGTTATTTAGAAATAATAATGATTTGTTTCAGTGCCAAACTTGGGGAGCACGATTGCTCTTATGGGCCATAAAAAAGAAGGAGGCAAAAACGTACATTCTTGTTTGGAAAAATGACTGTAGTTTAACAATTGAGTTTAAAAACAAAAATGCCCCCTAAATTAGAACACCATAAATGTGAGTTTATTGGATAATTTCTTAATGTGGTGTAAAAGACTGAGTAAAAGGGTCATCTCGCTCTCTTACTCCGGTTCAAGAAACCAGAGCTTTGTAGAAATTCCTGCGCTGGAGGCTCCTTAGTGGATATTGACCTTGATTGAGTAACATTAGACTGACCTGCATATATTTTTGACTCTTGCAGTCATTAAAGCACTGTTCCTCATAAAACTGTGATGAAGGCAAATGTCTTTGTATTTAATCTCCATTAAAATAATTGTTTTATCTATGAAGCAAATTGAAGCCTTATACTGTCTTTTTTTTTGCTGCTGCTGCTTCATTTTTTTTTTACTTTTAATAGAAGTCCTCATGGTTGTTACAGCATTCGTTTCCAAAGCAAATTCAGGAAATCTTCTATTAGGTGTTAAAGACCACCATATAGAAACACTGAAGAGTTCTGAGCAGAGAAGATTTTTGTACGGAAAATCTTAAGGTGATAATGAAGCCATCAATATGTATAACCCTGTAATTTTATGTATTACTTGGAACTTCAGCTTTGCTTTCCTGAGTACAGAGCATGGTATTGACTATGGTTCAAGTTCCTATCCTAGAAAAAGACTCATTTACAGAATGAATCCTTGCTGGCCTGGAAAAGCCCTTTCTCAAGTAGTGCTGTCAGCTCATTCAGTTGATACTGAAGACATTAGACAATTAGATGGGAGGTGGAAAAAATATCTCAAGGCCCCCACCCCTGTTACGAGTTTGTGAATTTATGAGTTGTGACTTAGGGACTGGCATTGTTATTGGTGTAGGGAGGGAGTTGTTAGAAGAAGCTTTCGGCAGCTAGGGCTGACCCTTCTGCTGTCACTAAGTCCATTTTCTTTCCCTATGCTGTGAAAAAGCTGCAGTGCCTATTTTCTTGGATTTTTAAGTAGGTTAAGGTAAATAAGCATTTGTTTCCCTTCTCAAGTAACAGAGTATATCCATAAAATGGGCAGAGTTGGAGGGACCCTGAAGATCATCCAGTTCCAACCCCCCTGCCCTGGGCAGGGACACCTCCCACCAGACCAGGCTGCTCAAAGCCCCATTTAGCCTGGCCTTGAACACTGCCAGGGATGGGGCATCCACAGCTTCCCTGGGCAACCTGTTCAGCACAGTAAAGAATTTCTTCCTAATACCTAATCTAATTCTACCCTTTTTCAGTCTTAAACCATTACCTGCTATAAGGTCTCCTCGGAGCCTTCTCTTCTCCAGGCTGAACAACCCCAGCTCTCTCAGCCTGTCCTCGCAGCAGAGGTCCTCCAGCCCTCGGATCATCTTCATGGCCCTCCTCTGGACTCGCTTCAGCAGTTCCTTGTTCCTATGTTGGGGGCTCCAGAGCTGGAGACGTATCCTTCTGGTCTGTCTATTCCTTTCTGCAATTGGCCTGTTTCTGTCAAACCGTCAGTGTCTGGTGCCATTGAATCAATCTCCCCTGGTCTGTCTGGGTCCTCTGCCTCCTCACCGTTACTGGTTTGCAAAACAAACCTAGTCTGGCAGCTCACAGTTCAGTCCATGAAAAGCCACAGGAGCAAGGTTATGGACAGTTAAGTCTCCCCTGAGTAAATTCACTGTCTATTTCTTACGCACTTGGGAGAAGGTCTTACTGTTCCCACTGCTTCTGTGTATTATTAGAATAACTTCGTCCTCTTGTTCTAATTTCTTCATCTTTTCCAAACATATTTTTGTCCTCAGTGGTAATCCCAAACTATTTTTTTTTTTGGTGTCACTTACAGAACTGGAGATTCATTCTATTACAGTTAAATTCAGTTCAGAGAAGAGTAGTTAAACAGTAATTGTCAGTAAAGTAGATAAAAGCCTTTGGTAAAATTGGATAACAAGCATGAAGGGATTACTCTTCATGACTTATAACAAAAGAAACTATTGTCATCTGAAGCAGACCACAGAATGGACAGGCTAAATTGGACCTGATATGAAAGGAATAAATTAAATTTAAAGCAAAATACAATTTTTTGGAAGTGCATACAGTCGGATAGTTTTCAGAAATTGTTGCACTTGAGATATGAGCGCATTCCTGATGTACGTAAACTTAGCTCTTGAGGAAAAGATTATCCATATGTCCGCATATGCAATCTGGGATTTTACTTTCTTATATTTTGTTATGAGTGCCAGCTGATGCAAAACTCGGAGAGGTCGGGTTGTATGAGCATGTTACTGCATTTCCATGGAAAATGTAAGCTTAGAGGAAAACCCAGAACCTAGAGGAATTAATCGTACTTTGCCTTGGGACAGAAATCGTATGCAGCAAAACCTGTAAATTATGCATGGCTTGGCCACAAGTCTCAAGCTGTCAGCAGTTGTGCTCAGTGCTGCCTCTATTAATGAAGCCATCTTTCAGCCCCAATCTTTTTCACCCTTAAGATTGTACTTGTGACTCTTAGGAGAGTTTTGGAGTAGAAATGCTTTGTCCTTTTAAAAAAAAAAAAAAGGATACTAAAGCTGTCCTGCTTCAGAGATTTTTAGTGATGCACAGTTGCTTGGCGGACTTGAGTTGATGGCGAGCAGATGCAGTGTTCAGTCAGCTTGAGAAACTCCTATATCTGAAGATAATAGTTAAGTAACAGTGGACAGGAGTAGTGTAACAACAGAACAATGTAATGCCAAGAACTCAAACCTCTGCTTTTCGGCATAACAGGCATGTAGTGAGAACAGTGGGAGAGCGCTAATAATTAAAGTGTAGTTTGAGAGGCAAGAAATTTGACAGACAGTTTTTATCCTTTCAGTCTTACCACTAGAGTAATTCCTATCATAGAAAAAGGGCTTAAACCCGCCGTGTTGTATGTCAGTGGTCAAAAAGCACAGAGGAGTGTGGCAGCTGAAAACACTGGTATCTCTCATGTGTTGCATTCTTATCCCTAGAAATTAACAGCTGTACATTGGAGAATAGTTGATCTTGTGTAATGTAAAGACTACAGGTCAAAATGCGACTGAAGTTTACATGTTGGTAAAAAATTTAGTATAAATGCAATTTTTGTGTGAATTTAATTACTAATTTAGAATTGCTGATCATCATGTTGGTGCTGCTTCTGCTTATCTGTAGCTTGCTGTTAAAGCACAGTTATGCTGGCAGGGTTGATCAAGGTACCTTAAACTTTTTGAATTTGCTACTGAATCTGCAGATTTGTCTTCATTGTTCTTGACTTCTTTCATTAAAATTATTTAGGTAATTTTGGCAATATTGAGAGTTATTCTACACTGTCTCTTGAAATTTCAGCCTCCTCAGTATCTGGATTCCCAGCTGGTAATGTTTCTTCAGCATGTTGAGCTTAGGTGTAAGACAAGATGATCAGCAGGCACTGGCCTTTCTTCACGTGTGCTTCACTACATGTAATGTTTCCGCGTGCCCATGAGCTCCTCTGCGCTTTTGCTCCCTTAAGGCTTTAGTATCTGGTGCAAACTTCTTCCAGAGTGTCAGTAACTGCTGCCATGGTTGTGTTCAGTTCTGGGTGAAGCTTACCCAAGGCTTCACTGCCATGAGGAAGGAGCTAAACTCCTTATGTACTCACGGTCCCGTCCCTTGTATGTTTTATTTTTTTTTATCCTCTCCTGTGACCTCAACTTTTGCTTTCGCTCACTTGTTGGCCATGGATGAGAATTTAGAAAATTACCTGTTGGGGGAACATATCCTTCACCCATACCATGTATTTGTGTCCCCTCTAGTAAAATGGTTTCCACTTGCAAGATGTATGTAGTAGTTCCTATAAAAACTTGGGCATTGTCTGCTGTCTAATTTTGTTTTGTATTGTTTAAAATCTGTGCGTTAGGTTTTCAGTGGCACGTTTATAACTCAGAGCAGAACATGCTCACCACTTAGCTTGTTCAATATCCAATCTGTTAGATCTTCACTTCCAATTTCAGTTGCCCTTTCCTGCATTTTTGGGGGCAGAATGGCACAAAGCACTGTGGGCTTCTCCCTGTTAAAACAAATCTGGTAACAAAGAATTATGAAAGGAACATGAAGGTAAGGGAATGTTGCAACACCAAGTTTAAAAGACAGAAAATTGCCAGCAGCTTCAGGGTGTAATAGAAGTGGAGTTCCCGGCTATATATCAGCACATGCATCACTTGTTCTTTTGTGGCATTGTGCTTTTTAAGCATTCCAGGCATGAACGTCTCAGTTTTCCCTCTGGATGTTCTCATGTTTTAAATTATTCTTCCAAATATTCTCAAGTTAGCTTGGATGTGTTAGGTTGCTTTTAAATGAAAAAGTAAGTTTGGCCCTAGAGCAAAATCAAAACTAAAAATCACTTTGCAACAATGATAAGTGTCTATGTACAAGCAGAAATGCCTTGTCATGTGTTCACTTGGCTTAAATCCTGCTGAATGTGGGAGACTGACCGTTTCCCTTCCCCTTTGATAATGACTGATAGTGGTTGTGTCTCTAACTGCCGGCTCTGAAGGGTAAATTACGGTCTGTATATATTATGCTTGTAAAATGAATTAGCCATCATTGTGCTGAGTATTCACAAAATTGCTAAAATCATGAATGTAGCAGGCACTAATTTTTTTTTTTTTTAACAAACTGTAACTTGAGGGTTTTTTGTTTGTGTGTGTTTGTTTTGGTTTCGTTTTTTTTCTGCTGCAAAAGTGTTAAAGCGCAGGGTAAGGAAGGAATGGAGTAAAAGAGGCACTGCTAAAACTTCTCTCTCGCAGCCTCTAGAAGCAGGGTTAGCGCCTGAGCGCCTCCTGTGCTCCTGGGTTCAATGAGCAGATTTCTCCCACTGGTTCAGAGCAGTGTGAAATCTCCCTTCCTACGCGTGTTGGCTTTTGCTACGCCCAAGTTTAATGTTCCCAACTCTTAATTTTCTCTGTGCTTTTTGTTATCAGCATATTTTTAACAGATGAACTGTAGTGAGTGAAAAGATAGCAATAAATACGCTATCAGATGAAATCACATGTTTAAAGTTGCCATTTTCTATTCCTACGTGGACAATTGGGGAGCATTTGATAGCTGGATAAGAGACCACCACCTTTCTGATACAATGCAGTTGTATGCTAGGAAGATCTCTCATACCGAACGTGAGTCTTTACTGGACTGTAAATTCACAATATATTTAGATCTAGAAAAGATGTCTATATATGTCTGAGGTTTTTTTTCTTATGCTTGTTTTACATTTATTAGCATATAATTTACTTTATATGTGGTTAGTGTTTTGTTTACCATAACAGCTGATTTTGCAAGTTAAATGCAAAGAATGATTTCATTGTTAAAATACTCCAAAGTAGTTGCATGAGTTTTTCTGTGAAGAAGAGCTTCTCGCTGCTTAATACCCACTAGTGTTGCATTCTCCTGAACTGTGCTACATAATGTTGGCTTTGGCTAGTTTTATGGAATCAGAGGTAAACCCTAAGTAAAACGCCTAATTTTGAAAACGGAAGCTAATAGGATTTGGCTAGGTGGGCTCCTTCAGTATCAGGACTGTACTTGGGACTTCGGCATTTATCTACGTTTTTCTCCTGTTGTCTGGTCACTGACACCTCTTTGTCACTTCTCTGGAGGGTTTTTGAATGGAAAAAGAGCGAATGGGCCCTGCTTGGACTACCTTCACCCCCTTGGACTGGCCCAGCACGGGATGACCCTCCCTGCTTCACAAAACCTGGGCCATGTGATGTGTCTTCTGCACTGAATGGTGCTGATCTTCTGCCTGCACTGGCAATAGCTGGCTTGCTTGAGGTGCTTGTAGACGCTGTGAGTGTGAGATATAAGGGGAGAGAGAGAGTCATCTATTCTTTGGAGAGGGCCTGCAGTGCATCTGTTAGTGCAGAGGAAGGCAGCCAGCCAGAGGGTGTAAGGAGGGGGGTTGTTGGTCCCTGCTGCACTAGCGCCTCAAGTCTCCTCCTTCTGCGTTGTTGCAGGAGAGGTGGAAAAGTGACAGCCCTGAGGTGCTGGGTCTCTGGCACAAGCACCTGAAAATAGACAGATCTGTTTTATCTGCATAATGTTTGTTGGTCAGGAAAGCAATACTATTTAAAATATTGCAGGAATCTTATTTTCTGCTTTTGTGAGCATCAGAGTTTCTCACTAAGAAAACTTTTTTTTGCTGATTTTCAAAATCTTTGTTTTTTAAATAAGATGTACAAATTTCTAGAGGCTGTATACGCAGTAGTTCCCCACATTGTTGCTAAAGACATGTAGCTTTCCCTTTCCCAAGATGTTTATCCGTATATCTTTGCATCATTTCTGCAGTACCCATTTCCCATTCCTTTTCCCAAGCACCAGCTGAGTTTAAAAACTTGTGGTTTTATCTAGGTAAATTGTTTAAAATGTGATGCTTTTTTCTTTTTTTTTGTTTTTTTAAATTCTGTTTATCTTTTTCTAGATGCTGTAGTGAAAACAGGGAGGAGCTATGTGTTTGTAAACAGCCTCTATTTTTTTTTAATGACATCTAGTAAAATGATTTTAAATTCTGTGGGCTGGTGGCAAATGACCAGCACTCTTTTTCTTTTTTTTTTTCCTTTTTTTTTTTCTTGTGAGCAGTTCAGGCTGGAGCAGAGAGTTTTAAATTTACACTTTTGAGTGACTGGAAGCATAGTTGGGTTTTCCCACAGTAGTGTAATAGTTTGGTGAGAGTTTTCTTTGTCCCTTGTTAGAAAGTGAGGCCTGTCCTTGAGGGAGGATTTGGGAGTTTTGCCCCCCCTTTCAATGCATCTCTGTGCCAGAAGTGGTTTGTATGCAGTGTGCATGGTTAATATTGGCTCTTACCAGAAGAGCAGGTGAATGACCTGCAAGAAGCTTGCAGGGAGAAATGCTAATGACTTGGATTTAAAGCTGTTTTAATTGACTTTTAACTTCAGAATTCCAGGGGCATAAATACTAAAAGTGTAGTTGCTATAGAATGCATAGCCACTTTTTCCATAAAAATTGAATTGGAGTTGATGGTATTGAGCTGTTTAAACTAGGAATGGAGAAGTGAAAGCGGTCTTACTTTACTGCAAATTCTAACCTAGAAAAAGATGGAGTGAAGTCTCAGGCATCTCAGTTATTTGACAATAATATTTTCAGTATAAAAATGAAGGGATATTTGTTTCATTTGAGTGTGAAGCCTTTGGCCGGTATTCAGTTTGCATTTAGTGGGCCTTTCTAAATTCTCTGTGAAAACATTCCTCTTTCTCAACAAAAGCCAAGCCCACCTAGGTTTTTATATCCAGAATTATGGCTCTAACCATTTCTCCAGTGTAAAGTAGTCTGTCTCGTTATGCATTAATTACACTATGCCCCTTTATTTCTACTTTTTTTTTGCCCTCCATAGAGCAATCTCTCCTCTTTCCTTTTTTTTTTTTTNCAACCACACACACCTCTCTTTTTTTTTTTTTTTTTTTGGGGGGGTGTTATTTTGTAGTGAACATCATGTATCTTTCGATGGGTTAAAAATAAGGCCTTATTTTTGGTAATTTTCTAGTATGGAAAGACTAATTGGTGCATGCTGCTTTCTTACAGGAGAGTAAGCGATTTAGTGAGTCTAGTGGATGACCAAAGTACAGAAGGAAAAAAACCCACCAACCAACAGTCAAAGCAAATGAAGCCGTTTCAGATAAGCTGAAATGAATGAATTGCTTGCCTGTGTGTTCCTTACTGAGGGCATGAGGTTGGTTTCCATATCAACAAACTGATAAACAAATCACAAGGACAGGAACTGAACTAAAAAAGTACTGAAGTCCTAAATGACATTATGAATTCATTTAATTAAAAAAAAATAATCCTAAGGAATGATGGTTACATATAAGTAAGCCTGGTTTACATACCAAACAATGGGATGGAAACTATGAAAAAAGAATTAGCAGAATGTTTGAAATGTGATATGAAGGGTAAGAGCCAGCTTGGTTTGCTAGAGCATTAAAGTTCATGAGGAGTTCACTCTTGTAGGAGTCAGGAATCAAGAACATAAAAATGATCCAGTTGGTAATAGTGTACTGAGAGGGCTGAATAACAAAGGGATGTTTTACTGATGAAAGACTTACTTGGAATGATATAAAAAAAAGAAAATCTCACTGAGGAAAAATTGCAGAAGGATCTCATGATACTGAACATGCTGTTGCCCAGTTTCAGTTGATGGAAGACAGAGCATCTCCCTCATATTTCTTCCAGTGAATTTAATCCCATTTTCTCCTCTTGTTCCTGGCAGTGCTGGCTTGCCTGCTTGTGTTTTAGCATAGGTACCCACTTGATAGTGTCATGAGCTGCTTCAGGGAATGGATTGGGCCCCAACTTCATCCAGTAAAACAGAGGACAAAGTTAAGTGAGTAGGTCTTGGATAAAAAAATTTACTGTTGTAAGCTGCATCTGCATTAAGGATTGCTGGGATAGGTATACCAGCAAACTCTGTTTAACGTGAGTATAGTTGATACATCTCTGTAGTACCCTGTGTGCAGTTCATAACTCAAAATTTTTCACAGCAATGTACAAATGGGATGACTAGATTTTTTTGCTTGTAAGAAACAGCCCAGAATGCCAAATGGCAGGTTTCTTCCGCATGCGCCGGGTGATGCGGTGGGGATGTATGACTGGGCTTTCCTGCCATGGAGAAGTGGGTGTGTTCCTAGGGCTTCAATTTAAGATCAAGTATAGGGAAAATCTTTCTTTACTTCCTGTATTCAGGATGTATAGGGAGATAAGGAGAAGAATTGTCCCAGTTTTTTATTGAAAGATAAGAAACAAGTTTGATTATAACTCTACTGAAAGGATTCTTGTGTGTCAAAGCAGGGAGTGAAAAATTCATGGTAGCAGCTGACTTGTCTAGTTTCAGACCGATGCTCTTTGAAATTACCAAATTCTAAGTTCTTATTTACAAACTAAATATTTACAGTGCAAATGTTTGTATTTTTAGTGCAAGTCCCTGTGAAGAAACGGATTCTTTTTCATTGAACAAAACTCCTTAAATTTTATCTGGGAAAGATGGCGAACAGTGAGCCCGCTGTTTTCTTATTGCTCGCAACCGTTTGTAGTTTTAATGTAGCGAAATAGTCTTTTATAGTTGTTTTCAGCGTTTTCTTTTAATAGGATCTCGACGGGCTGTTTGAAGTGGGTGTATCTGTGTGCACGGGCTCCTCCGGGGCAGTGCTGAGGAACCACAGCTCCAGGCACTGCCAGGGCAGACCTCCCTGAGACTCCTCAGCCTGGAGGAGCAACCCGGTGGCACCACGCAGTCCTGGCTCAGCTCTTGGCCTCTCAAGGGACTTTGGCACAGTTGTCTGGTTTTTTTTTTTTGTTTATGTGTTTGATTTTTTTGAAAGTCTCTCAAAACTGTCAGGTGGTTTGCTTTCCTCTGCTATTTTCTTGTTGAAGGTTGGAAGGCAAGAATTCTCCTTTTGTTCATTTGTCCATCTCCTGTTACATTAACTCATGCTTTCGTTTTCTTTTGGTTTACCTGCTGCTGAAAGGCTGTCTGAACTTCGCAGGGTCTGGTGTCTTACACTGGGAGTGATTCCTTTGCAAAGGGCTGGCCAAGGCCTTCCAAAGCACGTCAGCATCTTGCTTCCATCTTGCAGTCAGCTAGGGTCTAGGGATGGTGTTAAATAGCTAACAAACAGGGGAAATTGTTTCTTTCTATATTTATTTGGATTAAAATGGGAAAATTGTTGAAATACTGTTTTTAAATGCTGTTAAGCTCTGTCAGGCTTGATATTTCCTGTGTGCTCTAGGAGAAACCATAAAATGGCTTCTATTTTGTAACAGTGGAAGGCATGTTAGACCTTTTCTGTCTGGAGGTAGGAAAGGTTAATTTAAAAGTTCAAGGAGCAACAGACCTTTCCACCTGCTCAAACAATTGAAATTCTGCCTTTGTTGAGCATTCGGCAAAAATAGCTGCTTCTTGTTTTTTAATGAATCTCTTTCTCTTCTTCCTTGGGATCTGTGACCGAAAGGACAACCATATGCACGTGACTCTGCAGTGCATCAGCATGTATTTGATAGTTAAGTCAAATCTTCCTTCCCACGGACTCTCAGGAACGTCTGGGTAAAAATGAAAAACAATCTCTCGTCTCTGTTTTTCTTGTCAGATTGCCCAGCCTATTCTTTAAACTAGAATACCTGAAAATATACGGTGTGATAGCTGAGAGATACTTTTGTGTGCCCAGTTGTTTGTTTCTGTTTATGAAACGGAGAACATCATGTAAGTTTGTGCTTCCACGTTGATTTCTTATGAATGACTTTCAGGTCATTTTTTTGCTTCAGGTGCTCTTTTCAGGTCTTGTGAAGAACATCCCCAGAATCTCATTCTGGTTTTATACTGTGTTGTTGATACTGAACTAGAAACAAAGCATCAGCTTCTCATCACTTCATCACAGGTTTTCTTTTTTCCAAAACTGGAATGTTTGCATTTATCCCTTATGTTAGAAATAAACTCCAAGAAAATGGAAGATCTGGTGATAATTTTCTTTCTCCTGATGGGTAAGGTCTGAATAGGAGACTAAAGCCAGCTCTAAAGTGGAAATCCTTGTATTGCCATACCAGTTACAGGCAGGTCTTTGCCTAATTGGTATATTGCCTGATGTCCTAGGAGAAATGCAGTAACTTGCATAAAAGTACGATCACCGGGATAGCTTATTCCTCTTGAGGGAACCAGCATAGGGTACACTGAGAAAAATGTTGGTATGCCTTATAAAATACGTGTTCCCGTAGACCTTTTTCTAGCATATGGTAGACATACATAAATGTGGAATTTTGCACGTTGATTTCTCCCTCTTGTCAGTCGAGTCTTTTGGCATCCCTGCCAGATAGGCTATGGAGGCTGCAGTAGTTCATTGTTACCAGCCTCTGGTTTTGCACAAGGTTACCGCTTTATTAGCAGCGGTGCCGCAACGAGATGTCTCTTGTGTACAGGTTGTTATGTTAAAGTCACTGGAGAGACTCGAGTCTAGTTTTCATGGTCTGAGTGCTGCCAATCTGGGCTGTGAAATGGAATAGCTGAGGTGAAAGCACCTATGGAGTTCTGCCAGGCTTCCAGCCTTCACTAGGATGCAGGGGTGGGGGGAGTTAAACAAGCGGTACTTGGTCCACCGGTGCTTGCTTGTCAAACACATCTGGGTTGTTCAGTTGTTTGCTAGGCACACTGATGCTTTTGAGGAGACTATAATAAAAAAGGCTTGATTTTCAGTGAAAAAAATCTTGGATTGTTTTTGTCCAGTGTATGTAGCAATGCCTAAGACAAGTAGTTCTGAGCCAGCTCTGCCTAGTTGGGAGCCTCTGGGCTCCTAAAATCAGTAAATTGCAGGCAAGGAAATTCAGTGTGTTAGGATGTTAATAGTTTACTGCTTACTTCACACCCATTCCCCACATGGCTGCTCTTGGTGCATGCAAAAGGGATGTTGTAGAGGCAGCTGAAAAGCTGCATAGGGTAAGTTAATTCGCACAAAAAATAGTCTTGAGTGCACTGAATGGTAACATAATAAGTTATTGTAGGGCAACTGTGAAAATTATATTCAACTAATGTCCACACTTACTTATTCACAGAGACAAGCCTATTGTAAAAGAGTACAGTTCTCAGCTAGCTAAGAACATATCTTCTGTCATGTTTATCTTCCTTGTATTCCAAAGGGATTTTTTCCCCCTCTCTTTTATAAAGTATTATCTCCATACTTAATTTGCTATGTGCGTTTTTTACTTCTCTTGGAGGATGGAAAATATTTCCTGAATTTTGCAATCAGTTGAGAAACTTTGTACCAAAATCTTCCTGTAGTACTTTTAGTTCCCTTATTTGGAAATCCATTTTCTGTTTCATTCGTTACTTCTTATGTCCTTTTGAATTGCAGTTTCCATCCCTCTGTCAACCTGCCTGAAGAAGTTACTGCTAAGGATACCTCTGAAGGTTCACTTGATTCGAATGTCTTTTCTTAAACTCCTGAAGGGCTGCAAACATTCCTTCTTCTTAAGTCAAGAGCTATTTTCTATAGCCAGACACATATTTACTGTGTGTAATTTTCCTGAACTACTCCAGCACCTATCGTTTAACTTTGTATTTCTTCATTAGATGAGTACCAGTGCTGCTAGTGCTGGAGCTGGAGCAGGCAGCATTTCTGGAGGACCACTGCAGAGCTGATGAGCTCCACGGGGGTTGCTGCACTTCTGAAACCTTTGTAGGCTGTGAAGTTTGGCGGCTGTTTGGGCTCCTGTAGAGCTCAGAGGTTCTTAGGGGCTGAAACGAGCATAATTGCAAAGTTGGAGCGTTCACTGTGAAGGGCCTCACCAAATAATTGGCTGTCCCAATTAAGCAGCTGCTCTTCCCACTGAGTAACGTTCAGGAAGGTAAACGTTTGCCTGCCCTGTAAGATGTCCCAATTAACTGCCTTAAAATCAGCTAAGTGTCGTGTGGGGTATCTCTGTTCAATGAGTGAAACAGTTGCATGCATCTCGATGGGGGCTGGTGTTTTAATGATGCTCCTGGCAGGAGCCTAGTTTCGTGCGGGATAGTAGGGCTGAAAGGATCGGCATCAGTGTTGGGGAGCGGTGCGGATCAGAAAGTTGCAAAGCTGATGGGTGCTGGCAATGAATTTCTCTCCCTCTGTGCATACTGTTGGAAATCACTGCTAAATTATAGCATTTAATCTTGGCATTTGTACTCTGCAAGCTTTTTTCTGTGTATGTGGGATATTCTGCCATCAGTGTGCCTAGACTTTATGAGCTTTTTAGAAAAGAAGCTCTGTTATTTATTATATTTGTTCATCTCACAGAATGGAACCAAGAAACGCTTTTTCCTCCTTTTTTTTTTTTTTCTTTTTCCATAGCAAAATCTTTTAATCTGGGGCAAAGCAAACCTGTGGAGGTACAGCTGTACAATGCATTGTGATTTCTCATGCCTTTTAAGAGGAAGATGTATTGTGTTGGTTTGCCTTACCTACCCAAGATCCAAAAATTAAAGAATGTTTACTCTAAAGATGCATAGAAAATAGTTTATAGGGAAGAATCATCAAAGCTCTTCCTCTATATGTTGATAATTTTTATAGGTGGTATAACTTGTAAGACAAACCAACATTCTGGGCCATGGTCAAACAAAATATCAGCTAAGAGCCGCCTTCTTTTCTAAAAGTGTATTTCAAATACTTGATATGCCTTAATTCCTTAAAGGGGGAAGGTGCTGTATCATTTCCTGACATGAATACCTAATATTAAAATTACAAGCCTAGATAAATAGAAATACATTTTGGTGGTGTTCTGTTAGATTTTTGTAACAGCTCACAGCCGTTTCCAGAGTCTGCTAGTAAAGTCTGACAAGCGTGGCACTTAATAATATGGATAAAATACAAGAGGTGAAAAATAATGAAGCAGCTCAAGATATTAAGAGTTAGAACCAGAGTTCTAAAACATATGGTCGTTAATTATTTAAATAGGGAAAAGAATACTAGATTAACGGGATCAGTTTCAATCAGATGTGACATTATTTCTTAATAGGTTGAAAAGAGATTTGACTGTATACGGGTTGA
Organism: Rhinoptilus africanus; assembly: GCA_013400135.1. NCBI lineage: Eukaryota > Metazoa > Chordata > Aves > Charadriiformes > Glareolidae > Rhinoptilus > Rhinoptilus africanus. The sequence goes on from VXBO01007953.1 coordinate 75,043, forward strand.
TTTGATAGTAAATAAAAGGTCTTCCTGCTAAGTCTGGTACTCTTGTTGCATCAGAAAGCATACCATGTATGTTTAAAAATCCCAGGGCACAGGGTACCGTTAATTAGTTTTGCAGTTTTTACATTTGAGTGTGTTGCTGTGCTATGGCTTGTCCATACTAGTTTTAAACTCCTTGCAAAGCAGAGTTTGGAAGAAGCTGCTGGTATGTAAAGTACAACAGGGAGGTCTGGGCTCACAGCTCCCCTGTAGGGGTGACCTTCAGCAGGGAGGCAGCGGCTGGATGGGGCCAGAGCTCTAGTACCAGCCTGTCCTGGTGCTAGAACTGCCTGGAATAACAGTACCATCGGCCAAAGGTAAGAAGCATGAGAAAGCATTCCTGTTTCTGGACCCACGCTGACTTGCTGAAGTCCGTTGCAGCGTGTCTATACATTGATTGCCCTCTGGATTCTAGGAATTTGTGATTGCCCGGCATGGAGCCCAGTTTTGTGCGCGTACAGTAAACATGCTACATGCATATGGAATTTTTTTCCCTTCAAATTCAAAGAGTAGTATAGATATTAATTTTAAATGTTTATTTTCTGCTTTTCTGGGCTGGAATTAAAATCTTGATTACTGGATTTACATTTTATTGCAAGGTATAACTAGGCAGGAAGAGAAGCAAATGGAACGCTAGTCTTATGGTGATACCTGAATGTCATAATTTAGCACAAGATATTACTTTACAGGTAATATTTTGCTCTATCCCGTGGTCTTTGGTGGTAGCTAGTTATTTATTAAAAAAAAAAACCCTGAAATAATTAAACATGTTTGAAGAGATTGGAGAGGAGGGGGAATGACCTTTACCTTGTCTGTATGACTGGCTTATCAGCATTCAGTAAGTATGTATGTTATAATGTCCTCCTTTCCGTATGGTCTCCGTATGGGTTACTTATCAACCGTTACACAATGAAACAAGTATCTGTAAGCCTTCCAGAAAGGAGGAACCAGCACACAGACATGAACAGTTTGTTATTACCTGGAAGAGGGACCCAAGATCTCTGTAGAAAAATTTGTAGAGAGATCTCTGCAGGAATGGGAATTTATAGTCGTGTCTGTGTGTCCATCCNACAACAGGAGTATTTCTTCCAGCTGTTTTACACCATTCTTCCCATCTCCTCCTGCTTCTATAACAGATGCCTATACCCTGTGCTGGCTCAGCTGCTGCAGAAAAGGGCCTAAGTGCATTTTCTGAGCAAGAAAGTGGCTGCTGCTGGCTTCCGTGCTGGTTGGGGCAGCCACAGAAACCTGTGCCCTGCGTGCGAGTGCAGGTGTTCATGGAGCTGTCTGCTGGAATGCCTTCAGACTGATGACTGATTTTTAGCCCAGGCCTGTACCTTGAATCCAGTTTCCACCATGACCATGTAAGCCTTGTACTGGAAACAAAAAGATAGCTGCAAAAAGTTGTGTAAAAGCTACTGTTACCGGAAGAAATGGTCATCAAGCTATAATTTGTATAGCTTCTGCAGTGAGGAAAAGCCTGGCTTCCCAAATGAAGCACAGCCCTTGATGCCATCCGCTGGAGCATGGCTGGTTCCAAAGGGTTTTAATGGAGACATTAAAACCCGTAGGCTTCCAGGCAAGGTGGAGGAAAACAAACAGGTGAGAGCGGGGAAAAAAAAAAACCCAAAACACATTGGAGAAACTGAGCGGAGGTCGCTGGAGCTGATTGGAAATGTTACTGAATCTTAAAGCCAGCTCTGTGTGCACGCGTGCTCCTCCGACAAATGAAATAGAGCTGGTTTTGTGAAGTCCATGAGGGCTTCTCTTTAATACCAAACTTCCCTTACCTGTTTTTACTTGAGTAATTGCAGCATGTGTGAGAGGTGAGAGGGAGGTGGGGAAGGAGGCGAGGCTGTACACCAACTAATGAGCTGTTTCAGACTGAAAAATCAGTCTGGCAGAGTGGCCAGGGCCTGGGAACCTGTTAACCTTGAAGAACTATTTGGAAGGGTAGGACTTGACAGCTGGGGCAAAGAAGGTCTTTTTAAAGAAGTTTTTATAAATCTCTGTTTTTCTGACTTCTTTCTCACATGTGCTTGCTGGTGAAATGCTGCCTGACTTTTTTTAAACTCCTCTTGAGTATGCAGTTCTCTTATTGCTTAGCTTGACCAGATGACTTGATACTGTACCACCTCTCTGAAAATTATTATTTTTTTTTCCTTTTTCCTGGTGGAAAACCAGTTTCTCTGTCGCGGTTGTTCATGCCTACAGAAATCTCACGTGTTCTTTTCAGATACTTGTGCTCTGTGTTTAAGACAGGCACGTTGCTCTGTAAAGAATGACTCACTTGGGACTGAATAGGGCAATATTTGTGTTCATCAGCTGCACTTCTGTCCACAGATATAGCTGTGCGTTAAAACAAACACGCTGTAGACATGAATTAAGGGGGAAAATATGACATGGAATTTCCTGACTTTTTAAAATAAAAAAAAAAATAATTCTTTGCCAAGAATAACTTCATCTGCGAATGTTTCTTAAATGTGTTGCACATTTGTTTTTCTTTCAAGGATGGGTGGCCAGGCCTCTTCACATGTGGGCACCATATAGTGACATATTGTGGTTGTGTGATGATCTGGGTTAGTTTAAAGGCTTCAGATCTTTCCTAATCTGGATTGTTTTGACTGAGGCAGGTTAGAGAGCGCAGATAGGGGCAGGTATGCTGGCAGATGTCATGAGGTTATGAGAAGCAATTGAGGACAGTAGTCGTCTTGTCTGTTCCAGCTGCAACAACAAAACCGAGCAAGTGCCATGGATACACTTCGTCTGATCTGTTTATGTTATATGTTACTACTGTTTAGTTATGCATTCTGTTAACAACCCACAAAAGTAAATACATTTTTTACCACCTGCAGAGAAAGGACAAATATTCTTACCCCCCACTAGTCTCCAGCCCTAATAAAGTAGTTTCCCTTCCTTCACCTCTGTCTTAAATGCAACTAGGTAGCTTCCCTCCCCCCAGTACTTGCTAAATAGTGTTTAAACGTGTGCCAGTATATGCTAACGTGTTTTAAAACTTACTTGCTTACTCAGTTTTAAAAGACTTCATGGAGTGTCTTGCCTGGTCACTGGGTGTAGACTGTGGTTCTGAACATGTTGACGTAGCTGCCTGTCTCTGAATTTCTCTTGGGGAAAAAAAAAAAAAGGACATGAATTGTTCTTCCATCAAATCCACTTCACTGCCTCACTTGCAACTGCTGTGTCCGCTACAAGGCCACACACCTTCATTTTCTGTTTCCTCCAGGGCTCTGGCCTGTGTTAAGGGGTTGTTGTACTTTTATAATAGTCTGTAATATCTGACTTTGCTGTTTAATTCTGAGATTATTGTCAAGATCGTTGGATATCTCTGACTTTCTCACTTGACCCAGGAAAGAAAGAAACATATGGAAGTATAAGGTGACATAGTTCTGTGGGTTTGTCTTGCGTTGTTTTTCTTTAGCTTTTTGTAACGTAACTTTGTTCTGTTGTATTTCACAGGACATGTGTACCTTACCCAATAAACAGAACTTCACAGACACTGCCTCTGCAGAACAGAGCGCGCCTTTGCCTTCACTGAAAGTTGTATTCAATGTTCCAGTTGTAGATTTATACGTGATTGCTTTCTTTTTTTGTCCTTTCTATTTTAAAAATAATTATAGGTTCATGTATTGGACAGACTGGGGAGAAGTGCCAAAGATAGAACGTGCAGGGATGGATGGTTCAAGTCGCTCCATTATAGTCAACACGGACATATATTGGCCAAATGGACTGACGTTGGATTATGAGGAACAGAAACTTTATTGGGCAGATGCGAAACTGAATTTCATCCACAAATCAAATCTGGATGGAAGTCACAGGTAAGAAGTAACTCTCAAACCTTTTCTCAGAACCAGTCCCATAAAGAAATACTTGAATCCTATTCTTAAACGTGTAAGACTAGGTAGCAAAATTGTCCTTTTTCAATACATCTGTGTTCTGTTGCTGCGATACTCAGAAATGCAGAAAATAGTCTGAAAAAATTAGAGGAAAAAAGAGGCAGAGAAAAAAATTAGAGAAAAAAGAGACAGGGAACTGCTGGAGTGAGTCCAGCGTAGGGCAACAAAGATGATTGAGGGATTGGAGCATCTCCCTTATGAGGAAAGGCTGAAGGAGCTGGGAATCTTTAGCCTGGAGAAGAGAAGGCTGAAGGGAGACCTTATTAATGTTTACAAGTATCTAAAGGGTGGTCTGAAGGAGGATGGAGCCAGGCTCTTTTCAGTGGTTCCCAGTAACAGGATGAGGGGTAACGGGCACAAGCTGCAACATGGGAAGTTCCCATCAGATATGAGAAAAAACTTCTTTCCAGTGAGGGTGACGGAGTACTGGGACAGGCTGCCCAGGGAGGGAGTGGAGTCCCCTTCTCTGGAGACTTTCCAGCCCTGTCTGGATGCAGCCCTGAGTGATGTGCTCTGGGCAATCCTGCTTTGGCAGGGGAGTTGGACTAGATGATCTCCAGAGGTCCCTTCCAACTCTGAAATTCCGTGATTCCGTGAAAATGGATCATCATATACCAGTATTTCAGTGTCATTGATCCCTAGGAGTTGGGAAATTGGTGGAAGACAGTCTTTACAGAGAGCTATGCTAAAATTTCTGCTTTGCTCTTACAGTTCTGTAGCGATGATGTAATTCATTTTGATCCAGCCATGGCTACTTCTTAATTAAGGGTATAACTTGTACTTTGTATATATGTGTTTATCCCTAATTTGGGCGATGACCCTCTTTGTTAAATGAGATAGCTTTGACAAGTGCTGTTTGCAGACAAAGATGAATCACAGCTTGTGCCCAAGGTATCATACAGAGAGATGATTTTATTGAGGTCATCCTTTGCAAATGTTTGTGATGCTTTAGCTGGTTTATCTAGGCATGAAATATCCTTCGTTCTGACCTCTTAGGGACTTGTCCCTTCTTTCACCACAAATGCTAATCTGGCATCGAGAAATAATCGTCTTGACAAGATTGATGTTTTGTGTGGGCTGGTGAGTAGGAACATAGTCAGCATGCATGAAACATATCCGCTGTTGTCTTGTGGTATTATTTTGAATTTCACAGTTTCTCGTAAGGCTGGTTTGAAAGGTTATGTCATTTTCTTCTTAAATTCTGATTGTTAAGTGACCAAAAGTTCATGCAGTATTTTTGTAAGGGTGTTTGTTTATAGAAGGTAACAAGAGTTGGATGCAGTTTTATATTTGTGTCTTTAGTTATAAATATTGTAACTAGCTTTGTTAATTCAAGGCATGGAGTTATGGATGTCTATTTTGAAGTAGTCCTTCATTTGCTGTTTATTTCACAAGAAAGAAAACTTAATACTACCAAAAAAGAGATAAGTATGTCATAGGGATACTTTATATAAAAAAAGGAAGACTGTTCCATAAGTTTTCAGGTAATGGAGAGAAAAGGAAAGGAATTGTCATGTACAATAATAACTTGAGTCTTTTTTTTTTAATTGGTGCTGGTTAGCTGGAATACCCTAAAATCTCTTTCTCTGTTAAAAATGATTTATAATGTTGTATATCTCCTGTGATAAGACTAGAGAGATCATGAAACCAGATGTGTAACAGAACTTCAAAAAGAGTCATCTCGACTGAAAGCAATCGCACGTGGAGCTCAACGTGACAGCTTGCCACCTGAAAAATTGCAGTCCAAATGTGGATTTCTCAGACAAATATGAAATGCTCATGGTTGCTGTAGGAGTAACAAAAACAAGCAAAACCAAACCATCCACACCCTCCAAACAATAACACCGCTGAGAAGAAAAGGACCATTCCAAAATGACTACCAGTATGATCACACCTAAAATACGCTTCAGTGGCTTTGTACAATGGGATAATTTGGTGGCTTGTTTTAGTCTTGAGTCACCCCTTTTTGTGCTCTTCTATTTATACGAGAGGGAAAGGGCTGACATAGCGTAACAACACACTACTGCAGTCCAGCTGATGCCCTTCTAGGAGAGGAGAGCGTGTATCTGGCGCTGCGTTAACGGTACCGCTTTCAATAGCACCCCCTGGAAAATAAGGCAGGATATAGAGATGATTTTTGAAATGTTAATTGCTTGAAAAGTGTCCACCGATCAGAAATCAACGCCACCACCATCCAGATCCGTATTAGGTTTTTCCCACGGAGCACAAACCTCCCTGTGTTATCCAGTCTTTCTGGCTCCAGAGCTACTTCAGTGTTCCCTGCTGGCGCTGCTGCATTTTCAGTCTTCCTTTGCTACAGACTTCTGTGCAGTTTTCCCCGTACTAGTGGCCTATCGGACAGCACTGTAAATATACTTGGGTTTGGTTCTTTGTTTTTGTGTTAATGGTATTTATTCCCTAGTCTGCCTTTGGCTAACCTGGAAGTGATTCATTCCAGAGATGAGGCTGTGAAAGTGCTGATGTTTCTTGGTGCGAGGGGCAAACCAACCTGGTCTGTCTGCGGAGATGCAATCCTAACGGCTGTTTTGTGACATAGAAGTGAAGTCACCTGGGTCCCAGCAGTTACCTCATTCCAGAATAAGTTCTCTGGAATTGGTGAAGCCTGTAATAAAGACCTGTATAGACAAACAACTCAGATTTTTAGATCTGCTAATTCTGTCTTACGTATTCATTAAAACAAAAAAAAAATTAGACTGATAATTTAAAGTTGTTGGTGCTATTGTTTGAACTGGTACTGAAATGTATCAGAAATATTTCATGGCATTATGCTAATGTGTCAGCATGTGAGAGGGAGAAAGGGAAATCATCTTTGGAGAGGAAAGCACACATGACTTCCCTTAAGTGCTCAGAAGCACACACCGCTTCTGACAGCACCTGTTTTTCCCAAGGCATGTGAGAAAGTTCTGAAGATTCAGAAAATAGTCAACATCTGCATTCAAGCATTTTTGGTTTGTTTTTTATTCTTTGCAATTACATCATCGAGGGGAGGGGAGAAGAGGAAAGAATTGCAGAAGTTAAGCTGTTCTACAGTGGGGTTTTATGTATTTTTTTCTCTGCTGTGACCTCTTAGCCTCTGCCTGTCTTACGAAAAAAGATCTTCTGGGGCGGGGCTGTCTAAAGTGATTCTTTTTTGTTAAATACTGTCTTTCAGTTACTCAGCAGTCCACCTTTCTCAATATGATGTTTTGCAGCTGTAATTCTGGATTTTGGCTCTTTACTATTTTATTCATCTTTTTCAATTACTGATTTTTCTAATGCTAAAAAAGAAAAGACAATTTCTAATTCTGCAGACAAAACAAGATCTTCCTTTTAAGTGTGTGGGGGTAAAACCCACCAAACCAAACGCAAAACCCACAAAGTATTTTTCTTGTAGTCATCCCCACGCCCCCCAAAAAAGAAAAAATACCAGATGCATAACAGAACTTCAAAAAGAGTCATCTCGATTGAAATTTCTTTTGATTAAAACAGATTTTATTTTGTTTCCATTTTATTGTTGCAAAGTGTTACTAGTTTTTCTGGTGCTTTACCTACTGTCAGCCTGTCTGGGAAAATATGCTTCTGGAACCTGGAACTATTGAAGAAATGAAAAAACTAATTGAGTTATTGATAGACATATAGCTTCATAAAAGTAAGATGTTCTAAATCTGAATAGTTCTGGTAACTTTTAGCAAAGGGAACAGATGAGTAGAGACTTTATCTGTCTCCAGTTTTTGTGGTGTTGCTTAACATGAGGTGGGAAAGAGTTTATAGCAGATAAATGTCATCATAAAAGCTTTGGGTAAAGAAGGATGACATGAGTTTTAATTGCTTTGGGGGAAGTGAGGAACAGTTAGCAGGTACTAACATCTTTATATCAAAAAAGAATTTCAAACAGTTCCAAGAATACCACTTTTGTGGTTTGGATGGTGAGAGAGAATACAGCGTAAATAGGAAAAGATTTTAATTAGTGTCACTGACAGTATTAAAGTATTGAGGCTCAGACCTCAATGGTCTAAAATTTGGAATGAGCGAAAGGGAAACATTCTTGGTGTATTTCTAAATCTGTAAGAAATCCATAACTTTTTTGCCTTTTTATTCCTGTAGTCTGACTATCAAGTCTCTGCACCTGGCACTACACAAGAATTAAAATTTAAAGATCTATGTGTCAGAGAAGGATATTGATATGCATGGATGCTTCGCTGCTTGCTTGCAGGGGTTTGGATAGTGGAAGAATACTGTAAGCAGGTGGGAGGAATATTCAGGGGGAGAAACAAAGGAGACCTTGATTTTATTTATTTATTTTTTTTGTTGGCTCTTCGGACAGGACCTAGATAGGCCCCTTTTGGAGTCGGTGAGCCTCTGCGTCAAAACTAGCAAGCAGCATGACAGCGCTGGCAGTAGCACTCCGTAAATACGTGGCAGAGTCGTGAATTCATGAGAAAACCTCTACAGCAAAATTTACAGGGATGATGTATCGTTTGTTACCTGCTAGCCCTGGGACTTATTAGCCCCAGGTACTCCAGTGATGGGCTCATTAGAATAAAGAGGAAGAGTGCAGAAGTTGATGACTAATGCCCTTGGTTTGCCAGTGAGAGAAAGGAACGAACAGTTTTTCATGTCAGAATGTAATAATTAAAAAATTGAATTGGTGCATAGAAGAGATGGTTTTGTTTTTTGTAGCTCTCGCCCCGCTCTTATCAGAGCGAACAGTTGCTTTTTGTGGGACTAATTAAACAAAACTGAATTGCAGACAGCTCTCCTGTGAGTAGAGTACCGAGATAGGTTGGCCTGCTAAGGCAGCTCTTGAATTAATTTTCTCTTCCTTTACCCTGCAGCAGCAGTTCTAATTAATAAGTTAACACGTTACTGGCTGAAGGGAAATGCACTTACAAGGTCCCCCAGGAAGTGTTTGTGCTAATGAGATGGGTTTTGAGGCCACTGTAAGAAAACATACTTTCAGCAACTGTCAGGAAGCTGGGAAGCTCTTGCGAGGAGGTGAATGTCTTAAGTTTGTACTCGAGCGTTGATTTTTCTAGTTTCTGTTCTGAAGCACCAGCTATGTCTGCCTGCCAGATGATTAGTGGCAGATTTGGTGAAACACTAAAAATACCGTGTCCCTGCATTTAGAAGAGTTTCTTTTTCATTATTTGCGTCTAATGTGTACAATACATGACATTACGTGCAAGGTATAAAATTTTGTGTTCTGTGTATTTGTTTGTGTATATTTCTGTGAGATAAAAATGCTTAATACCCTCAAGCAGTGAAGAGGAATCCGTCTGTGGTGAAAACCCTGTTTCAGTACCTCACCAACACATTACAGGCCAGTGCAGAAGATGAATAGTGCCCTAATTAAAATTGCTAGAGAAGCCTGCAAAAGCAGAATTAATTAGATTATTTGGACACAGCACTAGGGCGAATTTCTTGGTTCTTCCCCAAGGTGCTTCTGAAATAAAATGCTGGAAAGGTGGAGCTTCAAAACATCTTAGTTGGCTGTGTGTGATACACATGCACTGTGTATATAGATAGAGGCACGAGGTCCCAGGTCTCTGCGTATTTCTGATTTTAAATAAAAATAATTAGTACAGGGTGATTAACCCAGGTGGATCAACAGAGCAGCTCATCGATACTGCTTCAAAGACCTGAGATGGCAAATGCAGACTTAGTCCAGTCCTTCCTTCCCTGCTGAAAGCAAAGGTAGAGCAGCTTCAGTTAGGAAGCACCACAGGCCACTCTGCAGTCAGTGGATCTACCTATGCCCTTTCCTTCTAAACCTCCTCATGTCTTCCTGCTGGCTTCACAGTCCCTTCCCCTCCTGACAGAAGCCTACATCATCTACACTGCCCGTCTCAATGGTGTTTGCCTGAAAAATGACCCGCACGCAGAATGACTTCATTTCTCAACCGTGGTTTTACTTCTGATTGACTTCTTCAGACTTTCATCGAAGGTGGAATTTGAAATGTCATTTCTAGACCTGCTATTTGTTACACATACTTTCTGAAAACATGTGGCAATCATGGCTTAAAGAAGTGGCAAAAGAGGAAATATTTTGGTTTTAAAAAACAGTATTATATTCCACAAGTCATGTTTCCTCTTTACTTTCTCAGATAATTAGGGACAGGCTTGTATTCCGATAGGAATATTTGAACAAGAGTTCATGGTAAAAATGCAGCTTAGTTTTCCAAGTTTGCTTTGCAAATGTTTTGAAATGTAAGCTTCTGAGGGAGCCAGAGCTACCTTGCCCTCCTTGTGACGTCCTCGGTGTGGTGTTACAGTTGTCTGTTGGTCTTTTATCCTTCTGCATCTGATGGCGTGCAGGATTTGTGCTGTAAGTGCTTCAGCCACCTGCTAGTATTTCCAGTTGTCACAAGTCAAAGACGAGTAATTCTTGCGATTTCCTGAGTGCTCAGACATTAAGCGATCTGTAGACAGAGAGAAACATTTTGTGTACAATATTGTAATTGGCTTCATGCAAGCCTGTCTGTTACATGCTTTCTCTAACATGCTGATCACCAAACATAGTCCTCTACAACTCCCTGAAAGGAGGGTGGAGAGAGATGGGGGCTGAGCTCTTCTCCCTGGGGACAAGGGATAGGACAAGAGGAAACGGGTTCAAGTTATGTCAGGGCAGGTTTAGATTGGATATCAGGAAACATTTTTTCCCTGAAAGGGTTATTAACCATTGGAAGAGGCTGCCCAGGGAGGGGGTGGCTTCCCCATCCCTGGAGGTGTTTAAGAAAAGGGTAGATGTGGTACTGAGGGACATGGTTTAGAAGTGGTTTTTGTCAGGGTGGGTTAATGGTTGCACTTAATGATCTTAAAGGTCCCTTCCAACCTCACCGATTCTATTCTATTCAAAAGCAAGGTTCAGAAGACGGGTCTTTACATTTTTAATCCTTCATGAAGGAAGATGTGATGGTAACTGTAGCATAACAACTTTCTCTTGTGTTTTGCTTTATACCAAGGGGAAAATATAAAAAGACTGATAAGAGTATAGCCCCCAGGTGTTTTTAACTCAAAACGTTATAGCATAAGAAGGAAAATAATTAAAAATTCAGCAAATGCAGATATGAGCATCCTGTAAAGACTTTTTTGACAATGTGTAGACCAATCAGAAAGCTTTTACCTCTAGATGGTATGAATTTCCAGCTCTTAATGTTGTCATTGGATGCCAGAATGGTAAATTTTGGCAGAGTATATGAAGTTGCCTACTAAGGCCATAATATTGTGCTTCACACAGTGTCTTGCTGGGCTTGTAATGGCTAGAATTCAGTATTATAAAAAAAAGCAGTAAGTTCCCGCTGCTTCAGTTTGTTGATAACTACAGTGTCGGTATTGCTTTGGTCATGTCAGAATAGGGTTTTTCTTACGATAGGAATAAAAAGACCAAGGAGAGATCCCAAGAAAGGTTCAAGTCTTCTCAGATGGAAATACTCCCTTGGAAAGAAATGTTAGCTATCATTTTCCTTATTAGAAATTTAATGTCCAGCACATATCCGGGTGGTAGCAAGGATGTGTATCCCTCCTGAATGAAGCTGGTATAAGAAAATGTAACAGAAAAGGGTAGCGTACACTTTTTCCGAACAAACAGTACAAACACTGCACTTGCTCATTATAGAATCATCGCCATGTCATTGAGTACGAGCTTCAAATGAAAACTTCCATGTCCACTCCATTTTATGATCCTGTCCTAGTTTTTCGCTGCTTAAAACTCCAATTTTCATAGCCACGAATTATGGAGATTGCATAGTGTATCTCATTAATGAATTTCTTCATTTCATAGGCAGAATCGGGCTGTTCCAAATGATTTAGCAAGTAAGGTGGAAGTATACCTACACTAGAAATATTTGACCCTTCTTTATTTACCCAGATCAATGATCTATGATATTCTAAAAAGCAGGTATTCACAATCATTCTTCAGGTTACAGAAACAGAGATCTTTGGGTGAAAAATGCAGTGGTAAATGTATGTATGCTTATGTACGCTCGTTTGCATTTTTCTGTGTAATTGTGTCACTCACTGTACCTTACTGTTGGAGAATCGGATTTTCTTTGTGAAACTAAGGCATCTCAGATCAGTGTAAATGACCAAGCAAACATCAGGCCCTCCTGTGCTTTCTGCACAGCCCGTTTGGGGGGGTGGTTGACCCTCCCTGTCTCAGGCTGTGGATGTACATCCTACTGCCTTGTCCCACTGGTGGAAAAGGTCACTGCCATGAGCCTGCCTGTAGCTGCTCAGCGTGGTCTCTTGTCCAGGTCTGCTGTATCCTCAGGCTGGATAACTGGATTGCCCATGTGCACAGTGTCTCACTGGCTGGTTGATTTAATCCTTCATTTTCATCATATGTCATTACTTGCCCCTCTTATTTTTGGGTGGGTGGTGTTTAGAGGCATGAGAAGAGAGCTTTAATACAGTTCTATCTCTTACATTCTCTCTCTAGCATTGAGAATACAGTATTAAAATGAATAACCTTCTTTTTTTTTTTTCCTAATCCTATTGAAATGGGATTGCAAAGACTAATACAACAGTAGATTTAGTATTTTTTTTTTCACTGTCTGATAGCATAGGAGATAGTAATAGGTACAAGATCCTCCAGAGGGACATGGAGAAACCGACTGAAACATAAATGTGAAAATTCTTGCACCCTGCCCTGGAGATTGAATGCGGGCAGCCTCAGAGGTCACCTGAAAGGAGTTTTGCTACTGTGAAGCTGCAGTGTTTAATGGTTTAGAGATGTACAGGCCAGGATGTCTAAAGTACCCCAGGTTTTCTGCAGGTGCTTTCATCCTTTTTTTTAAAATTAGAGAACTGTTAATGCAGCCAGACTAGAAGGTGCTTGTTTATTTTTATGGAGACATGCTATTATGCTTGAATATAAAGCATTCTCTGTTAAAATTCTAGGGAAAAAAAATGAAACTTCTGATGAAATTTTAAATTTATATTATCTTGATTTTTGGTGGCTTTCTTTTGGTGTGAAGAATTCATGAATTTCACAGCTGTAATCTAGCTTTGGATTTGAAAGCTAGTATTAGTGGAAAAAGAAATAAAGGTAGACTGAGGAAATCCTGATTGTGATAAAGGATACGAATTTAAAGTTGATCTTTTTTGGTCATTTTACTGTTATTTTTTTATGTCAAGTGAGTTTAGTCTTTGTCTGAAATGCATATTATCCTGAAGCAGGAGGTTTTTTGTCATTGTTAATATACAACTGGATAGATTGTCTACAAATTTACACCTATGTATTCCATTTCAGTAGCCCCTTTTGTAATGCCTGCTTTACCTTGTTCGTTATTTGTTTCCTTTATCTACACAAAGTATTTCACAGGCCTCTTCAACAGAATAAGAATAGAACAAAGGTAAATGTATTTAAATTGGATCTATGTTTTCTTCAGGCAGTAGAAAACTCTTTACTATTAGAAGTTTTTACTGTAATTGTATCTCTGATTACCAGGATGATACTATAAATAGTTGTATTTAGGAAATCATGATGCACAGAACAGATGGAATTTAACTTCTGTGGAAACTGCTTGTTTTCTCTCTCTTTTTCTCTTCTCGCCTTCCTTCTCTGCGCCCCCCTTCTGCATTTCCTTCCCAGCCAGCTAAACAAAGTAGAGATGGTGATGTTTTAAACTTCAATTGCCATCAAGATTTTTAAGGCAAATTTGTGTGATTATTTGCCTGGCACGGGGAAGATTAATAAAGTCAGTGTGTGGGTAGCGCTTTCTAATAGAGACAGTTTGCATGTTGCTGAAGCCCTAGAGATGTCTGCTGAACGAATAACATTACTCCTTATTCTCATCTCTCACTTTCTCACCATCTCTGGTGTCTCTTTTTAACGAGACTAGTGATATGAGCACAGCGGTTTGAAGGAACTGAAGAGCTTAGTGAAGGATAATAGGATGTAGTGCTTTTTGCTGTCATGTAGCTTGTTCCAGTCAAGCCTGGGCTGATAATGCAGAGGCTGAAGGTAGTTGCCACCAAAGAGCTGTCGGGTCGCAACAGTCCAGTTATACCTGCAGCGCCGTACCTGGTACCCAAGTTGGTGGCTTTATTAGAGAGGCCAGAAATGGGGAGACCTGACTGCTCACCAACCCCTGCGTGAGTGCCTGGAACACACCCCGTAGGTGGGAAGCACCTACTCCTGTCAACCGTGCGCAGCAGTTGGGTGCTGCGGGTGACATTCTGGTCCCCTTCCTTCACCCGGGTGTATTCACTAAAGGCAGAAGTCGAGACCACTCTTCTCACCCGCCAAAACCAGAGCTCTGCAGTTCCTAACGCAGGTAATGCTAAAGCATAACTGCTTCACGGCAGTCATCAGAAGGACATTTCTTGCTCCCTCACCCCTTCCTTTTCCTGTTTTTAGCATCTTGGCTCTCCCTCTGTCCCTTGATGAGATGCAAGAAATACATGCTATTGTATTTGGGCCCAAAGCCTTTTTCATGTGACGGTACCCCGTATTCCCTGAGAAAAATTACACAAGTTTAAGAGTAATTGCTTCAAGGCCATGGCTGATGGTGCAGTCAAATGAAGTGATCCAGCATCTCTCCAGACAAGGGCTGGTTTAAATGAGGGTCACAGTTCACCTTATGCATTGTCATATGAATAGATGGTTGTCTGAAAGTTGGGCACATCTAACAGTGCCTGTTGTACTTGAGGATTTATTCCCACCAGGAATGGTGGGTAATAATGGCATTCCAAAATCCTTTTTTTTTTTTTTTTCCTTAAAGCGTATTGCAAGATAGTCAGAATGCTTCAGAAAAATGTGGCTCCCCTTGTCCATGGGAATGCTGTCTTCGGTGCAGGTTTGGTTATAGTGAGAGCTTTGAACTTTTATTGTGTCTGTCCCTTACGACAAATGTCATAAATTTATCATAAGACTTAGATAGTCGCCAAGCCTGCTATAAACTAAAATTATTCAAATCTGAAAGCATTTAGGGTTTGGGGGTGGGGTTGGTAAAAATGTTTACAGAATTAGAATGCCTTTATTCTTGGTACAGGAGCCTGTTGTGTCATTCTGGCTTCACTGTTTGGCTGGTAGGTTTCAGCTGTGAATGATATTACAATAGTCTCTTGTAAGATGCTTAGTTGGTGCATTTAATTAGAAGCAAATACATACCTCACTCCAGACAGAGATAAGAAAGAAAAGATAATATGTCCTACTTTCGAGTGCAAAATATCAAGAAATAGAAAATTTTGTTTGGTGTAGAATTGGAACACTAGACTGACAAGTAAGGGAATGTATGTGTTTTTCTTGGGAGCAGAAAAAAATAGAAGCTTTAAAGATAATGCATCTTTTTCCAGGAGCTAAGGTGAAAAAGCAGTAATGACTGCAATCCCTTTGTATTCAGAATCATTGGCAGAAGACACCTTCAAGTTTCTTGCTTTAATATACTCTTCTGTTATATTTTACCAGAAAATACTTGAAAATAAGAGTATTTTTGTCCTCTACTAAACTACTTCAGTTACCAACTTCTTCGCAAAAGTGATGCATACAGTGTGGGGGTGTTTTCTCAGTAGATATACAGATAACGACTCTCTTCCCTGCAAGAAGAAAACTGGGAGACTGGTGTTTGTGGTGTACCCTGTGTTGAAGGAGTAGTAGAGCTGTATGTCTCAGTCCCTGACGCTTTTAGGCCGGGAGAGGGATAGCAATCCTCCGCTGTTCAGCGGGAGCTTGCGTATGTGGAACGCCTGTGCACCCACACGGTTAAGGAAGAAGCACTTGTGCAAGTGGTACTCGGCATGGCCCTGCTTTGAGCAGGCTGTTAGTCACGATGACCTCCAGGGTCCTTGCCACCTTAGGATTTTCTATGATTCTGAGTAAAATAACCGTAAGAAATGAGCTACTTTAATTCCAGTTCTGAGGAACCTGGGTACAGATAATTAGTTTCTACATCACAAGAACCGGGGAAAACTGTCTTCAGTAATGTTTGTGCTGCGTTTTTGTGATGGCTAATGAGATGTGTTTGTGTATATATACATAAAATATATGGGTATACTCTTTAATTTTGTTTATGAACCTGGAGACAGGCAGTGACCCAGTTTGCTCAGAAATGATACCATTACCAAGGCAGAAGATCAGTAGAACTCCGTTTAATGGCATTGCTTATAATAAAAACAATAGCATAATAATTATCATAATAATGAATTATGAAAAGTAACTTTAAGGATTTCTTTATAGCGAAGCTATTTGCTATTAGAGTATTTTTTCTGATGGTTCAAAAGAGCGAAACTGGAAGAGGTGGATGGACTGCTAATTGTCCAAATGCTGTCTCAGTTTGAAATCTGCTGAGGCCGAAAATGACGGACATCATATAGCAGCAGGGAGCAGTCAGACTGGCATAAAATGAGCTGGCATTCTCCTCGCTGGCGCATGGTGACATAGAGCCTCACAGGTATCGAGTGATAAAAGGGTGATAGAAATAGCCACAAACCTAAGTAGGCATTTCAGTTGTCATCTCTTAGCCATCTCAGCATCAGTAGGCAGCCTGGAAATAGGACATTCCCCCATATCATTCCCCAAAGTGGGTGCGCTGTGCTTGTTCTCCGTAAATAAATAGAAAGTTCTGATCAACAGCACTTACACTGTAAAACTTCTTTTCACAAAAACTATATTCAAGCAAAGCCATAGCATGAATTGTGTTTGAGCATTCATTTTCTTCCCTGTATTCTATTAGGCAAGCAGTGGTTAAAGGCTCCCTTCCACATCCTTTTGCTTTGACGCTGTTTGGGGACACGTTGTACTGGACTGACTGGAACACGCATTCAATCTTGGCCTGCAGCAAGTACTCCGGGGAGGACCTGCGTGAAATACATTCCAACATCTTCTCTCCCATGGATATCCATGCTTTCAGCCAAAAGAGGCAGCCAAATGGTAAGCTCGCTTGCCTTCTTTTTTTAAACTGCAAGTTGGAACTGATTTGCCAAAATCTTAATTAGTCTTTCTGTATGGCGGTGGGTGGCTTCACTCGCGTCATGATGCAATTTTTCCAAGGCAGAGATTGGGGAAAAAGACCCAAAGATAAATCAAATATTCTCTACATTGTTTTTTTAAGTGCAAAAAAAACCCTCGTGCTTTTTTCCTGCCTGCCACATTTACTCTGTTGTGTTCTTTTTTTTGTTTCATGTGCCATAACTTTAGGCAACACAGTATTTTTATTTTTTCCAAGTACTTCCTGAATGGAAAGTAGTGTTAATTTGGCAGATGATAGTAAGCAAGACTAGCTCTGTGTAATAACCAGTGTCTTAACCAGTGTGTTAATTTACTGTGTTTGCATTTTGTTTTTGTATATACAACCTACTATACATTCAGCACCGACGTGCTGAATAGTTTGTTAAAATGAGAAGAGCAGAGCTGGAACAAGGCTCTTGCTTAGAGCTAAGTGCTACTTCCCCAAGAAAGGAAACATTCAACATCCCTGCATTTTGGTACCATAAATACCCCACTACTCAACACTTGGAATTAATTTTTCCTGGTTCTGTGTTTATCATTTCCTTCTTTAATCTGTGTTGCTGCCACCGATTCTACCACTCAAATGCCGTATGTGTCTTAACACATGAGATGAGGTCATTCGTTATCAGAAACATTAATCTGTGTGATTTATGTTTAACAGCTACAAACCCATGTGGAATTAATAATGGTGGCTGCTCCCACTTGTGTTTGATGTCTCCTACCAAGCCCTCTTATCAGTGTGCATGTCCCACTGGTGTGAAACTTCTTGAGAATGGAAAGACCTGCAAAGATGGTAGGCTTTGTTTTTAAAAATCCTTTTAGATTAAGCACAAAATAGTTTTTGGAGGGAAAGGGGTTTTTCCAGCTTCACTATAATGCACATCAAGGGTGGCAAATGGTGAAATCGTGCATGCTTTCGCAGTACAGAGAAAAATGATTGGAAAATTACTTTTCAAAAAACGAGTGAGTCTCATGGCTGAAGAGCAGGTTATTTCCAGTTACAAAATTTAGGTTGCAATTCTGTCTCTGTCATTAATTCCCTGCAACTTTTTGGGGAGCTCTGTTGTTCTTTTTTCTTAGAAAAAATGATACCTACCTCTTCTGTTGTCCCTAAAATGTCTCTAACATTATTGTTCATGAATTAGTATTTGGCTAATAGGATTGCACAATAAACACAATTGGCTTTCTTTTTCCTTTTTTTTTTTTTTAAGATCTGATATCTGTTTATTATACACACATACACCTGGAATCTCTTTCAGTTCCCATGCATAAAGTTAGGTACCTACATCTGTATAGAAGAACTGAAAACATGGCATGTTTTTAGAGGTGTTGAAAGTGTTTCAGCCTTAAAACTCAAGACACGATCAAGACAGGGCTGCAAGCGCTCGCCCAAAACTGCTTTTAGTGTCTCATTGTGGGCTAACGTATATGATTTTTAATTGTTACATTTTGTAAGTATAGGTCTCGTGACATTGTGCTGTGGTTGCTGTAGTACTTTAGCAGTATCAAAATAAACACTGGGAGATAATTAGTTTGCTCATACCCAGCCATCTTTTATGCAGATCATCTCACTATGACAGAGGTTAATGGAGGGAGAAACAGAAAGATACAGCAGAACTTACTGCAAATAGGTTAAATAAAATATATACAGAAAGAATTTTTTTTGTCACTTTATATTTTAAAAATTCTTCGAGGCTTGTCAGCTACTGCTCAGAGTTTTCTTTAATTTCATGCTATTTCATGCTCTCTGCTGATTATTTTTGTGTGGCTATTTGTGTCTGTGTGAACCTTGTTAAAATAAATTGCTGCTTTTATGTGAAAAACTCAAAAGCAGCTCCCAATTTAGCCTTGCAGGAGTGTTTGTAAGAATTTAACAATACATGCACGAGATGTTTTTCTTCATTTCTGCCAGTACAACGAACAAGCTTTAATAATAATGCTATGGGTTGGTCATGTTTGGTCAGAATGTGACACAAATTCGTGTGCTTTTTAAAAAATACTTGGTAAGCACAGATAAACTCCTTTGTGGCAGCAGATGGCTAAAGCAGTTGTTACCCAATACAGGCACATTTCCAAAAGCAAAGCTGCCCAGAAAGTCCATGTTGGGGATGGGGAGCGGTGAAGGTTTGGTCGCTTGCCAAGCAGAGGTAGAAAGGTAAGGCAGCAGAGGCTGAAGGACTAAGGACAGCAGTTGGAACAAGCCCTGAGAGACTGAGAGTGATAAATTGCTTCCCTTTGACTTACTGCTGTTAGGGAAGGGGCCAGGGACTTCAGGAAAGAGGGGCTGTATCTTTTTGTTCCCCACATGCTGTGTTCCAAGGAACAGGTCCTTGTACCACAGAAGCGCCCGCTTCCCTGGCTCAGCCCCGTGTCCTCATGGAGGCAACCTACTACACAGTGTAACTGCCCTGTGCTGGATGGCACCTTTCTGGTGTACCAAGCTAAATTACCAAGGGCGAGAAGAGGAATGGTATTAAAAAAACCCCAAAACCATATAAAAAGGACTTCAACTTCTCAGCCAGAGGTACTCAGAATCATCAGGTCACTTTTTCAGCCATTCCTTATGTCTCAGAATTTATAACTTGCTCTTTTCTCCCGTTCCTTGAACACATGAGAAGCCAAATTGTATGCTTCCAGTCAGCCGTGAAGTATATTTGGCTCACAAAATATAGCTCCAGTTTTATCAGAATTTTTTTTAACCAATTTAATACAGCATGTTGTCCATCTGTATGCAAAACATTTTGTATAAGATTATTTCTTTATCCTATGCTTGTCAGTATAATGTTGCATTTTTAACCACTGTTCTCCTAATGTGTCTTTCCAAACTACTCTGCCCCAAAATACTCTTTCAAGAAGAAAAATGGGTGCTGAGAGGGGGAGGAAATTCAGTCTGTGTTTGTTTAGCTCAGTGAGTCTTGCATACTGCTGCTTCGTGGACTTAGAAGTGAGCTAGCACGTAACCGAAGTGAAACAACCCACTCAAACTATGCATCAGATCCACTGGTCGCACTTAGCTCTGCACAGGATCGTCAAAGTTAACTCGGGTTCAGTGTTTAGAGCTGAGCTTACCCCAAAATAATGAAAGATTTTTGATTGGCTTTTCACTCCTCTCACTGTAGAGAGGTGCAGGTGGCAGAGTTAGGGATTTTGCAAGTGACCTACAACTTTCCAGAGCTCTTCAAGGCAGAGATTCACAGGAATTTCTTCTCATAGTTGCGAAGGCTGCAGTTATTGATTTGGGGGAGGGAGGAGAGCATGGCCGCTGAACAGAACCAGACAAGCCACAGATCGGATTTTGAGATGTAAATCTGTACACATTCACGTGTTGCCTTCCTTTCTTAGGCTGCTCAATGACCCTGCAGAAAAAAAATTATTTTCTTTGTCAGGTGTGTGGGGTGAGGGGGGTTGGTTCTGGTTTCTTGGTTTCTTGGTTTCTTGGGCTGTTTTTTTTCCCTTTGTTCTTTTCAGTTTACTAGATCTGCTGTGAAAGTAGAGCCGAACCCTGAGAACCGAACATTTTTACCTTGGATCATTTCAGTGTTTATCTATTATGCTGCAACAGACTGAAACACTGAGTGATTAAATCTCAGTTTGCAATTAGGACATGTACATGACTTTGGGGGAAGGAAGGAGGGGAGGGTGACTTGCAGGTGAAGAAAGGTGAAAAATGAGGCTGAGAGTTTCTTTTCTTTGAGACTGTTTTGTCTTCTAGCAGTAGACTAAAATCAGACTGGTTCCTAAAACAAATTCTTTCATGCTGAAAGGAGCCTCTTTGAGGAGAGAACTTCATTTCATGCTGCGCTGATGAGAGCACCAGCCTGGACTGGAAAGATTTTGACGGGTGAATTTTGAGTGTGTGTTTGTGGTGTTTGCAGTGCTTTGGCATTGACAGATGATCCTTGCAGCCAAAGGTGAGGCTGGCTGACCCTCCCTGAGCAGTTTCCATGACAACCGAGCATTTTTGAATAATCTTGGTTTATAGGAAATCTTTTCCTCCCTCCCCTTTCTCCCAGTGCTAGTTTCTCTGGTTTTTGTAGGGTTTTTTTTTTTCATGACACCTTAGAGGAGTTTCACCATTTCTTTGTGAGAGCTATGAATATAGTACCACCCACCCCCCATTTAGAAACGCTTCTCCATAGTGTTTCAGGAAAGGGTGATAATACTGACATAAATTTAGGTTTGTCTTACGGGTTTGTCATTGGAGTTCCATTCTTATTAGTGTGCAGATCTCTCTGTCCACGTGCTCAGGTTCTGTCTTTGCCTATACTGCATTTTACTTATTATTTGCTACTATCAATACAGATGTGTGGTTTGTACTCGGAAAACCATTGGTGACTTCAGCTGAGCAAGGAGAGGTGAGTTTCCTCATGAAGAAAAAGCACTGCTTCAGACTTTCAGTTCAGCCCTACTTTGGCCATTCCATTCTCTTTCAGGAAAAGAGTCTTTATTTCGCCCATGGACACTCACATCCTATTTCCCTTGTAGGCCTGCAGGCAGTCATCAGAAATTTGCACTTTCTCTTGCAATTTAGGTCTGCCCAGTGGGAAATTTGCTTTGTTGGGAATAGGCAGAATCCTGATTTGACTACATGGATCAAGATGTTAATTTAACATCCTAATTCTTTCATTTATTTTAAGGAAAGAAAAAAAATATATGATTAGTTTCAGATATATATCCTTTTGCCTCTGTAGTTTTAAGGTTGAGCTTGTCTGGATGAAAAAATCTTGTCTGTATTGTAGTGTCATGGGCTCTCTGACAATCGTGACGTTACAACAGGTGAAAGACATTTAGGAAATAAATATTTTCGTCAAATGTGTTGTAATAATCTTGATTTCTCAGGTACAGAGAGTGCATTATACACTTCATTATGTACGAATTCCCAAGCATGTGTCCGTGAAGCTGTGCTAGCCTCAGCAACCACTGATGGGGTTTAAGTTCAATAACTTACAAATGACTGAGGCCTGTATATCGTCGAGAAAATGTAATTAATTGTAAAGGTTAGCAGGGCATTAGGCATTGTACTTTAAAGCTACACCATTGCATGTATCTGCATGCTTGCCCTGTTTCCCTTTTTCTCCCCCTTCCCTTCGCTTCAGCTAGCACATAGATTTAAATTATTTTGATTTTTAATAGTGACTTCTTGAGGAAAGTATTAGTTCCAGGACTAATGTAATGCACCATCCGTGAGCTTGTAATCCCAGCTTTCAAAGTGCTTAATAAAAGTAGGCTAAAGCTCTCAAAATAAGAGTCTGGAGCAAAGCTTTTATGTCCATATTTAGACATCTTAAGGGACGTGATTTTAGAAAAATTGCTAACCATCCTGAATACACCATGACTTGAGGCACTGCTGAAAAGAATTCTGAACTTGATCCCCAATTTGAATACTTTGGGAAGTTTGGGGGTTTTTTTAAATAAGTTACAGGTTGCTAAGATCACCAAGGATTGCATGCGGAATCAGCAAGGAGGGGTAAGCAGAAGGACGTGAATTCAAATACGGGACAGCTGTATGCCTACCCTGCCTGCCAGTGTTTGCATGGCAACTCTGCGCGGGGTCGTTTGAAGTCCATAAGCACGCAGCCCAGCACCCCTGGTGATCTGTGCCCTCAGACCCAGCACTGTATTCAAGAGGTACCTGTGCCTGCAGACATGCTTGTGTTGGATGCAGTAGAGACCATCAGTAGTCAGAGAGACACGGCAGCATGGGCAGTAAACTCTAAGTCCCCTGAGCGTTCATCTAGACCACTTCATCCTCCTCGTATGTGCAGTCCAAGGGGTCTAGAGGAAAAACTGCTTCAGGTCTGCATGTTCGTGCTGAGGTTAGAGCTCTGGTTGCAGCCTCAACACACCAATGGAAAGCCAGTTGAGGTTTGAGGTGTTTTATATGCTCGTGGCTCATTCTAGTCTCCCAGTAAGTGCTGATAAATTGAAAAGAGTTATGCTGGCATGCAACCTGCGTTGTCTTTTCCTGCCTTTTTCTTCTTTTTTTGAAAGATGATTCCATACCCATGGTGCTCTCCATCATGGTCATCATTAGAGGCAGGGTTTCTCTTGGAAGGAGAGGCGGAGTGAAGAAGTCTGGAGATCCTGCTCTCACATTTTAGCTTTTCCATCATAACTGGCCTTTGGAATAGAAGTGAACAAAATTGATTGATTCTGTTATGTCCTGCCAGTGTTGGGTACCTTGAGCTCTTCTGGCTGAGCGGTGGTCTGTGCCCAGCCAGGTAAACTTTGTAGAGCTGGTGTTTGCCACAAGTGCAAATTATTTGCTTTAGTTGGGAGACAAAGTTTTTTTTCTTGACTGCTCTCAGGGTGGTGATGGGATCAGTCCATAAATACACCCAGCTCTTGCATTTGCTATTTTTGCCATTGTCAGGGCAAGCCTTGAAGGCACTGAGTGATCTTTCTGTCAACCTGCCTTGAGGTGAGATGCTTCTCTTCCCTTCGGTTTCCTTTTCCCTGCCCAGAATGACTGGTGATCTGACTAAGCAGCCGAGGTGTCTGTTTGCAAACGGATGGGTAATAGCTCTAAAGTAAGCTTTCAACTTTTTATTGCTTGATTGGAGAGATGGGGGGTGGTGTCTTAGTCAGGGCTGGAGTGTTAGCTCAGCCCTCAGCTGAGACCATGAAATTCTTAGCTCAGAGATCCAGAGCGCAACATGGGTTATCTGAAAGCCGGTCACTTCCCGATGCTAAATTAAAGTTTAGACATATTGGGTTATTTGACTAAACACCAGTGTTGCAGCCAGAAAGCAGGATACTGAAGCTGGTGAAATGGGTCGTCTTTGAGAAGAACTGGAAGGTCAGTTGGTCAGGTTTAAGGGTGAGTTTCAGCAAAGGCATGGCTGTACTCAAACAAGTCTTTTTGGGGACCTGGCATGGCTTCACTGTCAATTTCACCTAGAGCACACATGTTATTTTTAAATTATGCCTTACACTTTTTCTGGGTATGTTAGACTACATATAGCTTTCGAACTGTTTAGAAATCTGAGGGTAGTGCATTTGCTCAACCTTAGTTTTACTAGATAACGCAAAAAAGGTATTATTGTTTGGGGATTTTTAATATGATTTTCATAGTTTTGTTTAAAAGGTAAGTTGGATAAATGTGAAGTTGGTAAGAAAGAAAGTACTAGGGCCTTATTTCTTAACTCGAATCCAGATAGTTGGGATTGCTTTATATGACCATAATACCTCTGAGTGCTTGGATCTTAATGCTGAATTGTTTGATATGCTTAGTAGCAAGAAACGCCAATGTATGTATAGACCACTGTGACAAGATTAGTTGCTGCTGTAATTATAAAAAAATCTTATTAACATGCCTGTTTTCCATTTACTGTGTCACGTGCTCATTATTTTGAAGTATGCATAGACATGTAATTACAGGTTCCCCTTTCCTGATATTAATTAATGCATGAGTTATTCACTAGAACAATTGAGTGGCGTGTACATGTGTTTCTGAGCACAAGGTGGTTTAGAACAGAAGATCCCAAAGCTGATCTTAATCCATGCTGGAGTACCAATCACAAACATTTGTAATGATATTCTCAGCCTCAGTTGTCGAAAGGTGCTGTTTCTTGCAGCACTGTGAAAGTGTCTCAGATGTTTTTAATGTGTTACTTGCTGTAAATGAAGCAACGGCTGCTTTGGCATCTCTCCAAAGTTTGGCATGCGGTGAGGTTTCAGCCAGCACCAACAATTACTGACTTCTTTTTAAAAAGAAGTTTGGCATCAGACATCAAAATTCTTTTTTTCATCCATGACCTACTTGCTTTAATTTTTGCTCTTTTAGTCTTCTAGTCCTTGTTTATACCTCTGAGATCAAGATGAAGACATGGACAGAATGTGGCTTGGCGTCGGCTCTTTTTCACTGCGATGTTGATGCATTTACTTTCCTAAACCTTCCCCCCCACCCCTCTGCCTTCTGTCCTCACACCTACCTCAGACCCTGCCAAACCCTTTCCCCTTGCTGTTTGAGGAGAGCCATTGCAACACGCTTTCTGTGCATTTAGGTTTGCACACATTTCTCACCTTAGCTCAGGCTTCCCCGAGGCTTGAGCTGCTCTTATCTCCCTGAGACTCCAAACTGATAAGCCAATTTAATTGGAATGGGGTGTGGTGTTGTTTATCCTTCATTACACTGAAATTTAGGGACATAGAATAGAAAATGAAATGAGAATGAATTAGAATAGACAGTAAGCACATCTGTCATTGATCAGATGCCCAGCACGTGGACCATTAAACAGCTTGTCTTGCCCTATGTGAAAACATCTTCTGCAGTGCAAGCTGATCTTAGTTATTTATTGTGATTCTGACTTTTGACCTAAAAGCCAGCGAGGCTTTTGTATGCTTCAGCTCAAAATGACTTTATAAAACACACTGTCATTTATCTTCATGTCTTCAATAAGCTTGTTCTCAGCAAATATGAGAGAAACTGACAGCCTTCCTGCTTCCCGTGGTCACTGGGCAGTTGTCGTTTCCCAAATCTGATTCCTCCGATAGGAGTTTCTCAAAGGAGATTTACTGGTGGCATTCTGTTTTACATTTTTCCCCTTCAAAGGGTGTTGTTGCTTGTTTGTCATCGTTGTCCCCTATACCAACAACAGCAAATAGTCAGTAAATTATTTATATAATTAATTTTTCATCTAAGAGGCTGCAGGCCATCTGTTGATTTGCATAAAATAGCAGCACAGTCACTGCATATCTGTTTCAGTACTTTTGAAGGGAATTATATGGATAGAAAACATGTCTAACATAATACATTTTGGACAAGGAAATGACCACTGAATTTTCTCTATAAACACATTTGACTGTTCCTGCAAAAGAATAACCTCACATTTGAAGCCTTTGAGTGGAATTCCCTGCTGGTGCCCATCGGTTTGGTTAGGTCCTGTGAAATCAAGGTAGCTAGACTGGCTTGTACCAAATGGTACGGAATCAGGTTTGCTATTTACAGGCTTACTGCACAGTGTTTTTAAGATGGTTGTGTTTTTGCCTTGTTCGTGTAGGTGCCACTGAACTGCTGCTTCTAGCCCGCCGGACAGATTTGAGGCGCATTTCCTTAGACACCCCAGATTTTACAGACATCGTTTTGCCACTGGAGGACATCCGTCATGCCATCGCTATTGACTTTGATCCTCTGGAAGGGTACATCTATTGGACCGATGATGAAGTTAGGGCCATCCGCCGCTCCTTCATTGATGGGTCAGGTAGTCAGTTTGTTGTCACAGCACAGATCGCACATCCTGATGGCATTGCTGTGGACTGGGTTGCCCGAAATCTGTATTGGACTGATACTGGCACAGACCGTATTGAAGTTACAAGGCTTAATGGGACCATGAGAAAAATCTTGATATCAGAAGACCTGGAAGAACCCAGAGCTATTGTGCTGGATCCCATGGTTGGGTGAGGAGCTGTTTGTGAGCATATTTTTAAATATTAGTCACATAAAGAAGATACCTCTGCCTACCTGTATGTAGATAATGGGATGCAATGGAAGACTTCTGAGCCTTCAAAATGAAAATACTGGGATTCCTTGAAAGTTAAGGCTCTGAGGCACAGGGGCTGCTGCTCTATTTTGACTACCTGGGTAGTAATCCTGTATGTCTCCTGTTTGAAAATATTTCTGGGAACTGTATGGATCTGTTTGTTTATTCTAGCTAATGGTAGTTTTGCTCAGCTGACTGATATATGAGTTTTGTGTAAAGGGTCAGTGTGTTTGCACGTCGGTGCTTTTTGAGCGAGTTGGCCATCCTTACTTAGGTAAGGAAATATATTTGTCTTAGAAATGCAGTGGTTTCAGGGAATGGTAGTCCAGAAGAAGCTATGTCAATATCAAAAGTTTGATTTAATAAAATTTATTAATATTTTGCTTCCATTGCAGGTACATGTACTGGACTGACTGGGGAGAAATCCCAAAGATTGAGAGGGCAGCATTAGATGGCTCAGACAGAATTGTGCTGGTGAATACCTCGCTTGGCTGGCCGAATGGACTGGCCTTGGATTATGCAGAAAACAAAATATACTGGGGAGATGCCAAAACGGACAAAATAGAGGTTTGTAATTGCATCTGAATTATAGAATGTAGTTACTCTGTTTTTCTAGGCATTTAAATTCTGATACAGCTCCACAGGGCAATGGGATAATGGCTGATTTGTGCTTTAAGAAACAATTCCGTTTCTTTTCTGTATTTGGCCAAGTTACTCACTATTCTTCCTTCATTTATCTGTATGTGTTGAATGGGAATGATATCCATGTAGTAGATCCCTCGTTTTAAGAATGTATGGTAAGGATTTGTTAAATAAGTAAATTCTTATGTCATTAGGAAAAAAAGATTTTTTGTTGGGGGTAATGTTTGTAGGTTAAGAAAAAATAATCTTCTATTCTTTGTGCTGCTCAGCTTTGATGCAGGTGGAACATATTATAAAGAAGTAAATCTCATTTCACATATAACTATTTGTACTCCCAATTATCCTCTATACTTTGCATCTCGCTTGTTTTGTTGGTGTTCCAGCAAGGGGATAGACTTTCCTTTATGGTATGCTCTCCTGAAACTTTTAATTGAAAACAAAAATGGCACTTTTTTCTCTCCCACATTGAAAAATCTTGTGTTTATTTTGTTATATAATATTTATGGAGGAAATTTGAAGGTTTTTGTCCCTTTGACAGTCGTTGAGAAAATAGGGTGGTTAGTATTTGTTCAGTTTGCTATCAAAAGGCAGTTTACCTGGAAGCAGGAGGCTTGGCTGCTACTGGTGCACAGTAGCACTATCTACCTTTGCTAAATCCTGGTAGATTTACCGTTCTTTTGATGAATTATAGCTTTCCTTAGTGAATCCTTACCATTGCAGATAATTTTCAGCACTTATCGCATTAGGCACAATACCTTCCCTAGCCTTATGAAATTGGGGGTTTTTTTTATTTATAACTTCAAATAAGTCAATGTGAATTCGTAGTCTTGTGCTGGAAGGTCACATAACTGTTTGTTCTCCTTCAGAGTCAAAGTAACTCCAGTCCTGCAAGGTGAGTTGCTTTGAAGCACTCCTTGGGAGGACCTCAGGGAGCATGGTTTTCTTTGTCCTGAAAACAAGATTTACAGTCTGTAATTCACCTAACATTTTGCCAACTCTGAGAAAAGAGGGGAAAAAGAGTCTCAGCTGTGCTTAGAGATTTATTTATAACAGATTGAGCACTTCAGCCCTGATACTGTCTTGGACTTGAATGTATTTTGCAAGAGGAAAGTTAGGCGTTCTTCACTCTTATGCTTGCCAAAACATTGATATTTTTTTGTGTGCTGTGGTCTTACTCAGACCGCGGTTCCATATTCATTAATAATGGTTCTTTTCAGTGCTGGATCAGTTAGTGATAGGAATTCTCATCTAGATCAGGCATGAACTCACTGCTGCAATTCTATCAGGCTGGCTAGAACACATGATACAATGTTTATGCCAACATTACAGTGTCTGTGGCAGGACAGAAGATATCTGATCTGGCACAAAGTCTGCTGGGACAAGTTCCATTTCATTGTTTTTAAACCAATGTGAGCCAGCAGAATGAGTTTGTTCCAGGTTGTCATGTAACATCTAGGCAGAGTATCAGAGGAGATTTATCATCCTAAGGTTTCAGAATTACGAGTTAACTTTCTCCTATGAGGCTCCAAGTGTTAGAGTTACGAACTTACTGCTGCTGCTTTTTATAGAAAGTTAACATTTGTTAATTTGTTACTAACGTGCAGACAATCTTGAAAGAGCCTGGGTAAAACCTTTCGAGTAACAGAGAAGGAAGTCTCAGACAGGTTTTCTTTCATGTTTTTGGATTTTAATTTTATTTGAGGATTTGGGTGGTGACGTTTGTTTACCTGCAGACGGTGTTTGTTGAGGGTTATGTGACAGAGATCTATAAAATCAAGAAATTTATGCATAATTGACCAGGGCTTGCTTCCCCACCACCGCCTTTTTGATACAAGAAACTGGCATTCATAAATAATACTGGCAGGTGATGGGTGCAGAACAAACAAAAGCAGGTGCTAAGTTGTGGAAATGGTTGTGGATGTTAAAAGCTTACATGTGTTACTGGGAATACTAGGTAAGTCTGACAGGGAATGCCACTGCAGTTTACTAAAAAACAAAAATTGCCTTCTGAGCCACAAAACACTGAACTGTAAATTGCTGCAGAATGATAAAGGTGTCTTGAAAAATTTCAGTATGTATTTGCTTTATTAGGCTGTTCTGTAAGCGTAAGTTTTGAAAATTCTCCAAGACAGGTTAATGGGATGGGTGGACCTTTGGATTGAACCCATGCAGCCTCTCTCTTTTCCTGTGTTGAGACCATTCTATTCCTTGAAGGTCTGGGGAGTCTTTATTCTGTTAGCTTGTTGCATTAGCTGTAGGAAAAACTTCATGTTCTTCCTTAGATGTAATATTGCTGCGTGCTGACTGCACTTCAGAGGGGCAGAAATGGCTTGAAAATCGATGGCCTCTGATAGTGATAGATCAGTGTTTGAGTCCAGTACAGCTTCTGTAATTAGTAAAGCATGGGAAGGCTCTGTAGGATGAAGAGGGGGTGTTCATCGAAGAGAATGGTTCAGTCTGAGGTAAATTCCCCCTCAGTGTACTAAATAATGCAAATATGGTGGTGAGTTTCTTTACTGATGAATCTTAGTGAATTTTAGCCAGGATCTTGTGAGGCCTGTCTATAATGTTTTATGAGACATTGACTTCATTATAGTTGGCTACAGAAATCTCAGGCTGCAATGACATTATCTAAATCTATGATAGCTAAAATGTTACTAACATTTCAAATTGCCTTTTTTCCTCCTGCTGCCTTTCTCTCCTATGGCAACCATGAAGAATCCTGAGGAGATTTGTAACACTTAACTTGCCCTTCCTATCCGTTTTTTTTTTTTATATCAGTTTAGTAGAAGATGCTTTGACCTTCAGTAAATGTTTTAAACTTACGTTTGGAGAAGGGACGTTGGAGGAGGTGCAACAAAAGGGATATTTGTGACAGGATCAAAAGGTGAAACTTGGAATTGGACATGAAGACATCCAAATTATATGCCTGGTCCCTGCTTTGCCTCTGTGTATTTGTATATATTTGGGAGGGGGAGGTAAAAGCAGGAGAAACGTGTTTGTGTACTTGCATTCTATTGTCTTTAAGTAGTTTTTCATATATGATTTTACATACACTGTGCGCTTTTTTCCCCCTAGTATGTGGAATTCCTCAGAACCATTATTTAATTGCAGCGCTACCAAAATGAATGCTTCTTGCAAGCTATGTTTCTGGTTTGTTTGTGCCACGTATAAGCTTTTATTATTTATTTTTTACCCACTGATTCATGCTATGCTGTTCTGGAGCCCCCAGACGATAATAAAGCATCAGCGGGGGTTAATGGAGACTGGTAGGGGGTACAGCAGGGAGCTTTTGTTCCCATTTTATCTGGCAGCCTGCAGCAGGCAGAAGCAGGCTGTGGCTCAACAGCTTCGTCATTTATCTCGGTCAGGTTTCACTGCTGATAAACTTCTATTGAAATGGATGGCTGCTATTGTGCTTACCAGTAGGGAAGATTTCTCATTGACTTGCTACGGGTTTAAAGCATTTTCCTGCCGTGCTATGAGGTTAAAAATGTATGATCTGCTCTGTTGAATTGGTCTTATGTTTTCCTGCACAAGTGAATATTTGTCTTCTAAGCACGTACGCTACCTGGTTTAAGGCATAGGTTGGATTTAAAGTGGTCAGCAGAGCTCGTATTGATAAAGCAATTATAAATGGCTGCATGCATGTGTGGATGTCTGTGTGTGTGTTAAGAGGAAATAATGATGATATGGCTGATTTTTCACAGTTTTTCAGTCTTTGCTTCATTTTTCTTTATTCATCTTCCTTCCTATTCTCCATTCTCAGAGCCAGAGATGACACCCACTTACACCTACTAGTGGCGAGTTTAAAGAAAGGACTCTCTGCCTCCTATACACTTCCAACCATTATCTAGTGATTTTTTTTGAGCGCGGCTCTAACTTGAAGTATTTCTGCGTTCCCAAATCTATTAGCTGTGCCTGGTATTACTGTCTCTAATCCTCACGATTAATATGGAAAGTCTTATATCCTGCTGGTTTTCAGCATAAGTACACACAAGTCTCCAGAACGCAGCCTTGTTGGACAACAGAAAGCGGATGCTGCTAAGACTTTTTTGAGCACAAAAATCTTGAACAGAGAGGACCTTTTTGTGTTTGACCCAGGAGCTAATAGCTTGGCATCTAGAGAATGCTCTAATTCATATTCTAATCCTGAAATTGCAGGGCTACATTTTCCTCCGATGACAACTCCCTCAATTTTACTGCCACCCTAATAAGGAAATTTTGTTTTCTAAGCATTCACCATTTATTTTCTGACTGAGAAATTTTGTCTCATAGCATTAGTCTTTGTATTGTGAAATGTTAATGACTTGCAAGCCTGATTACTGATCCTACCTCCTCCACCTTTAGTTTGAAAATTGAGAAGCAGAAACCATTGAATTCCTAGCTGTTGAACGAACACAGCTGCTTTTGTGTAATTCCATTAAGCTTTTGCAGGTATGAGAAGTAAGGTAGTCGAAACAAATATTTGAATTTACTGCTTAATTTTGGGCCACAGTTCATTATCCACTTTGTTTGGATACTTGTGTCTCTTGGGAACTTCATTCGGCAAAGAACAAGTATGTGCTGCAGAGAGAGGTAGGGGCAGATCCGTCTCTTCTGTCCCAGTTTCAGAAATTTAAAGCTTACTTTGTCAGAGAATTTCCAGCTATTTCTTATCACCTTCTAGACCGGCATTAAGAAAAACTACAGATTTTTGAAACCAGTAGTAGTATGTTTAAAAAAAAAAAGTTTATACTTTGTATAGTTTCCATTTGGGAGGTTTCTTTTGAACTTCTGAATGAACTTAGGGAAGAATTAAATTTCATGGTGCAGACCAAGATAGAAAAACTATATTACAAAGCAAACAAATGGCAGCCATAACATATTAGTAAAGTCTCCTGACTGTCGAAGAGACGGATGCAAGAATTTGAGTGGCCTCTTATCTGTGGACCCCAAACATTGGGCCAGGACCTCCTGGCGTTGTAAGCTTGTTACTATTAAAAAAGTAATAATAAAAAGTTAAATTCTCTTTTTTTTGCTTTGGCTTTTGAGCATGTGCTACAGAATTGTGAGTTAGGCACGTATCTTTTGCAGCTGTTCAAAGCATTTTAATATAAAAGTAAAAAAGAAGAAAACATATTTAAAATATCCGTGCCATTTTCAATTCAGGAACATTAAAAAGTCAACTTTTTATTGTCTTTGATAAATTGAGAATATCTAAGTAAAACTAAAATGTGGAAAGCTTGGTTATTGTGACACCTGTTACAAACCACTTGTGCTGACGAATTCTCAGAGAAATCCTGAGGGACGTGCTGTCAAGAGGCCGTCATCCTTTATGGAACAGGAAGAGGTTCCCAACACCTCACGACAGAAAGAGGATACTGAGGGAAGGTTTTGGGTAGATACAGCCAGAACTCTTGTCCGAGGCTAACCTGACTCTGTCATCTGAGTACCAAGCATGCTATTTTTCCGCGAAGTGAAATTACTGCCCTAAAAATTATGTGATATTACAGAAGACTTGGACATTCAGTTTTAAAATGGTTCTTGTGCTATAGATCTGCATTTCTCTCCGTGGGTGGTTTTCATCTAATGAGATGTAGAGATCTTCAGCCCTGGAAGTTACTTTATAGCAAATGTCAGAAATCAGCACTTCTGCTACGTGGCTTGCTTTACCAAAAAGTAAATGTTTAGAATAGATTGGATGAGTCCTACTATAAAAACGCCTATTCTTTTCTGTTAAGTCTAAGGAGAGCGTGGAGCAGCCGTGTCAGAGGCAGATGCCCACACTTGAAGCCACCTCAAATGCGCCTTTACAGCCTTTTTTCACATTATTGTTAATAGTGAAAGTGTATCTTTCTCAGCCTTGACTGCTGCTTAAGTCTGTACAGCTTGACTGAGACTTTCCATGTTGGAAGTTTAGAGATGTTTCTTACAAGCTTTGCTTACAGATGAGCAGTCCTGTTTTGCTAATGATCGTAGAATCATAGAATNTGTAGTGAGGGGCCCAAAACTGAACGCAGCACTCGAGGTGGGGCCTCACCAGTGCCGAGTACAGGGGGATGATCCCTTCCCTAGTCCGGCTCACCACACTATTCCTGATACAGGCCAGGATGCTGTTGGCCTTCTTGGCCACCTGGGCACACTGCTGGCTCATATCCAGCCGGCTGGCCAGCAGCACCCCCAGCTCTGTAAACCTCATGGCTCCCAATGGGCTGTCATGGAGCTGACTGAAGTACAACCTTTGGATCGGAGTTAGGAAATTGCACTTTAGTTTATGCTGTTCTCTCTTCTAGAAAGTTGCAAGCCTCTACTGGCAGTCAGTATTGGTTACTTAAGGGAAATCGCAAAAATCCCTCAAACTGAAATAACTAGAGCCATCATTGGACCTCACTGAGTCTGACATACTTAAAATAATATTTGAAGGTAAGCTGGGGGGTGATGTGAAGAGATATTGAGCTATCTTTGCATTTCTAATTCATTTGAGTGGTGTTTGTAAGTCTGCTAGTATCCCTTGCTCTTCAGTATTGTGGCTGGTCTTTCTCTTCTCTTAAGCTTAGTTGTATTACTGTACAAAAAAGATGGTGCTGCTCTTGGACCTGCACTTCTTCAGAAGCATTCATGTGATCTTGTGATCCCTCTCAATAATTATTCAGCTTTCTTCACACAGGCTTTTTATTTCTCTCTGAGATTTTGTATTCCTAACCTAAACATTTTTTTTTAATACCATGCATGAAGTAACTTTACAAAGGTCTGTATGAAAAGTTTAATACCCTTTATTAGGCAAGTAAATACGCATGGTGGGAATCCAAGGTTTTGGACATGCAGAGACCCTTGGAATTGAAATGATCGTGTGAATGGAGCAGTTGGATCAACTTAATAGCTTCCTGCCACCAGAAGTGGAAGATATCCCAAAGCCGCTGCCCCCTGAGCTTTGCACTGAGTCTCACTCATTGGACTTACCCCTGAACCACTTGAACTTGCCAAAACAGCAGAAAACTTTACACGTTTTTTCCTTCTAAAAAAAAAATCAGTTATAGGTACTTATGGATGAGTCTGGAAAGGACCGAGTTGGGTAGAGAACAAATCAAAAATAAGAAGTTTCTAGGGCAGGGTACTGAAAGAAAGTACCTTGGGAAGGAAGAGGAGGGAACAGAGGTTTTTGCCCATGTGCAAGAGCATTAGAGGTTGTGTTGCTGAACTTGTAAAACTGTCCTCCAAACCGCTGATCCCAAACCAGTGTGTTGGGACACAACGGGGGTAGTTGTCTCTGCTTTCTGCAAAGCATGTGTACAGTTGCTGATAGGACTTAGTCGACAAATGATAAATTGCAAAAACACAGTAGTTAGCTTTCGGTCGGTACTACTATAGCTTATGTCCACGTAACGCAGCACCTTCTGAGTGTTGCTGCTCTACCTTATGTATTAATGTACCAAAATGTTTTCCCATAGCCAAGCATCTTTATTCACCTGTTTTACCACTGAATCTTTTCAGAGGATCCTCTTTTTTTTTTTTCCTATGGAAACCTCTCTTCTCATCCTGTTCATCGTTTCATCTCAATTTTTTTCTTAGCCTCTTCTTTACAAATGCAGGGGTTTTTTTGTATTGCATGAGATTGCCTAGGAGATGTCATATTTGATTGTCACAATGGTTATAAACTCCTTTCCCTGCCTGCTTGTCACTTCACCTGACTTGAGACGTTTCATTGAAAACCCAACCAATTGTTTCTAAAATTAAATTCTATCTCTGAGAAAACAGTTTTGTTG
Source organism: Rhinoptilus africanus (assembly GCA_013400135.1). NCBI lineage: Eukaryota > Metazoa > Chordata > Aves > Charadriiformes > Glareolidae > Rhinoptilus > Rhinoptilus africanus. The sequence goes on from VXBO01007953.1 coordinate 109,811, forward strand.
TTGGCATTGATTGATCAGCGAGCTATGAAAGTTGTCTTATTGGGAAAGAAATGAGCTTATAACAGTGTCTGTAGCATAATAGAAAGGGTTATTTATGAAGTTAGTCTCTGTTCTGTTTTTGCATATTTATCTTTACTGCAACCCTATTAGGAATATTATCCATGCCGTGGAAAACTATATTTTGAATACTTTGGAAAAATGATTAGAACTCAAAAGGAAATTGAGGGTGCTGGGGAACTGTTAAATAAGAAATTGGTAATGGCTGTTATAAAACAATTAACAGTACGAAGTTGCGGAGTTGACTGGAAGCATTTGGTTTCTGAAGCAAATAAAAAGGGTTCCAGGTATCCCTTCTGCTGATTTCTCAGGATTTCAATGCAGTGAAGAGATGGCTTCCCATTTCATATCCAAAACATTCCCTAACGTTTTGGAATTGACAGTTGGTCAATGATAGCAAGTTAATGGCACCGACAGAATAATTGTCTCAAGTTGAGTTTAAAGTTTTGATGGCTCAGTCAAAAGAGAGTATAGTTGATCAGAGCTTTTTTTTTTTGTTTAGAGGGGAAGACTAATAAAACTGGAAAAGTAGATAAGACGTCCCTTTTTTCCTCTCTTAGAGCTGCTGTTTTATAGTAGATAACATGTGTTGATTATATTAAATTACTGCAGCCATAACAGTAAAATCATTGTGGTCTGTTCTGTTTATGTTGCTTAAAGAAGCAAGTTGAAAATACATAGTTTTCAAACCCAGTCTGAAAAAATGCTAATGTAATGTTCAGAAGGCATTCTAGCTCTCTTTTAGAGTTATTTTTGAGAGGCGCTGCCCCAGTTTTCTTTTTTCCTTAACCAAAGGAATTTAATGAGTTAGTGTTGTTTTTCACTTCTCTAATATAGTGAGATTCATGTACATTTAGGTGGAAGATGAACAGTTATATCCTTGATTAGCAGTATCATGAACTGAGTATGTGTTGCATCAAACAAACAGCACATGTAAGTATTTATCATTGGATAATCGGGGCTGAAGTAACTAAGCCTGAACCTTGACTATTTCTAAACTGTTCCAGGTGTAATGCAGGCCTTGTTCAAGATCTTTTTCCATGGTATGTTGAAATATCTGGGATATATGTATTGAATGAAGTATTTCACAGCTATCTTACAGTAATACTGTTTTGTAATCATCTTCTGCAGATCAGTGCTGATGATCAAACTCATGAGAAATGCACTTTTACACCTCATTGTTTTTTAGTGTAACCTATTCCTAGAGTGTGTTAGCATGACCCACTTGTAAATTGTGAAGGTGGTAGTGCTTTTTGCTGTCGTTCAAATTACTGCAAGAAACCAAACTTGTCGTTAGAATGACTCAGGACTTTGGGGTCTGCTCCTTCATGTCTGGATCAAATGGCTGGGCTTTTTTCATGCTGTAAGTTAAACCATAACGATACATCGGAGAGTGTATTTCAACGTGTGCCAAGGAAACAACAAGCTGGTGTGTTCTGTGTTCGTGGGAGACATGACACGCAAAGCATTGCCACCAGGTCAGATCACTCTCTCTTACTCCTTATCCTTTCCGAAGGAAGATAAACACTACAATTGCACCCTTCCTTTGAGTCAGTGGGGAGAGATGGCATCCAGCTGTGGGCCCTGCTTGAAGTTTTGTAGATGTGACACAGTGACGGCAGCAGAACTTGAGCAGGGCAGCTGAGGTCCTGTATACTAAGTGGGGTCTCCTGGCCTCTCTGAGGATTAGTAAGCTCGTACCGGTAAAGATGCTAAAGTACAGGAACCAATAGACAGATAAGGTCTCTGTCATTTGTCCAAAAATTGGCTGTCAATTCTAAAAATCAGGGCTTAGGTTCAAGTTTTTCTTAGTTTGTTCTGAGGTGTTTGTATTGGAAAGTAGTAGTTTATGGATTTTACCAGAGGAAATTGTTTGTTTGGGGACTTCTGGGCTTTGTTTTACTGATGTGTGTGTGTCTGTGAAATAAAGTTCTGGCAACATCTTGTAGTGTAGCTGGGGGCTTTTAGTCCATCACAGATCCTATTCCATTCTTGTAAGGAATCTTTTTATTTTTTTGAAGATATGGAGTTACCAGCTGTTGTTTATAAGTTTTCATTGACTGTCGACTTCCTCTGTGCCAGTCATCCAGAGAGAGAGCTTAGCATGCGTGATACTTGCCTTGTCCTTGATTAGTTATAGCTACATGCAAAAGAGGAGGCACAAGAGAAGAGCCAGGAAACTACAGGCCCATTAGTCTTACAGTCCCTGGATAGAGTTCTAGAAACTTGCAAGCCGAGTGAAGTGGGTGATTGGGAAAAGCCAACGCGGATTTACCGAGGGCGAATCATGCTTGCCAGACTAACCTGATCACCTCCTACAACAAAATAACATTTTCTGTCCACTTGTGGTGAGCAGTGGATGTTATTTACCTGGACTTCAGCAAAGCGTTTGACGCTGTTTCCCACAGTCTCCTCCTACACAACCTGGCAAGTTACAGACTGGATGAGTGGGCTGTGAGATGGGTAGGAACTTGGCTCACAAGCTGCACATCAGAGGGTGGTGGTCAGTGGTTTTTGCTCAGTCTGGCAGCCTGTCACAAGTTGGGTACCCCAGGGATCAATACTGGGCCCCGTGCTGTTCAACGTCTTCAAAAATTATCTGGATGATGGGATTGAGGGCACCCTCACCAGGTTTGCTGATGACACTAAACTGGGTGGGTGAGGTGGATGTGTCAGAAGGGAGAGCTGTCTTCCAGAGAGACTTGGACAGGCTGGAAAAGTGGGCTAGCAACAACTATGTGAAGTTTAACAAAGACAAATGCAAGGCCCTTCACGTGGGATGAAGTAACCCAAGAGCCCAGTCCAGGCTAGGATCTGTGTGGCTGGGGAGCAGCCTTCTGAAAGGAGCTGGGGGTCCTGGTGGACAACAAGCTGAACATGAATGCAGTGCCCTGTTGCAGCAACAAAGGCAAGTTGGATCCTGGGCTGCATCCAGGGGGGCATTGCTTGAAGAGGTAGAGACATCCCACTCTACTCAGCGCTTGTCAGGCTGCAGCTAGAGTACTGTGCCCAGCTCTGGTCTCCGTAATTCAAAAGAGGTGCCGACAGACTGGAGAGGGCCCAAAGGAGGGTCACAAAGATGATCAAAGGGCTGGAGAACCTGCCCTGTGAGGAAAGACTGAAGGATTGAGGTCTTTTCTAGCCGGAGAAGAGAAGGCTCGGGGGGGACCTCATCAGTGTTTTCCAGTACTTAAAGGGCAGCTACAAGGAGGATAGAGGCTCTTCCTTCACAAGGAGCCACATGAAGAGGACAGGGGCAACTGGTACAAGTTGCACTGAGAGAGGTTTTATCACAATATAAGAAAGAAATATTTTGCAGTGAGAGGAGTTACTCACTGGAATAACCTCCCAAGGGATGTGGTGGAGTCGCCATCACTGGAAGTCTGAAAGATTTGTCTGGACAGGATGCAAGATAATCTCATCTAGGCTCCCTTTCCCACAAAAGGTTGGACCAGATGGTCTTTTGTGGTCCCTTGTGACCTGGGCTGGTGTATGATTCTGTGGCTCTACGCTGAAAATGAAACTGTGCTCATGAGTTAAGGTGAAAGGTAACAGTTTGCAAACTGTTACCCTGCTTATGGCACTAGGTTAATTACAAGTAAATCCTATCAGATTTTCTGACAGTCTCACAGATTTACATTGGAAAGTGTGTTCTTTCCAGAGCCTGCATTCTGTCTTCTCTTCTGGAAGTGGTCAGTACTGAGGCTGTCTGGCATCTTGTAGAGCTGGGCTCTTACATTTGATGTTGATCTAGGTATAGCCTGATAGGAACAGACAGTTTCTATTATTAGTATATCTTCAGTGCTGTGGCTATAAGCTACTGTACCTCTGCTTAGTCTTTACTGCCACTGGCCTTGGTCCACTAGACCTGAGTGGACTTCCAGTCTGCATAGCTTTGCCAGGATTCCAGTATGGGCTCTTACCAGAGCTGAACGTTATTTTCACAAACCTGACAGGTATAATGATTGAGCTTTAGCCTTAAACCAATCAAATGACAAGTGTAAACTACTGTACGTTGAAATCTCAGATTATCAAAAAGGCAAATTCACTGCATTAGCCTATTTACAACAGATACTACTGGTATTCAAGAGTGAATTGAATCCAGGGTATCTGACAGCAGGAAGGACCCTTAGCATATATCACCATGCAATCCAGTCTGTAACTTTAAAACAGAAGTAATGCACAAAGTTGTTATTTTATATGTACTTAATGCTGACCATTAAGTAAAGCATCTTAAAATACAACCACATTTTCAGCATTAATTCATATATTTTGACTAAGCTGTATTTTATTAGGCTATAGGTTTGCATTCACTATTGTTCTAGGCTAAGCAAAGCCCTTATCCTACAGGCAGGATATCTGTTATTTTTTTCTGAGGCCATTTAATTTTTCTACTTCATTTTACTTTTTTTGTGGAACTACTCGCTCTTTCAGTAAAGGTAGCATTTGTGGTTGCACCACATCTGTTTCCTGTTGTAGTCTATATTCTCACTGTGGTTTGCAGTATTCAGAATGGCCTCAAAATGTGAAAGCCACACCGCATTGTGGTTAAAGCAGCACAGACCGCTGGCGACACCGCCTCAGAGCAGCAGAAGGTGGGTTTCTGCTGGGGGTAATTCAGTGGGTAATGCAATGGGTATTGGGGATTCTGCGGGGGTAGGCTTCACTGTCATGAGCTGATCCATCTGGGGCTGGAGAAGGGGAATGAATGCCTAAAGCAGTATCAGCTGGGACTTAGTTGTCACCTGAGTTTCAGTACATGAAAAAAATGATACTGAAATCCTTTGGATTTGCTTGGTTAGTGATTGTTTCTTTTTCCTTGTGCTTATTCTATGTATCATGCCTATATCACTTACCACTTTGCTTGTGCCTTACACTAGGGTGGTTCTGTAGCCTATTGATGAAATTCTATTCAAATCTCCTAAAATGCAGCTAAACTGAGTACAGACACCATGGTGCCATGGAACTATTCATGTGGTGGTACCCAGCTTCTAATGGGTAGGTGTTTATATTAAGAGATGGGCTCAGGTAAGGTTGCAGTGGGAGTAGGGTGGCAGGTATGTGTAAGTACTTTTAGACAGGCATCTGTTTGTTTATGTGGCATAAAGCTATCTTTCAAAATTACCTGTATGTGCCGAAACAAAAAATAATTAAAAGCAGATGCTCAAAACGGAAGTCCTCCTTTTTCTTGATTTTCTTCCAGAAAAAGTGGAGGCTTATTTGAGCAGCTCCCTGTTTAAAGTTTGCTAAAGAAAGTTCACCTTACAACATACATACACCTTCCAAGTAACTCTCTCTGCCAGTAGCTGAGTACTCCCTTAAATATAAAGGTAACTCCCTCTGCCAGTAGTTGAGTACTCCCTTAAATATACAGAAGCTTCTTCCGTTCATAAGTACAAGGCAAAAAGTGTAGCATCTAAAGATACTGGTTTGTGATAGTGGTGTTTTAGTGATTAGTACTGTGTGGTTTTAGTCGGCTCATTTTGCAACACCCATCCGTTCTGTATATCTGTTTGGTCTGCTTAGCAAGCACTAATTGGCATATATTAATTAGTTGCAAGCAAATGGCTCATGTCTGTAGTTCAAGGGGGAGGGGGAAACGAGTCATTGCAGAAATGTGAGGTGACTGTTATGGTTAGAAAGGGGTGGTGGGTAAAGGGAATGACCAGCTTTGCTTGGGGGTGGTGATGGTTTCTTGAAGGGATGGTGGGTTTAAAGACTATAACTCACGGTTTATCTTACAGATGTTGAATTTGTGTCCCTGATTCTAAAGTTAACCATTAATCTGTTGTGCAGCAACCTTATTTGTCAAAACAAGAGTGTAGGAGGCGTGCTGCTAAGAATTGAGGAATATCTAGCAGATGCTGAAATTTTCTGAAGTAGAACAAATGGAATAGCAGAGCTTGTTTTCAAAAGGAAGTCCAGAAATTAGGCAATTATGCTGGGCTCTGAGCCCAGCGAAACAATCTGTGATAGCAAAAGCTATGTTTGGATTTGGTTATCAGTGTAAAGGACGTAAGTTACAGCTTTAGGATGGTAAATGCAGCATAATGCAAAGTGGAGCTGCAAGTACTGTGCTTGACTTTCTAAAGGACATTAGTGAGAATGCAGGGGAAAAAAAACATTTCACCAAGTAATGCTTATCTTATTTTTGTGATATTAGTGCATTAGTAGAAGCGTGCCATGTATGCTACTAGACTGAAGATTTTTTGGTTAGCCAATTCCACAGAGTAATTATGAGCTTTTTTTTTTTTTTAAAAAAAAAAGTAAATGTAGAGATTATTCCTACAAACCAGCAAGTGTGCAGACCCAGTTTCATTTTTACATAGGAAATGTGCACACAAAGATTCAATTCCTATTTTAACATATTTAGAGTAAGGGCAGTAATGCAGGAAGTTTGTGACAGGGAATAGTTTTAAGGAGAAACTGAATTATTGTGAAGACTATACCATCTTCTTCCACTTTTTTAGTAAACTTAAAAATGTTTTGTTAACGTGCACGTTATACTATATGCTGAGGAAGTTTTTACACTAAGGTTTTGGGTGTTTTCTTTTTTTTTTGAAAGGATGGTATACACGCTGCAAACTTAAACTGTAAACTTAAAAACAAGCAGAAATACTTCATAAGGAACTTTTCTATGAAATTGCAGTGCTGAATCACTTTTAAGCTTCTCTTAAAAAACACAGGACACTTCTGTCAGTATGATACTTTTTATAAAAATACTTGGCATTCATAAGGTACTTGATCACTTGAACATGCATACATACGTTTAACTAATCCTTTCAGTGCCTCTTTGAGGAAGTTAGGTATTACTACTTTTTAGCAGTAGAGAAACAGACACAGTGAATTCAAGTGTCTTGATCAAAGGCATGCAATTATTTACAGACTATTAGTGTTCCTTCTAGTACAAAAAATACAGAACTTAATTTTGAAGAACAGAAAACTGGTTCATTATTCAGACTTCGGAATATAAACATATTCTGTAGATCTTCTTGAGTGTGTGACTCCCAGAATTTATGTGGGGCCTCCTGTTCCTGCTATCTGTAACCTGGGCACAGCTCACTTGGGAGGGACTGTGGACTACAAGATGCTGAGCCAGGACTCCTTGACATTGTAAGCTTGTCTTCATTCACTTAAAACAGCATCTGCCATTTACAAGTAAACCAAGAGACCTTGGTCAGAAATGAGAGAGAGAGGCAATCTCTAACAGGCACATGTAATATTAGTTCCTAAGCAAATATAAGGAATATTGTGTCATAATTTCACATTATGGCTTTTAGAATAAGTACTTGTGGAAATAGTGACAGGATTACTCTGTATACATAATAAGTTTGTGTTTGTGTGTATCCTTAGGTCATGAATGCTGATGGAACTGGGAGAAGAGTTCTGGTGGAGGACAAGCTGCCTCATATCTTTGGATTCACGTTGTTGGGAGACTACGTTTATTGGACAGACTGGCAAAGGCGCAGTATTGAACGTGTGCATAAGCGCACAGCAGAGAGAGAGATCATCATAGATCAACTGCCTGATCTCATGGGCCTGAAAGCTACGAATGTCCACCAGATAATTGGTGAGTGAGACTGCTAATCAGGCAAGTAAAATGAAATAGAAAATTTCAGCAGTGCTTTTCTGTAGATATCACTTTATACCAGGTCAGATTTTTAGAAATGGTCAGAATCCCGTTCTGTTTCATGATAACTGCGGGCTGCAGTTTGATGGGATGGGGTAGGTCTTTTGTAAGGCGCTTCAGTTCTCTAACTCAGAAGAATATCAAGCTGGAAAACAACCAGGCACCCCACAAAATGGATATTTTTCTGTTTCTTAGGGAGCTGGAGCAGCCTATGGGTCTGAACAGCCCTGGATCCAGTAAGGGGAGAAGGAGGATCATGGAAAATGAGAATTTCTCTTTGTAACAGCCAGCTATTAGATTAGCCCAGCTGTTTATGAAACTGCAGCTGTAGCAGCTTTTCATCTTGAATCTGAACATGTGCTCCCAGTATGCAAAAGCTAAGAATGAGCCAGTTCTAGTCTGTTGAGTGCTTTTCACATTAATACTGTGAAAAAATCTTTAAAAATAACTAGGAATACTTTCTGCCCTATAGTGTCTGTGGTGTTAAAAAAGCAGGATCTGGCTTTAAATTGTCTATCATTGGCTATCCAAACACGGGTAGCAGTATAACTGTAGCACCACAGAACTGATCACATTCCCTGAATATCTTGCTATATGTGGATGGGGCTTGCAGCTTCTTGCTGCCATGTGTGGATTGTACCCCAGGAAATTAGTCAAATGAGGTTGAGGTGGATCTCTCCATTGCTGCTACCACATTAACAAGGTGCCCTAAGGTACATCCACTTTAGATTGCAGCCCTCTTTCCAACTGTTGGGCTAATCAAGCTTGGTAATGCTGGGCCTCTCGTGTAGTAGGTGTATTTCCAGCACGTGCAGGTACACAAGTTAGTATTGCAAAGAGCTGCTTTACTATCATCCTGGAGAGAAGAGACCATTGAATGGATGTCAAAATAGATCTGCACATTTTTCATCTCTAGGAATACAGTTGGGGTATGTAACTGGACCAGTGTACTGTAAAAGGCAGCAGAACATACGCTTGCTTACTTACGTACTTACTGTCCATTCAGTGCTTGTGATGTGAATTGGGAACATCAGTAGCTGTTGGAGTCCAGATCCCTTTCCCTAACACAGGGGGTTTGTTTCATGGCGTCAGGAAAACAAGCACTGGATTTCCAGCCAAGTAGAGTAGCATCTGTGTAAAAGATTACAGGAAATGAACAAAAAATAATTCATTTGGAGAATAAAAGGTGAAAAACTGTATGCATTTCTTAAAGTACCCATAGTGCTGTTGGTGCATGTGAGGACTGGCTTCGTCTTCCAACTGAAGTCAGTGTGAAATGACTGCTTTTGCTTTTGTTGTGTGCTTAGGTACAAACCCTTGTGCAGAGGATAACGGCGGCTGCAGCCATCTGTGTCTGTACAGACCACAAGGCCTTCGCTGCGCATGCCCCATAGGCTTAGAGCTCATCAATGACATGAAGACCTGCATCGTCCCAGAAGCTTTTCTGCTCTTTTCTCGGAGAGCGGATATCAGACGAATCTCTTTAGAAACCAACAACAACAACGTTGCAATTCCACTCACCGGAGTCAAGGAAGCTTCTGCTCTGGATTTTGATGTGACAGACAATCGGATTTACTGGACTGACATTTCCCTGAAGGTAGAGGTTTATTCCATGTTGTCTATTGAGTTGTTACAAGGTACTTGAGATACTTAAGAATGGATCAAGAAGTGCAATTTACAAGATTCAAGGGATAGGTAAAAGAGTTGGTTCTAACTAAGAACGGCATACATTTTCGTTATACTAGCAGCATTCTCCTATGAATCATTTAAAGGTATTGTCTACGTTTTCACATAAATGATAAGTTTGCAAAAATAAAAGTTTTTTGGCAGAAAGCTGAGAATGCTGTATGGCAGGGATCAGATGTTTTGCCAGATATGTTTAATGGGGGAAAGCCTTGTCTTGGGTCAGGAAGTGAAAATGGGTCTTACCTACTCATTAACTTATATAGCTGCTGCACATGAGACATATTATGAATCACAGGCTTTGTAAAACAGGTCTAGGGTCCAGACTGACAAACCGGAAAAGGTTGAGGATAGATGTTTAAATGTGGTGGTTAATGGAGTGACAGAAATCTGTGTATTGTCTGTCTGTTGTCTCTATTATCAGTGAGTCTAGTTGTTACTCCCTTTGTTTTTCATGGGTTGTAGATGTAGTCAGAATTGTAAGCACCAAAAACTAGTTTTTAATACAAGAAAGTTTTCTGCAGTTGGGTTGAGAGCCATGCCAACAAGAACTCATGGACCTTTGCAACTGAAGAATCGTAAAAGTTAAAACCACAGCATTTAGGTGAGTTTGAGAGAGGTGACTTGGCTGAAGTCTTTAGGTATGATATTCATTTAAGCTGTGTTTGAAATAAAAATAAAGCAAAGATCTGATTGGTTTTTAAGGGTGATATGGATGAAGACTGAGATACAGATTTCCCTGCTGTGTTGTGTCACAAAATGGCATAATTAGCAGGTAGGATCCCCACTGGGAAGTAACCAAAAAAAATCAGTCTTTGTGTTAACTTCTGTGGGTTAAGAGTATGAGAAGCATGTGCACAGGGGAATATTGAGGACAGCAAAAGGGAGCCCAGGTTTGTCAAAAAGAGCTCGGTACCTTGCTAACATTATTCCTTTCAGGCTTGTAAGTGATCATAGCAAATCAGGGAATGCCTAAGCTCTGATATATTACTAAAACATAATTCTGGCTGTAATATCTGCTATAACAGGCTATCCATGATGGCAAGAGTTAAAAAGTCTTTTGAATGAAAGACCAAGGATAAATTATGCTTCGTGAAATTAAATTAAACCATCAGTATACTGAAGCACTTGCACTACTAAGTAGCTAATTGGCCTTTAGGTTGTTTTCTTCTATTTGCTCTTCTGTCCTGAACTTTTTCATTAGGCTGCTTTAAACATTGTCTAAACATGTGCTATAACATCCATGCTTTTGTATAGTCCTGGGAGAGCCAAAATATTTCCCCCTTGAACTTGGCACTGTGTTACTAGGGTCACTTTGGCATGTAGAGAGCTTAATTGAACCAGACTAGTTATCCCATTTATTTCCCCAGTGAAACTCTATTGTAATTGACACAGAATACATTCATAGAGTACAGTAAATCATTACTTCTGAATAGCAGCATTGTTCGCCTTGCAAATAAGTAGTGTATTGTGAGATCCTCTTTCCTATGAGATGCCTAAAATCTGAAAGTGTTTAAAATGCAACAAAGAAAACAACCAGCCCAATGACAGACTGGTAAAATTTCTAATTTGCCTGTGTATCTTTGTATCCCTGCAGACCATCAGCAGAGCGTTTATGAATGGGAGCGCACTGGAACACGTTGTGGAGTTTGGTTTGGATTACCCAGAAGGCATGGCGGTGGACTGGCTGGGGAAGAACTTGTATTGGGCTGATACTGGAACAAATCGTATAGAAGTGTCGAAGCTGGACGGACAGCATCGCCAAGTGCTGGTGTGGAAAGATCTTGACAGTCCCCGGGCACTGGCATTGGACCCTGCTGAGGGGTAACTTGCTGATTTAATTTTGTGTTTGTGAACAGTGAAAAACAACATTGTGATGTTTCCTCTAGGGCATATTTGTTAGGCACTGCATGTAAATCCTGAGAGAACTGAGCTGGGGAATAAAACCTGGTAATTTAGAGTATGAGGGCTGGAGGAATACACTCTTAATGTCTTGAATAATCATTAAGAATACTACAAAAAAAAAAATCAGAGCAGCTCATTAAAAAGGGATTTATATTTCGTTTTTTAATTAACCACAGAATCAAAGTAGTTTTAGATTTATGGAATTCATTAATTAGAAAAGGACTATAGCATTGAAAAGAAAATATTTGTCCTTTTAAAAATGAGGATCCTTTTTATCACAAGTTAGGGTCCAATAAAGGTATTAAATGATTTAATTCGAGAGTGGGGGAGTGAAGCTTATTGTCTGAGGATAAGGAAAGTGTTTGTTTCTTCAGATAAGCGAGCCTTTTTAGTTGGTATGGACAAGGGAAGCAAGGACAGAGAAAGAGTGGAAACAATTAAACTCACCTATCCCCAAAATGAAAGATTTCCCGAGAAGAAACTTCTCAGTTGGATTCAAATATAATAGCAAAAAGTAGGGCAGTAAGCAGGGGGAGGGAGGAAGGAGCAGGGCAAAGCAAGGTAAAACTGTGTAGCTTCTGAAATAGCTCTTCTACCATGAAATGCTCATTTGACATTAATTACTGCAAAACCTTTTTGAGGTTGTACCAGCATTGTATTAGTCTTATTTTACAAATGAGGAAACTTAATTTTCAAGTGTGAAGGAATTATCACAGTTTCCAGTGACGCTGCAAGAGTAACAGCAGTGTAGAGGACTCGACAGTCCTGCTTCGTTGTGGTGGCAGCTGTGGCAGTGCTTAGTCGAAAGTTCTGTGCTGCCCCCAGTGGGACACTTAGATGGAGTTCAGCCCTGATGTGCCAGGGGTGGCCTGGGCAAGTAAATCAAACGGCATCCAAAGCCAGATTTCTAGATCCAGTTACTCCGTTGTAACAAAAGGATGCTACAGATCATTCTAGTTTTACGCTGGGGATAGTTTTTTCCCAGGGTTATTGTGATTCAATGCTTTGTCTCTTTACCACAGACCAGAAAAAAAATTTACTTTAGTTTTGAGCCTGAATGTCTGTTTTTCCTTTTGTCTTATGGCTAAGCTATGTCATTGTGCTTCGTATGGAAGTTTTCACGGCATTGCTACCATGGGAGCGTTTCTAACACTAAAGTCCATGCTAAGCACAAAATACTTGGAAAATTTTTGAGAAAAATCCCTTGATCATCAGTTTCTGAGGCAACCTTTCCCAGCATGTGGTTGGTTGAAATTAAAAGCAGGTGTTGTGTTTGTTTCTAGGGGATTAAAGCAGAAAGGTGTAAACATTGGCTAGCTGTGTCTCACTTGGTTTTAAAATGGCATTGGCTTTACAGTTTGGAAGAAGTGATTAATTAGCCACCAAACATCAGATATACAACCCTCTTTATTGTACAGTGCCTAAAGAAAATATAAACATGTACAAGTCTGTGCTTCTGCCACATGAGGCATAAACTGGATGAGGGGATCGAATGCACCCTCAGTAAGTTTGCAGATGACACTAAACTAGGCGGGCGTGTTGATCTGCTGGAGGGTGGGTTGGCTCTGCAGAAGGATCTGGACAGGCTGGATCCATGGGCCGAGGCCAATGGCATGAGGTGTTCAACAAGGGCAAGTGCTGGGTCCTGCACTTGGGTCACACCAACCCCAAGCAGCGCTACAGGCTTGGGGCCGAGTGGCTCGAAAGCTGCCCGGCAGAAAGGGACCTGGGGGTGTTGGTGGCCAGCCGGCTGGATATGAGCCAGCAGTGTGCCCAGGTGGGCAAGAAGGCCAACAGCATCCTGGCCTGTATCAGGAATAGTGTGGTGAGCCGGACTAGGGAAGGGATCATCCCCCTGTACTCGGCACTGGTGAGGCCCCACCTCGAGTGCNAGCTGGCATGTGAGTATGTAATGGTTTGTACTTTTGCTCCAGTGGAAATGCCCTATGGTTTTGTTTGTGGTTTTGACTGAAACGTAACACACTGTTACGCAGCTGATTGAGTTAGTTGTGTGGAGATGAGTGGTGGCATGTATCAACAAAAGTACCCTGCATACCTACCTTTTTGTATTCCTTCTTTTGATGGACAACTGAATAGAAACAGAAGCTGAAGTGCCATGGAAAAATATCTTGCTAAATAGCCAGGTATAAATGAATCTGTTGAACTGCCAACCTTTTGCCTCTTAGCTGACGTGCATGGATTAGTAAAGATTTCGGTGCTTTCATGTGGAATTTGCCGGTGAAAATCTAGCTCCAAGTGGAAAAAAAACCAAGTTGGAAGTATTTTGAGGAAACTCTACTCATTTCCTTGTCTGTATTTTGAAAAACATTTTGTGTAATGGGGCTTAATAAATGCTTGAATTTACAGCTCTTATTTTTTCTTTCATTCCTTCTAAGGATTTTTGGTTTGTTTTGTTTCTCCCTTGAGTTCTCTTTTGGATTAAATGTGATTTTTTTTTTTCTTTTCTCCTTTCAATCAGGTTTATGTACTGGACTGAATGGGGTGGTAAGCCAAAGATTGACAGAGCTGCTATGGATGGCACTGAGCGGACTACTTTGGTACCGAATGTGGGGCGGGCTAACGGCCTGACTATTGATTACGCTAAAAGGCGACTGTACTGGACTGACCTCGATACCAACCTGATAGAATCGTCCAACATGCTAGGTGAGTCCTGGAGGCTCAGGCAGGGTTGTGGGGATGCTGCTGCTTTTTCACAGTTCCCTGCAGCAAATTATTCTTTAAATAATGCAAAGGTACACGTCTTAAGACAAAAATAGATTTTTCTAAACTCGCACGCCTCTAACATTTGCTTCTATAATTGATGTTTATGCAACACAGCATTTAGCGAGGCCTCAATTTTCTTCTAGGTGAGATAGTTGCTCACAAAGTTAAAATTATACAAGCTGTATGTGTTTCAGTTATATGTAGGACAAAGCTGTCAACTTTCAGGGGTTTGGAAGAATGTTCTTTTGCTGCTCTGGAGAGCACTGGCAGATACATAACAAACACTTCATCATCTGTGGAAGGGTAGAGAGAAAGCCAAGATAACAACAGCATATTGGACATTTTTTAAATACAGTTTGGTTTTTAATCTTTGTTAGTATCCTCAGGGTTCAGGCATGTTTTTTCTCAGTATCCTGCACACGAAGGAGCTTTTCCTGGCTAGGACTGGTCACCTGGGGGCTCGCTTTCACTCTGGGGTCCGTGTGATTGTTTTACAGATTATTCATGACAACTAAATGGAGGTGGAATATTTTATTCTTTTGCTGCCCAACACTGAGGACCCAAGCCCTCTGTGTTGCACAGTATCTTTTTTTAACTTGGTGCCCACAGGAGTGGACTGCCTTGTTGTGTGCCAAATTACTCATATTAGCCTTATCAGTAGCCATCATTTAAGGCTAAAGGGGTTAGTCTCCTTTAAATAGTACATTTGCAATAGTGGAACAAAGATAGAAAAAGATCAAAACAAGAAAATGCATTATAGGAATTATATGTATTTTAAAAGCTTCTCTTCAGCTTCTCCTGTATTTTGGTGTGCTGTTGAGACTGGCTGAGTGCTCCCTTGTGTCCTGTGGAACTGCACACAGCATTAGAATTTCGTGTTCCCTCTGTGCCTGCAGCTAGAGAGGGCAGCCTGCAGCGCTGTGCAGCCTCGTCTTCTCTGCAAAGAGCCAATGACTTCCCTCTTCGTAATCTCCTGTTCATTTTCTGTGGCTAGACAGTAGGGCATCCCATGGTAATGAAGTGGTTGAAATAGCATGGTTGAAATCATTTCCCCTCCCTCCCCACTCCCTGCTCCTTAAGGTCTCCTAACATTTCCACAATATACACAATTATCTGTTTCCTACTTGGAGTGTCTGACTGCTCTTTGCTGTTACAGCATTCCAGAGATAGGTTAGTTTAACCCTGTGCATTTAATTTTTCTCATAATACAGTGTAGAATTTTATTAAGCTCATAACAATTCTCTCTCTGTAAGCAGTGGGCAGCGACCCAAATGTGGCGTGAGAGATGCTGAACTGGGAATACAGTGTCAGAATCCTGCATCTCCTTCAGAGGGAACGTGTTTGTTTTGGGGAGGGGCGAAAAGACCAAATCTTTCTGAGAACCATGATCATTTTCAAGAGACTCGTGTCTTTATTGAAATACATTGTCTTCTGTGAATCACAGGCAGTGTTAGCACACTTCTGTGGTAGGTTCTGAGACTTCAGGATGATCTTTTGAATATTGTACATTACTTTGTAATTTACTTTTGTAATGAAACAGTAACTTTTGTGTTAAACTTCCTGTGCAGGGCACATGTCCAACAGCATTAAACAGCATATTGTTTGTCCTCATAGAATTCTGCTTTTTCTCTCCCATCCTTTTTTGAAATAGGCCTTGACCGTGAGATTATAGCTGATGACTTGCCTCACCCATTCGGCTTGACTCAGTACCAGGATTACATTTACTGGACAGACTGGAGTCGGCGTAGCATCGAACGAGCCAACAAGACCAGTGGCCAGAACCGAACTATCATCCAAGGGCATTTGGATTACGTTATGGACATCTTGGTCTTCCATTCCTCCCGGCAGGCAGGCTGGAACGAGTGTGCCTCCAGCAACGGCCACTGCTCTCACCTGTGCTTAGCAGTCCCTGTTGGTGGTTTCGTCTGTGGCTGCCCAGCTCACTATTCCTTGAACTCTGACAACAGGACTTGCAGTGGTAAGCTGTAATTAATGAAGATAAAACAGAGAAGCAGATGCATTTAGTAACAGATGCAAGTTTTGTACTTGGGGGAAAGAGGGGTTTTATTTTTACATGAGATGGTGAAGCTTGTTTGCTGATAGCCAAGTTAAAGCTAGTTTCTATTTTTAATGGAATGTGTATTTGAAAAAAAAATTCAGTTCCTTAGCTTCCCTTCCTCCACAGAAAGCAGGGTATATTTAAATATAATTTTCTCGACTTTCTAGAGAAGGTAGACTACTGTATTGAAAGCAAAAAAAAAAAAAAAAGATAAACAAAATAATCTTGCAACAGACCAGTATGAGAGTAAAATAAGAAGAGTGGCTCTAGTGAATCTTTTAAGTGACTCAGCTGAATCTGTGTAAGCAGGAAGGCTCAAAATGCTTTTGGTTTTGTATCTGTCTGTCAAACCCTTCTCAAGTGCTTACTTGTTTATTTATTTCTCATCTTGTCTGACATAAAGGATATGTGATAGTTTCATCTATATTCTGGGTTTTGCGTAGCCTTTAGGTGGACCAGGATTTAATTCTGTAGTAGTTCTGTTGCTGACTGATGAGATGCTGAGGTGGGCCACTCTTGTACCCCCAAAAGTGTTTCTTCCTCAAGGAGGAGAGGCTTGACTCCATGGTCAACCCAGCACTTCAGACTTCTGGTTTCAGTGCAGACAAGCCCCATTTTTCTTTATTGTTTTGCAGAATATGAACCGCACAGCCCCTCAGGCTGTGTGTAATTAGTTTCTAACCAAATAATTTATCCATCCCTCAATAGCTGGCTGCCAGTAAAGCTCTCATAATTTTGGCAGCCACACTGGATGGCTGATTTCCACTGGTGTCATTCAGATTAGTCAGTGGGTGAAGAGATTCATGGTTCTGAGAGACAGATTGTATCTTGTCCACATTATGCATGAGTAGAGAGATCCAACTGTTGTTTTAAAGCCAAAAGCAGGGCAGCTCGTTCCACAAATGCTACCTCATGGCATTTTTTAAAAATCAAATTCATGCTTTTCGGAAAACTGTTATTTCTAACCTCCCATGTGTCCTGTACTCTTTTCCCTTTTTTTTTTGTTACACGGGGCGCTTGCACAACAACTGGATTTTTGTACTCTTAATTCTCTCTCACCTTCCTGTGAGTTAGAAGTGTGGCTGGCACTCACCTCTCTGGTGACAACTGTGATTTTGTAGGTGGAGGAATTTGACTTCCAGCGGTGAACAAGTAGCAGAATGATCAAAGGTCATGTTTTCTTGTGAAAATGCTCTTGGTAACAAAGGAAGGAGAAAAATACAGGAAATATCTTGTGAGCAAATAGAACCATTTCCCCAAAGTATAGTTCAGCTGTTCGTGAGGTATTAGGAGTTTTCCTTCTGCCGTGTTCAAACCTGGGAACTTTCCAACTTCTCATTTGTAGGTAATTGGAGACTTAGGCTTCTCTGAGTATAATTTAATTTTTCTCTTGGCCACTATAATTGGAGCATGAATCGTTTTAACTTTCTCTTGCCTGTTTTACTTGCTTATGTACTCCTGAACATTATTATTAGTCCAAGCCCTGTGTAGAGGCCAGTTCCTCCCTTCTGGATCACCCTGCTCATGCGTGCATAGATGCTTTTAATTACGGGAAGGACACGCTGCTCTGATGAGAACTAGTATCTCATCAAACCTACCACGTGTCATGAAGCTTGAAGGCAGTGTTACACGGGGGACGTGCTCGTTGCACTCCGTTTGCCTGCCAAAAAATATAGTTAAAATATGTGACTACTGGGAGGGAGAATGATGAAAACTGGGAAGGGATTTCTGAAATTGGTACTGTTTCAGAGATGTGGGGACTCAAGGGGGAAAATTCTGCTGTTGCTTTTTATAATGAGCCATCAATTCAAAGTTGGAAGCCAGGCAATCTTAGACAGTGAGAGAGGGTGTCTTTGGGGAAAAGTGGAAAGAATTTTAGGTGCTTATGATGGTGTGTTTACCTGCACTGTTTTATCTTAAGCTTTTTTCCCCTTTCCATTGCTTTCTTAACTGCTTGGTAAGAATTCTGATGTTTTCTGAATCTATTATTTTGCTGTACACATGGCTTTTTTTTTTTGTGCTTTCTTCTACAGTTTAGCGCTAAGTAGAAGGCAGCTTAAATGATTGGAGAAACGCTCAGAGGGGAAATACAGGTTTTCCAGAAAGCAAAACCACCTTGCAATTAGGCCCGATTGTTATAGGATGTTCAGATTGAATGTTAGTTACCAAGGAAACTTCCCCCCTGCCCCCCCGCCCCAACTTTTTTTTTCCCAGCAGCCAGAATAAATGCTCAAAGTGTATGCCTAAAATAACAAAGCGAGGTGATGATGTTCTCTGGAAGACTTTTGCTACCTCCCCTTACCAAGGTGCTGCCTTACCTGTTTAGCAGGCTGGATTGAATGAGTGCGGTGTCCCACTGCTAATCTCTCCGGACTTGTGCTATAGAGAATTGATTGTACAAACTTCAGGGAGGCTGCAAACTGCATTCTGGCTGCTGGCTCTTGTGCCGTCTTGCACAGCAGTGGCTCCAGGCAGACCGTTATTGAAAAGAACGCCGTGAAAAGGGAAAACGCTTTAACTGCCTCCTCTGATTTCTGACCCAGTTGTGTAATACAGGGATAATTTATTTTTAACGATGTATTAAATGCCTTGCGCGCTTACTGTAAGATACAGACAGTAAACTACAGCTGTATGGGGCAGAGAAGTCTTATTTTCTGACGTTTGATGGTATTTATAAGAAAATCATTTTTCTAGGAAATTTTTGCTGGGTGTCTGGGAGGCTGGAGCAGAGCATCAGATTTTTATTCGGCTTGCAGGTTAACAGTCACAGATGAGCACTTAGAAATAAGAAAGATACAAACATTTGAGAAGAGTGAATAGATTTTTTTTTTTATGAAAACACAGCCTTGCACACACCGGAGAGCTTTTCCTGTGAATTAGTTGTTGTTCCATTCCAGTGCAGGCAGAAAGATGGTTTGTGGGAACAGGACTGAACTACTCCAATGGCAACCTCTGTTCCCTGGGACGTCTAAATAAGGAATCAGTGCTGGCTTTTGCTCTGCTTCCTCTACAAGCAGAGGTGTACCTAGTAAAAGGTTCATCTTCAAAATAGTGGAGCTTCATTTCCCTAAGACCCCTTTGAAAAGAAAATTGACAGTTCCTTGAGAGGCATGGCTGACCGCTCTTCTTTGAGATTTTTGACAGAAGCCTTCACATTCATCGGTCCTGTGACTTAAAAAATTATCTTTGCCTCTCACATCCACATGCAGACATCTGTAGTAAAAAGAGGTCAGTTGAAAGTCTTTCCAAACCAATTAGACATTGGAGTTGTTATGGAAATTTTAATTTTTTTAACTTTTTTTAGGGGGGGGGCAAAGGCAGAGGGAGAAGCGGAATGGAATAATAGGTACTCTCTGGTTTTATATAGCAGTTGTTGTTATTGAACATAGAAATACCCAGTATTATTGCTATGTGTAACCCTTTTACTCTCCTTTTTATTTTTAACCCATCAAGCTCCTACAACTTTTCTGTTGTTCAGTCAGAAGAATGCAATTAATCGCATGGTGATAGATGAGCAGCAAAGTCCGGATATCATACTCCCTATCCATAGTCTCAGGAATGTTCGAGCCATTGATTATGACCCCCTGGATAAGCAGCTGTACTGGATTGATTCTCGGCAGAACATCATCCGGAAGGCACAGGAAGATGGCAGCCAGGTATCCTGCGGGTGATGGAATTACTAAAAAATGAGGGAGGCATGCCCGGCACCCAACACTGAATGATTATACATGAATAATTGAGATACACAGACTTCCCGTAGATTACTGACTGGCAAAATAAGTGGCATCTGGGGTTTCTGGAGTCTTCAGCCAGTAATCTGTGAAGTACAGCAAGAAAAAAAAAAAACATGGAAAACCAAGACAAACTCACCAATACTATTGTTCACAGTGCATCATGTGCTCAACGCTGTCTTTTGGCTGGGGGCTGTTGGAAATCCCTATTTGAGAGAAGTGAAACATGGAAGGGAAGAGTCTAGGGAGAAACGGAGTGCATGAGACAGAAGAAAGAGTTGCAAATGAGCAGGGTGCAGGGGCATCGACTCTGAAATGAAGGGAGTGGGACTTTTGTGAGCACAGGGCTGTGCCTGAAGCCTCCCACGTTCTCATGGTGGACAGGAAGAGAGCTGTTGTCAACTAAGAGGCACTGAGCGAGGAGGTTGAAACCAGCGACCTATAAGGGGTGTAGCAGGCTTGGGAAAACATTTGACTGGGGAAGGTAGAAGGCAAAAGGTGATACAGGTTTAGTGAGGTTAATTGTGAGCAATGACTACTTATTCATTTTCACATTTTAAAATAGATTTTTTTTTTCCCCTTCCTGATTTTTTGAATGAGGGAGGAACAGGAGACTTAGTTGAACAACACAGAGGTGCTATATTCAGTTTAATTTGTAAGAGTGTGTGGTTTCTGGTGGTGGGTGTGGTGGTAGTTGGATCCTGCTGAAATGCCCTTCAGCCTTAACTCAATTTAGCAATGGTTTTAATTTTGGAATATCTAAATAATTTCACACCCAAAACTAGTCAAAGGCACCAGGTTTTTGCCAGCTTCAGCAGAATAAACAAATGCAACACTTGTAGACACACCCTTTCATGGAGGTGACAAGCCAAATAAGAAAATTAGTCAAATTTTCTGGTGAAGTTTAATGTGAGGGTGAGAGGGCGGAGGCTGCTCACCTCAAAAGCATGAAGTTTTCCAAGAAGATTATGTAAGGCTATGTTTTGTGAGTTATCAATCCTCTTCAGATTTTTCTAAAAGTTCATGAAAGATGTCAGTTAGGTTCACCTTTCGCTATAGGGAGACTATGCGGTTTCTTTCTAAAAAAAAATTTTTAAAATTTAAAAAAAGTCATGTGAACTCCAGAGGTCTGGACCAGTAGAAGGCAGGAACTCTGAAGCAGATGGTGTTAGCTGGAAATGCTCTAAAGTCACTGTCTTACACTAGCTGATGTCCTCTCTCTCTGTTGTCAAAGTTGCCTTACCATTTATTATTCATCCGTATCTTATATCCCCCAAGTGTGATGGCAGGGATGGTGGAGAAGAATGAGGCAAGAATTCCAGGTGCTGCCTGGCCTCACTTTGCCTGTGCTTTTGTGCATTCAGCTGCAGCTTTGGGAATTAGTGGTGATGCGTTTCTGTTGTAGAGTGATAACTGTGCTAAGTTTGGGTCTTTCCAAACTGAACCTAGAGTTGTCAAGAAAGCAAAGGAAATGTGGAAACTGACCCTGAATTTTGAATATAGAGACACTTTGGATTTATTGGTCAAACTTACTAAGTCTTGGAGCTGCAGCCAGCTTACATGATTGCCATTACGACAAACCATCAGGACTAAGTGTCTATATCTGATTAAAGGTGTTGGTGGGGCAACCAGACCTGGGTGTCTCCTTACGTTATGATAGTATTTTGGCTGCCTCCTTTTGTTGAGCAGTAGTTTGATGTGGTGCATCCATAGCAAGTAAAATTGCTCATGTTGGATCGGATTAAATGCTCTTCTGTGTGTTGTTTTTCTTTCCTTTGTAGAGTCTTACTGTTGTGACGAGCCCGGTTCCCAATCAGAACCTAGATATGCAACCTTATGACCTGAGCATTGACATCTACAGCCGCTATATCTACTGGACCTGTGAAGCCACTAACGTGATCAATGTGACACGCCTGGATGGGAGACCCATGGGAGTGGTGCTCAAAGGAGATCAAGACAGGCCCAGGGCCATTGTGGTGAATCCAGAGAAGGGGTATGTAGCTGAAAGAGTGATGCGGGGAAGTTCAGGCTGGAGGTCTTGAGACTCAAACTGTTTTCTTACTGCTGGTTGGTTTCTGTTTGTAAGAATAAAACCATCTTTGACGTTTGTTAAGATGTCTTGGTCATGTAGCAAAAATGTGCAAAGATCAAATAAACTTTTTTTTCCTCTCATCATTCCTATTCCAGATACATGTATTTCACCAACCTACAGGAAAGGTCTCCTAAAATTGAGAGAGCAGCATTGGATGGAACTGAACGAGAGGTCCTTTTTTTCAGCGGTTTGAGCAAGCCCATAGCCTTAGCTATTGACAGCCAGCTAGGCAAGTTGTTCTGGGCTGATTCAGACCTGCGGAGAATTGAAAGCAGTGACCTTTCAGGTAGAGTAGCACTTTAATTCAGTGATTCATTTGTGGGGTGTGGGTGTGGGGGAATGCAGAGAAAGGTGTCTTCTTTTCCTTCCTACTATAAACAGTCTGTACTGTGATTCTAATCACTCCCTAAATTCCCAGCCAGGGAATGTGCATGATTCATGCAGCGTGCCTTTACAGTCTCATGCCTCTATGATTTGCATTATTAATTGCTACACATGCTATTTACTTCAGTTTCTCACTGCAAGACCTTTGTGTGGTTCTCAAAGTCGCTTCACAATAAATCGCAACCGTTTTGGAAAGGGGAGGGAGAGGGTTGGTTTTAAAGGCATTGGTTTTGGGACAGTAAACTGTCAATCAGAGAAAAGTTTCCTGTTTGTGGAAAAGTCTTTGCTGCAGCGTTAAAGCAGCAGGTGTGCAGGTTGCTTATGTACCTGTGATTTAGGGTGAGATGATGTGAGAAGGACAGAGCACATCTAACATCTCTCTGTTCTCAAACGGCACAAACCTCCCTCTTCCAGCCACGGAATTCTCTTTGCCTGCTCCCTAAGGTTGGTTATGCTGCTTATCTGACCTCCTCTATGAGTTGATTCAGCTCACTTAACCACATAAGCAAAACAATAACCTAACAACAATATACAGAAAGAGAAACAGAGAACAGTGTTCTGTTGGTTTGGAAAGCTGAATTGGTTCAGCCAGAGTCCAGCAAGCAAACAGAACCAGAGCAAGAAAAGAGGTAAAATGATTTAGTCAGATTGAGTGAGAGAGACTGAGATGTCTCTTATTTACTAGCCAGATCCAGAAAGCTCAGCTGTCTCATGTGCCTTTAGTAGTAATTTGTTGTGATATGAGCTGGGCTTGTTGCTGATGGGAGTGCCGGGATGTTCTGAGCACATACATAACCCATCTCTGTTACGTGATGGGATATATGTCCCCCTAACTCTGCTGCTACTGGAGGGCAGTGGCAGAATTTCTCCTTCCTCTGCAGCAAGTCCATCCCCGGTTTGAGCATCCTTGTACTTCAGCTGAGTGTTATTCCACTGTCAGAAGCATAAGTACACATGTAAGGAAATAAGGACACGCTTTGCAATCTGTGAATGAGTTTGAAAACAACGGTATGGTGGTTTGTAGTAATGTCTTTCGCTGATTACATGATACCTACATTCAAAGTAGCAGCGTGTAATCCCACTGACACCGGTATGATTTTCAGCCTTTTATTAAGCTGATAGAATAAGGTTTTGTTTTGGAAAACATTGCAGTTTTTCTAGATGATTGGAATCGAGGCTCAGTGATATAATATTTTTTTTCAGTGATTAACCTGGTGTGTCACTGGAGGATTCAGGCTCACTAGTGAACTGCAGTATCTTGACTGTTCACTCTTTAAAAACACAGCACATAAATTGAGTTAGTGAATTGTGGGTTGTTTTTTTTTTTAAAAAGTGGTGTGGTGTATGCCGGTATGTTCCAGGCTATCCCAGATCCAGGGTCTGCATGTGTAAAGTAACAGGCAGCAGCAGAATACTATATGTGCTTTGCTTCTCTCTTTATGTCTGTTTTCTGCCAGGAATTAGGACACCAGAGGAGGAGAAGGGTCTAAATTCTAATCTAGTCTGGTTTTAATGATTCTGCATTTTTTTACAAAGATGTGGCTGTTGATCATCAATGTTGCGTAGTAAAAGCTTGCCATATTTTCGAAGAACATGAAGAAAAATAATTCCCAAACTTCTCTTGCTTTTTGGCGTTTGCATGACAAATAGATTGCTATAATCACCACGATAAATTGCTAACTGCTGAGATGCATTCCTGTGCTTAGGAATGCTGATTAATAGGCTCTTTTGACCGGCAGAGTAATTTTTCTGCATGTTAACTTCTTGAAAACATGCACAGTCTCTCGGTCTGCCGACTGTAGATGCCAGTGCCCATAAAAAGGAGGAGAGCTAGAATGCCTTTTATGTGATGCAGTTCTTCTCTTCCTCTCTGTCCTTCAGGCACGCAGTTAGGATTCGGTTATGCTGCCCAAATGGGAGATCCTATTGAAGCTAACTAGATTCTTCGCATGATTAAGGGGTTGTTTATGAAAAGATGACTGGAATTAGCTCCCTACCATGGAAACTATTTGTAAATTAGTTCTTCTATTCCAGAATAATTAGCGTGATTTGGAAACATCTAATGATTCTGGAATTAAGTAATTTTTATTTGGAAATAGAATGAGCTGCGGGTGTGTCGGGATTTTTGTATTTATTTGTTTGTTTTTAAGTCTTTTTGTAAAAGGTATTGCTGGAAAGAGACTGGTGATGCCAGGAGACGAAGCTCCTCTTAATCACATCTCCCTTTCATCTGACATTCCCAATAAAGGGGACTAGCACCCTGATGAGCCAGCTTTGGATTTTATTGTTGGTTTATGGAAGGAGGGATTTCAGTGTCTCTGTTTAGTCAGAAACAGTCAGTTACACTTGGTCACAAATATTAAAAAGAAAGGTTAAGACATTAAGGGAGTGAAAATTTTAAGCCTCAGAGCTTTAGGAGCATAGTGCAAAATACCATGCTGATTGACATGGGCATGGCAGAGCAGGGTATGTACGGACTCCATTTGGGTAGGTCAAGGTCTTAGTTTCAACTATATTCCATCCTGTCATCTTTGCATTTTCCCCTGTTCCCAGATCAGCTGTTCTTCTCGAGTTTTTGGTTGCTGTTTCTTACCTTTTCCCTATACAATGAGTCATGTTCATGCGGGTTAATAGGCGGCTGCAGGTATTTAGTTTGACTTACATCACTCAGTCTTTTAATTCCTACATCAGTCTGGGTATAGCCTCCCTCAGAATCTATCAACGTCTTTTCTTAATCAGATCGTTGCTGGTGGTGTTCCAAAACTGTGGGTGAGAGCCCAGTCTAGCTGAGGATTAATATTTGAATTTCTGTGTTTTGCTTTAGATGTTACCACTTGCTAAATGTTTGGAAGGTTACTTAACTTATGAACTCTGTATGCATCTAGTGCAAAAGAGATAAATACACTTTTCATAGCTGAATTTGTAAGTCATCATCACTGACATACTTACTGCTGATTCGGTTCTTAATAAGCTGAAATACATTCTTGCTACTAAGCAAAGCAGAGGGATAGAACTTATTCAAATTATTAAAATCATAAAATATGTGTGTCTTTTGTCCCACAACATTATCTTATGTGAGCATGGTAGAGGCATTTTTCTGTGGTATTACAGGACAAAATATAAAAACTTCTTGGAAACATTTTGTGGATGAACGTGTGCAAAGCTATTGTCTGCTGTGGTAGAAGTGAAACATAAGCATAGTGGTGAGCCCAGATATCTGAAATACCAGGATTTATATGTAAATTTTCGAGCTGTGGCCTAATTTTAGACTGTGCGCTATTGTTTCAGTATTTCAAAATTGAAGCAGATTCCTTATGTTAGTAATTTTATGCTCAGAACCTGATAAACCTCACTGAATATTTGAGTGTTAATGACCATGCCATGTCATGTAGAATAAACAAAGCATGGCTTAAACCTCGCTCCTGAGCTCTTAGGTTTTGAATATCATATATTCCTTCTGCGTATGAGTTACAAAGTCTTCACTGTCTTTGGACTGTCTTTAATGATACCTTTAAAGCAGCTGCTGACTGTCTTCTCTTTATGTGGAGCGTTAACCATGAAGTGGGGCAGTTGCTCTTCACTATATTTAATGCCAGGTAATCTAGCATAAAAGTCAGCAAATACTCTTCAGAGGTGTAAAGCTAAAGCCTCTTGGGTGCTACCAGCGATTGCTAAAGGAACTGAGGAAAGTAAGTCTTCGCTAGGAAGGAAGGAGCATTCCCAATTTATCATGAAAACCTTAGTGAAGAAAATGTAGTTGAAACAAAATAATATGAGGAAGTCAGAAGTCAAGTGTTTACTTTAATCTCATAATTCATGTGAAAAGTACCAAGTACTTTGTCTTCACTTGGATTTTATCTTGTATTAGTTAACTCAAGCTAATAATCCATCTTCTTATTCCCTGCTGTATGCCAAGACAAAGCAGTTAATCTCTCCAAAAACAGATAAAGAATGAAAAGAATTACCAATTCCTATCATATCGATAAAAGACTGGATAGGCTCATGAGAGCTGATCCCCAACTCCAGATGCTGCTTAAGTACAGCAAATATATTTGAAGCATGAAAACTGTCTTCTTGATGAAAATAGGAAAAAAATAATTATCATCTGTCTGCAAAATGCATCACTCTTGCATTAGATGACCCAGGACTGCTTGTGTTTCTATAGTAGGCTTACCTGGTAGTGGAAAAGTAGTGGAAAATAGTGGTGTGAGTAGTGTAGAAACTGTTTGAGATAGTATTTCCACTGATTCCAGGTGAGCTAAAACGCTCTTTCCCTCCTGCAGGCGCTAACCGGATTGTTTTGGAAGACTCTAATATCTTGCAGCCCGTGGGACTGACTGTGTTTGAAAACTGGCTGTATTGGATTGACAAGCAACAGCAGATGATTGAAAAGATTGATATGACTGGTCGAGAAGGACGTACAAAGGTCCAGGCTCGTATCGCACAACTCAGTGACATCCATGCTGTGAAAGAGCTCAACATCCAGGAATACAGTAAGTGCAATCCTTGTTTGCAAGTGCAAACAGTGCCTATGGGGCCCGAGGCAAGGAGTGGCCACAGATGAACCCGTTTTGCCTTGTTGCTGATCGACATCAGGGCAGATCGAAGGGGCCAGAAGTTGATATCGTTTTTTGGCTCTACATCACCAGGGTGCAATTAAGTTTGTTTCCTTCAGCCAGTTGGCCCTGGACTGGAAATCTGTCACAAGTCCATCATCACATTTTGTTGCTGTTGACAACTTTATTGGTAGGCCCATACAGGCACCTGGTATTTGAGTATCTATAGGCACAATGGAAACGTCCTGTTATCCCCTTGTAGACGATTACGGCTGCAGCATGCTAGTGAGTTGCTGTTAGGTGTTTACTCCATTTAGACAAGCACAGGTCTTGGGGCCTTTTATTAGGAGTAAATGTTTCAATGGACTGCCTGCCTTGAAGGCAAAGTGAGCAATTTTTGTCAGTGGCAATTCATATTGAAAGTAAATGACAGAAGAACAACGTTGCATTGCACAAAGGAAGTGTGTATCAAATAACAATTTATGTTGAACATGGTTGCCCTTTCAAAAGTTTGCTGTTTACCAGAATATAGCCTTTCCTCACACACACATGCTTGAAACAACAGGAGCTGGATGGTTAAAGCAGTGAAGCTGCCGTCATCCTGGAGGAAATGGGCCCGATTAATGGGCTGTGGTGCATGCCTCGGAGAAATACATAGAAAACTGTCTGGGGATGTTTAATTAAAGCATCAGTGCAGACTACTACTAGTTTTGTTTGCTATTAATCTCAGTAAATCTGTCAGGAGTTCCAAGAGAAGTATGTTGTCCTTATTAAACATTAAAATGAAGAGACATATTTATCTAGAGCATGTTAATTTAAGTTTCAGAGACAGAATGGAAGCCTCAGAATTCATAAATTAGAAAAGTTTAACTTTTTAATGGTCTTTGATAGAGAAGATGAAGTATGGAATCCAAGGCATCTTTTTGTATTACTAATGCTACTATTCTTGCTGCAGACTAATTCTACCTTGTACTAGAAGCAAAATACCTTGAGTACTGTTTACTGTTTTATGAGACTCCATGGCATGAATCATAATGTTTCGGATCACAGACAGTGATCAGTGTGAATGGCAATTACTGATGTGGATCTGCAAAAAAAATGCACACAAGAAAATACTACTTTTTTTCTGAGTTGTTTTTAGTAATGCTTTCCCCAGGAGGAAGAAAGTAACGAAGGGAGTCCTGTGCTCCCAAAGAAATCGCTGAAAGATTGTAAGAGGGGTGGGGACTTCTTGTCAGTACCTGTCTGTCTTATTTTTAAAATCACAGGACAGCATCCTTGTTCTCAAGATAATGGTGGCTGCTCGCACATTTGCATCGTGAAGGGTGACGGCACCACACGCTGCTCTTGCCCAGTCCACCTTGTTCTGCTGCAGGATGAGCTGTCCTGCGGAGGTAAGTCCTTCCCGTGCTCTGTGTCACTGAGCTCTCAGCTTGTGCCTTGGGGGACAGGTCTCCATCTTTATAGGTGGCTTCTGAGCAAAAAGAACATGACAGTGCACACTGTCCACTTTTACACACTTATCTCTTTGCCCCCCTCCTTCCCCCAAGCTAGATCTGCAAATATTGAGGAGTAAGAGAAGAGGAAAAATGCAGTAGTTGACTGTTGAATAAAGATTTCTGTTCACCCTTTCTCCTTAAGACCACTGGATGATTTCAACTTGATTTTTTTAATTGTCTGATTTTTTTATTACTTTTCTCCGTCCCTCTGTATGTTCTGCTTTTTCAAATCGTGGTAGATTCTCATGTTCTGGTGTATTGCACCATATCTGTGTTGCTTTATTCTTCTCTTCTGTCCTTCTCAAACTCGCCCTGTGTGTGTCTTTCTGAACAGCAGTCCCAGAAGGGCGAATTGCCTCCTCTGTGGTGATATGGCCACAGTAGCCTACGCCCTGGTGTCTCCAAGGGTGGGGTTGAAATTGGGGAGAGGAAAGGCACTTTGGTGCTTGGGTCTCTTTGTGCCACCGTACTGAATGGATTTATTATGCAATCTTCTCGCCATCAAGGCGACGTGTGGTCTCACAATGGAGCAAGAGCTAACATAATCCAGATATTTTCTCAGAGCAAGTTTAATACCAGGCCAAAAGAGGGGGGAGGAAAGGGGGATTTAAAAAAGGAAAAAAATTCACACTTACTTACTGCATGAGATTAATAGTTACTGTAGTAAATGTTAAAGAACAGCTAACAGCTGGGTTGAGGTAGAGGGACTTGACTAGATGGAGCTTTTTGTCGTTTTAAAAGAATTTTGACTGAACAGAGCTGTTGAGGGCACATAACTAGACACTGAGTCACAGTGTGTCCATCTGCAGCGCATTACATCCTTTCAACGTTTTCTATATTGTGACTGTCGAACATTAAAAAGAAAGCGAGCCATCGGTTGGGTTGCAGGGAAGGGGGAGCGGAAAAGTGTGTTGACTTTTGAAGACCTGCTGAGAGAAGGGTGTAAGAGGCTGAAGTGGGAGTGGAAGAAATTAATTGTGTTTTGAATATGGATGTTTCTCTGTTCCTCTCGTTCTTTGTCTAATGAACCTCCATCAGTGTGAGCCTGCACCAGTCACATGGGGCTCAAGATCCGCACAAATGACTGCGGAGGCAGCGGGGGTGGAAGTTACCATATGACATGGCGTGTTTATCAGCTGCTTGATAAATCAGAGCAGCTGAGATCTTCTTGTCCTTACCTGCCCTCAACTACTGTTTTTTTTTTTCACCTGGATTTTTAATTTTTGTTTGTTTGCTTGATTTTTAAAGAACCACCAACATGCTCCCCTCAGCAGTTCACCTGTTTCACAGGTGAGATTGACTGCATCCCAGTGGCCTGGCGCTGTGATGGTTTCACTGAATGTGAAGACCACAGTGACGAAAAGAACTGCCCGGTGTGTTCAGACACTCAGTTCCAGTGTGAAAGTGGACAGTGTATAGACAGTGCCCTCCGGTGCAATGGAGAAGCAAATTGCCAGGACAACTCGGATGAGAAGAACTGTGAAGGTACAGGTGGATCTTTCGGAGTGTGATGAAAATAAAGCTGTCATGTGGGGACACTATGATAGATACCAAAGTCATTGCTGAGTAGGATTTGGAGGGATCTGAGGTTCTGCTAGTTTTTAAACTGATCTATTGAATGGGAAATTCCTCAACTCCATGCTTTTGTTTCTCGACCTGTGAGATAGAAATAAGTCTGACCTCCTGCACAGTGATTTAAACTCTGTTTGTGAAAAGTACTGTTACAAAGACAATATGTTTTTAAGCTTTAGAAAGTTGGTAACTAGGAGTGAATTACAAAGTGGAGCAAATCCTTGTCATAGTTTTTTGTGTGCCTTGTACCAAGTAAAGGTCTTGGGACTGTTTATTTTATAATACCTGGAAAAAAAAAAAAAAGAAGCTAAACTTCTGTGAGTAAGTGGGAGTGAGAGACAGATGAGATTTCTGGAGACCTCTTTTTCCTGTAGAACACAGCAAAAGAGAATATTTAAGCGATTATTACAGATGGAAGTGCTGTTGCCAACACAATGAGAATTAGGTTCTTTTCATTTTGGAAAGGACACGTTGTGCTGGTGGAATCTGAACTACTCCACTACTGTACAACGTGAAACATGAGTAAACTCACCCTTTCCCCACTGCGCAAGTAGTGAGGAGTTGTAGGAACAACCTGTTAGCTTGAAAGGATGCATCTTCTCTATATCCTTTCAGTACATTTTCCTTCTTTGAAGAGACCGTCTAAGGGTCTTTGAAACAAGGCAGAATTTCTTTCCACAAGATGTGCTCCAGCTCAAATGAAAACATACAGACCAATGCTGAAACTCCTGTGTGATGAAAGGTGGTTGTCAGCCAGATGAGATGCTGGCATCTGAAAATACATTGTGCAAGGTAGCATCCCAGTTACCATCCAGTGGCTGGAGATATCAGTGGCCCTGTTATTCAGAGTATTCACGTTGATTACAGATCAGAAAAGCCTTTAGTTTAACTTCTTAATTCCACTGAAGTCAGAAAGAATTTATGGATTTATGAGAAACAGGAGGCAAAAATATGTGTAAACAACAGCAGCCAGCACCTTGCCTGCAGCACCTTTTTTCCCCAAAGTGATAGTTTATTTTTTGAGTGTACTGGCAAAGCTCCAGTTTTATCTTCTGTCTTTCATTTCAGTTTAAAAACATAATGTCAAGTGAAATATATTGTCTCACGATCAAGGAGTTTTCTGGTTTACAGGAAGAGCACAAGGGCATTGAGAAACCACATTTGTCTGTCTTAAACAATTTTATCATCACGGTTTGGCAGATTTATTTTTAATAACTTAATTCTTCCCTCTTATAATACAGTAAATGCTTAGAGTTGGAGATTCTTCTAGTAATTTTGCCTTAACTGATCCTAGGCACTTATCCTGGGACATGGGATAAGTGCCTGTGTTCTCAGTGGCCTTCTGCTTCTGAGTTATTTGATCTTGTAGCATCCTTATTGTAAATAGGCAGTAAGGACTGGGTGCGATATCCTCAACAGAACACTGAATTACTTTTTCTGCATGATTAGCACGAGGGATTTTGTGTGCCACTGGCCATTTTAAGAAATGAAGCTATCAGCAGGCGAAGCGCTCCCAGGATGCTCGTGATTGTATGCTTTGGTGTCTTGTTTTCTTAATAATTTTAAAGAGTAGAAGTCTTTGATACTGACTCTTTTGTGGGCGCTTCTCTTTCCAGTGCTTTGTTTAACTGACCAATTCCGCTGTGCCAGTGGGCAGTGCATCGGGAAAAGCAAGAAATGTGATCACAACCTGGACTGCAGTGACAGCTCAGATGAGCAAGGATGCTGTAAGTGTCAAACCTGAGACCAGACCCATGATTGCAGCGTCTGAAACTTGTTTTTTACCTTCTCCGTGAGCTAGATTTTATTCTAGCTACCAGACTGAATTAATTGTTCCCAAAATGAATGCTCCTGCTCTGTCATGCAATTAGTGCACAACACAGTGAAATAGGAATAACAAAAATAACTAGTGGTCTGAATGCCCTGGTTTGAGGCAGAAGTAGTCTCTGAGGCAGAGTAACATTTCCACTTAACTTTTTAAACTTTTCAAAGAAATAAAAGGTTTGGTTTACTATAATCAGTTAGTATGCTGAGTTGGTGCAGTGTTTAAAAAAAAAGTCTTTCTAGCAGCATGAGGCTTTTATAACTGCTCTGCTTCACGGTTTTCTCATCCAGAGAATTATTAGCAGGTGCTTTTAGAATCAAGGGTGCACTCCGTTTATAGAGTAAACCTTCTACAAATTCCTTTGTATCTTAAAGAGATGTAATTCTGAGCTTGATTTATGATTTGTATCATGTGATATCCCCTACCTCGAAATCTCCCGGGCTCTGCAAGAAAACCACTGCCTTTAAAATTCCAATTTAAAAGTTAATTTTCACTCTTGGTGCTTTAAAAGAAATTATAAATAGGGACCTCTCTTCTTGTGTTAGAGATCCGTGTATGGCAGTTGACACACACACAGCTTGAAAATGCAAAGCCAGAGTTGGACCCTTGATCTTGTGAAGGAGATGTTCTGTCATGCTACCAAGCTGTTAGTGACATTATCACAGACATGTGTAGTTATCTTTATTATAGTTCATGTATTTTGCTTTTTTGTAGCCGTGGATGGAGAATTAGCCTACCCAGAGTAAGATTGCAGTTGTCGCTGTCCCTCTTCGAGTACGATCAGAAGTCTGTTTACTTATCTCTGTAGGCTGTGACAGGCTGGTTAAATTGTGGGTTTGGTGTTCAGGGAGAAGAAAATGCGTTAAGGAAAAGACTTTTGGTAATGGATAAGATGTAAAACAGCAACTAGAACATGAAAATACTTTAAAGACTGCTTTTCTTGTCAAATTCATGAAGCACAGGCAGGGGGTTGTCAGTTATTCCCAGAAATGTCATTGCTTAGAATTGGTGTTGTAGTGAACGCCACTCGTTTTGACTGTTGAATAATCATTTGGGATAGATTCCTCACAAGGATGGAACCTCTGAAGCCAATGCTTAGCTGTAACTGTAACCATCAGTGTGGGTCATGTTAGGTAGTTTAATACACAGAAGCAAACCCAAAGTTCATCATTGGTGCATCAACTCTACTGTTCAGCATAATTGAAGGTTACACAGATGAGAAAAGGCAGTGCCAGTCTGTGACACTGAGTGACAATCCAGGTGCTTATGTGATGAGGTACAAGGTGAAATGTAGTTGTCATTATCTTAAATGACCAAAAAAAAAAAAAAAAACGTAACTGGAGTCCCCAGCACAGAGCCATCTAGAGTCATGGCTGCAGATCTTGTTCATCAAGTTCAAAGGATAGCCCTGCCTGTCAGCATGAAGCAAGATCAGGACATAGTTCATCAGCCCCCCCTGTAGATGTGTGTACCGTTCATTTCCTGTCATTTGTGATTCAAAACCCTCTCTGCGTGTCTGGAGGTCATCTTGTGCACAGGTAGCCCTTATGGACGCTCTGAGTCTTTAAACAGACCTGCCCCAGTGCCTGTCTGTTCCTCCCATATGTTAATTTGAAAGCTGTTGTCTGCCTACAGAAGAGAAGGCTTTTATTTTTCCTGTGTGGTAAGATGTCAGGAAAACTGATGCTGGTATGTGAAGCAGTTGGATTAACTTACACGGTGGGACTTTCCTTTTTCTTTTTAGACACAACGGAGGAGCCTGCGCCACAGCCCAACAACACAATAGGCTCCATCATTGGTGTGATCCTTACGGTTTTTGTGGTTGGAGCGATGTACTTCATCTGCCAGAGGGTGTTGTGCCCACGCATGAAGGGAGATGGGGAAACAATGACCAATGATTACGTGGTGCACGGACCAGCCTCTGTACCTCTTGGTTACGTGCCTCACCCAAGCTCTTTGTCAGGTTCTCTCCCTGGTGAGTAAATGATGTGATCCTTGTCCTGCACAGGAGATGTCTGTTCCAGATGCATAGCTGTTGAAAGCCAGGACTGTCAAGGCTTCTCACCATCCTTCTTTATAATAATGAACTGTTACTTTACCTGTGCTATTCATGAGCATTTAGATACTTTGCAGAACCATAAGCTCAAATAGATACACATGCTGTGGTAGTTCTGTTCTTTTGCTACTAAAGAAGCCTCTTTTTGGACTATAAAGCATCAGCAAGGTGTCATGACAGTACAGGGTAAAGGTGTACAGAGTTATGTTCATGGGACTTTAAACATTGTGTAATTATTCGTTAGATTTGTAAACCGGGTTTTTATGCTTGTGAAACTTCTTATAAAGTCTGTGACTGGCAATAACTGGTCTTGTTTCATGATGAAGTTTCCAACACCAATCCGAGCACATGATGCTACTTCTGTTTAGTAAGACTTAACTGCAATGCTGCACTTCATTTATATGCATTGCTTCTGTATCTATTGATTAAATACGTACTGTAACTCGTGGCTTTGGATCCATCAGGTTCCAGTCAGAACATACGAGGTTCTGCGAGGCTCTTACGGGATTAAAATAACGCACCAAAC
This sequence comes from Rhinoptilus africanus, assembly GCA_013400135.1. Classification (NCBI taxonomy): domain Eukaryota; kingdom Metazoa; phylum Chordata; class Aves; order Charadriiformes; family Glareolidae; genus Rhinoptilus; species Rhinoptilus africanus. Next base: position 144,110 of record VXBO01007953.1, read on the forward strand.
TTCTTTGCTTTCTGTAATAAGCTGCTTTCATAAAGAGAGTCTTTGAGCAGAATTTTCACCATTATTTCGAGCACAGTGGCATACCTCTCCATTTCCCACTTGGCCTCTCTGCCAGTGTACTTCAGTCCAGTAGCAAAAGCTCACTTAACGGTGTGGAAATGAAAGAACGCAACCCCTCTCTTCTATTGCACAAATTTCAGTTGCTCAGTTGAGGTGGTCAGAGTCAGTTTCATGTTTTATTCTGAGGCATAGAAATAGTGCCTGAATGCCTCTTCTCTCAAGTCTTTTCCAGCCATTTGAGTGAAAGAAATCTGTTTCTGTTCGCACAGTGCTAGTGTAGCCCGGTGCCAAGTCCTGCAGTTGAGTAGCAGATACACAAAACCAACATGTTTATTCTTTGACAGTCTTCCTTCCAGTTGTCCATCAAGAAGCACTGAATTTGCTGTTAACACTAAGATGATGAATTTTGGTTGTAGGAGTTGTGCTTACACTGCCTTTATCCTCTGGATTATGTTTTTAATCTTTCTTTTCTCTCTTTGATTCAAAGAATTGAATATTGACATATGTCTTTGTCCTTCAGGGATGTCTCGAGGTAAATCTGTGATCAGCTCCCTCAGCATTATGGGAGGGAGCAGTGGGCCACCCTATGACAGGGCCCATGTCACAGGAGCCTCTTCCAGTAGTTCTTCAAGTACCAAAGGCACTTACTTTCCTCCAGTAAGTCATTCTATTATTCATAGACCTTTAATTACTTTGAGGGAAGTGTCAGTGTTTTTCTGAGGATAATTAATTGACAGATTAATGTTTTCTTTTAAATTTCTAGCCTAATATACTCGTTTGAATATGGAGTAAGTGATTTTGAAAGGGAGAGGGGAGGAGATTGTCTGTTTCTAAAACAGTATAGGAATTTTCTGTTAACTTTTAAAAGTTGTGAGAGAGCTCAGTGCCAGAAAAAGATGTTAGGTTGAATGTCAGGGTAGGCGAAAAAATCCCGATAAAAAAATCCTTTTGGCAGAGCAATCTCCTTTCATTATACTCTGCCATGTGCCTCTGGAGGTAAAACCGTGGTTGATTCTGTATAGACCTTTCAAGGAAATAAAATGAAGTTTTGTGTTGTGTGTCTGGCGGGTGAAAGATAAATAAATAAACAAGTGTCTTGCAACTCCATAGCATTCCTCTAGTCACAAACAGGTAGTGTGCTGCGCTAGATGCTGTATAAAAGTTGGTACCAGCCCTAGAGGGCTCCCTGTCTCTTTACTTCAAGCATCAGCAGTTGTTGTTTTAGATATTTTCATATGAAGTCCACCAAGCCACTGTCAAAGTGTTAAAAAGTTATATGCTGGGTCAGCGGAGGCTGAAGTCTTCAACTGCCTGTTTTCAGTTCTGAGAATCAAGCCAGCATGTTGTATCTTTTAATTAATCCAAATACTGTTTGTGCAGCAAGAGCAGTCCAGTGTAGGGAAGAAACGCTTGTCTTGGACAGCGCACTGCAAGTATTATTAACAGCGTAATACCTGGGGACTGCAGCTGGCAGGAGCAGGCATCTGCCAGTTTGCCCTGGGCGGTGGTATTGCTCCTGACAATCTAGTATTGAACAGCTAGCTTCAACTTTACTTTTTAACACCGGGTGCGTCAAAATAGCAACAACAGTCAGCATTTTTTGAAAAGAGCTTAGTAATGGCTTCTATGGGAATGGCAAAAAGAGGCATTACCAGTGTCTGTTAAAGAACTTGGGAATAAACAGAAGAAAAATCCTGTTTATTGGGAGGGGCTATGCATGCAGTTCTTTATTTAAGGTTCCTATTAAACAGTGCTAAAAAGAAAATTTATAAACTGATGTTTTCTTGAGTTTCCTTAGTTTGGATTGGTTTGGTTTTTTTAACTGGCTTTTTTCTTTTTTTTCCCCACAGATTTTGAACCCACCACCGTCACCAGCTACTGAACGTTCACATTATACCATGGAATTCGGTTATTCTTCCAACAGCCCATCCACTCATAGATCCTACAGGTAATTACTATTACAATAGCTTCTGTCGGGATCAAAGCAGTTAGTGGAGAAAATGCAGAATAAAGACTCTGCTCCGTAAGAATTGCAATCAAAGGCCCTAATTCTGCAAGCACTAAAAAAGGTGCTTAAATGGGTTCACATGTGTCGTGTCGCTGAAGCATGCATATAAGTGCAGCACTGTTTGAGGTAAATCGTACAGTAAGTGGGTTAGTGGTACATCTCTTGAGTATTTTGCTTTAGGGGGAATGACAACACTCATCACGAAATTAGCTAAATGCCAAAAGAAACCTGGTACTGTGATAACTTTGAGCCAAAAATACTTACCTGGAGTGAATCCTGCCTTTTTTTTAGGCTTCTGTAATAAATAATTTGTTACATCATTATCAGAAATTACAGGCAAACACCATGCAGAGGCTAGTAGTTCAGAAGTAACATTAATATTATGGCCTAGATAAAGCACAGAAATTCTAGTTAGACGTATGCAGGGTTAATATCTGAAAAAGGTTGCTAACTTTTGCTTATTTTCTCTGACTAATATATATGGGCATGCAAGCTTTTTTTCTGTTTACTGGAATGTACCTTTCTCACCTTCCCTGTAAGATGCTAGAGTTCATTATCATTTTATAACTAGTTACCAAAAGTAAAGAATGAGACACCTCCTACCCAAGGGTGTAAAGGTTCCCCTCCCAAATCACAAGCAGATCTGGTCAACGCGAAGAGCGCGCTGTATTTGCCTATTGAAAGAAATGCCTCCCTAACACAGAGCCTTTGGGGCTTTTGGATAATGAGGTCTCTGGGGCTGCAAAGACATCTCTTCTCCATTAGCAGAAAATATGGCCTCTGTTGTGCAGAAGGTCAGACCAGATGTTTATAATGATTGCTTGCAGCCATATGAAAAACCTTTTAAAACGATGAGTAATTTTCTAATGAAAGAAACCCAAATTTTGGCACTGGCATGAATCATGCTGATTGCTGCTTAGCTGTTGTGACTTTTAGTATCGTAAATGGTATTAGGGATGCAGCGTAGGGTTGAATGTTTTCTGAATACTCCCCCACCCAAAAATAAACCCTGGCCTTGCTGCTTCTGATCTTCCCATCTTTCCTGACATTCTGACTTGAATATAGAGGAGCTGCATTCCCATCTGCCCCCAACAACTGGCTGTGATGCGAGTGGTTGTAGCTGCCAAGCACCTCCCTTTCTAATTTGTTTTCTGTAAACTATCTTGGGCTCATTTTAAAAGACATTTTGTGGTAGCAGCCTTTGGGAATTCCATCCCAGTTACTGCTCTGGGGAGTGATTCTCCTGACTGCTATGAATGTGCCAGGCGATTTTCAGTCTCCCTGTCTGGGCTTGGAAGTTAGTATCCATAAACTGCATAATGGAAAGAGAAGATCTTTATATAATTGCAGCACAGCTATTTCTGCCTGCTCCTTCCCCCCCCACCCCGTGCCCTTCCTGCCCCCCTGTCTTAGGAGTTAACTTTTTCTACCTCGAGTAAGTCCTGAGAGAGCATGTTGTCTGTAGATATTGAATAATTAGCAACCCTTTCACTAGTTGCTGTAATTTGGCTGGTGCTGCAGTGCAGAGGTGGGCTGTCTGCAGGGCAGTTAGCGAGTTTGTGGCGTAAGAGAGAAGAGCGCGATGCTGTGTCTTCTGCAGAGAGGTTGACCTGCTCCCCGTTTCCACCTTGGCTTCTCTGCCGCTCGCTTCTTTGCGGGCACATAGCTCGAAATGCACCGTCTTTCTACACACCGACTTTTTTTTTTCCGTAAATCTCTCCACTGCAGCTACAGGCCTTACAGCTACCGGCATTTTGCACCTCCCACGACGCCCTGCAGCACGGATGTCTGTGACAGTGACTATGCCCCCAGCCGAAGGGTCACAGCAGCGACGGCCAAGGGCTACACCAGTGACTTGAACTATGACTCGGAGCCCGTCCCCCCGCCACCTACTCCGCGCAGCCAGTACCTGTCGGCGGAGGAGAACTATGAAAGCTGCCCGCCTTCCCCGTACACGGAGCGCAGCTACTCTCACCACCTCTACCCGCCGCCACCGTCCCCCTGCACGGATTCCTCATGAGGCGTAGCCCCCCCGCCCCGTTATCTGCCTCCGCCGTGAAAGTGTAAATACAAAATGTTCTGCTGGGGATGGGGGGAGGGAGCTCTCGGCAAAGGATGAGGTAGGACGCTGTACAGTTAAATGTTATTAAATGGGGGTGGAGGAATACTGAAGATATTTGTACAGAAATTTAAAAAAAAAAAAGGATATTTATATATTTTCTTAAACAGCAACTGCTGCTTGTGCCATAAGAAGAAAAATTTTGTATAGGAGAACCCAGGCATTTGTACAAAAAGTTTTTATTTTTGCAAATGGAACACAAAAACATGCCTTAATCCAGTGAAGTGACTGAGCACATAAGGAAGTGGAAGGACAAGGATGTGTTACTTGTCCGGTGAGGTGAGGTGTGGGGTTTGTCAATACCAAAAATGTTTAAAGGAATTAATAATAAAGAAGTCCGTCTTAGAGCAGCATACCATAGATACTTGGAAGTAGCCAAATAACCTCTATGTTAACTACGGAGGGCCAGCAGCTAAAGTTAAACTTGAAAATGCAGTCAGGACAGATATTAACCTTACACAAAGGGCTTTGTTTTCTACAGGAATACAGCAATCGTAGCAGTGAATCCAGAAAAATAATCACATGCTTTTTTAAATTAATACACTTCTGTTTTTCCTTAATGCATTTACCAAACTAGAGCATTTGGAGCTCTTTCTTTTCTTCTGGAATGTTGATGATTTTTGTTGAGAATATTTTCAAGTTAGCTTTTTTCCCTCCTTTTTACCTTTTCCTGTCTCTTCTGCATCCTTTCTTCCTGCCCATGTCACTTTAAACCAGGGTATCCTTATTTAAAGTACTGCTAGAACTGGGCTGCTCTAACTTCTCTCTTTTTCTCCTAATTAGCCTTGTCATGCAGTGATTATCATGCTATACATTACCTTCTTCATTTTGCCAACACAGTAGGATTCTGTTTTGTACCAGGTCAGTGCGATTTTCACGTAATTGACAAGGGTAATATGCATATACCTGAATGATTTTTAGTCCCTTAAAAAAGAAAACCTTATTTTGACCTAGTGCCCACAAAATGTCAAATATTTTTATACCACATATAATATAGACAGCATATTTATAAATTTAACCGTGGATTGTTAGTTTTACTGTAAATTAATAATATATCCTTGCAGTACTTTCAGTGTATATTGATATCACAGTATACAAATCATATATATATATAAATATATATATTATTTTTTCCTAGTAAGGAAGCATTTAACTTTCAGTGGAGCAACTGTCCATAAAAAAAAGATGTTTTGATCATTGGAAGGGGTTCCCATGCTGTATTAACTGCTCATGATTTCTTTGTGTTAGGTAAAGCCAGTTTTGCTCAGTATGATTTTTGACATACCTCCTTTTTTGCATGGTGTGAGTTTAATACTTTAGTATTAACCGCTGTGAATGTCAAATTTTAAGATACTCTTAACCAAACCATTTTATATTCGCATCTCTATTTTTGTATATTATCATATTTAGCCCCGTCAGCCTCACCACGGTGACTTTGACAGGGGGAGTATATAATCAAGTGAAAACATTATTTATGTAGGTTGAGGGGCAACCTAGGATGTTATTAACTCCTCTGACTCCAGTGCAGTGTTTTGAATTTGCTTTGACTGTAGTGGAGCTCACAGTATACCTGATCTTAGATGGCATTTATGCATTTGCACCTTCAAAATCAAATCCACTGAAGGTGCTCGATGCCTTCAAAGACCGGTCCTCTGACTCTTGTTTATTAAAACAAAGGTACTGAGGAGCTTCTGCCTCCTACCCTTTGGGCACTGTATGGGTGTAACAACTCTTCAGAGGTGCCGTTTGGGTTTTATTGTTCTCTGTTGCTTGTTTTCCCAGCCAGTTTCCACTGAAAGAGAAATAATCTGAAAACGTGGCATGGGGTTTAATTCATGCTGTTGACAGAATTAGCGACAAGTAATTCTTGCTAGTGCTGCCGCTCATCTGGAGTACTAGAGCCTCACTTGGTTTCAGCTCCAAGGAAAAACTGTGGCATTGGGATTCCAGCAGTAATAAAGGGCCTTTCTAGTGGGCCAAGATACCTGAGGAAACTTTAGAAAGCCTTGGTGGTCTCCAGGCTATTGCAGTTGATCTCTGGATCTGGCATACTAAGGGGTTTTTTGCCCAGCTTCATTTTAGGTATCTAGGAATCGTGGTAGCTGTTCTTCTGGCTTTTCCTCGCTGGTGAAGAAGCCTGTTTGTGTTCTCCAGCAGGATGGATGTTGAGGAGGGGATTGTGAACTATAAGGGAACTGGAAACCATTTATATGAAGGGGGGAGGGTGGGTGTGTCGGGGCGGGGGGTGTTGAGGCTGGCATGCCAATGAGAATTAGAAACTTCTCTGTTGTTTACATTTTTTCATGTGCAGCATTCCGTGTGGGGTTCACATGTGGAAACTTGCACTAATGAACTCAGAAGAATATTGCATTGTTGTATCTCAGTCCAAGTGCTTGTGCTGCGATGGCAATGGTCTCTTCTTGCAAAATACTTTTTTTCAGTGTGCCAATTTCTGTTTGAAAAAACTCTTAAGGTGGTTGAGCTTAAGGAGTGGTATCCTCTAGCTAGTGCGGTCGGACTGCCTCACTGAGGCTTCCACTTGGAGGGGACTTCCTGCAGGTAAATTCATAAGTGTGTTAATTACAGCAAGGATTCTTTAGAAGAAAAACGTTCTCTGCACATGGATTGTGCTGCCTGGCTTCTGTGCTAGTTTACGTCCGCGCAGAACTCAAGTCAATGGGGCCAACATGTCCTTTGGTGTAGGATTTGATCAAGTCTTTTGATATATACGTTTCAGTTTGTGCATCAGGTATTTGGAGTGATCTGCCTCTGAGAGGTTCACGTGAAGAGAGGGAAAGCGGATAGACTATGTTTTTCCACTGAAGATGACCAGCATAGAGAGCAGGCTGTTTCTCATCTGGACCAACCAAAGAATTTATTTAGTGGGAAGCTGTGATCTGCCTTTGCCAAGTATATGTATTTTCCCAGTAAATCTGGAGTAAAATTTTGAAAGAGTAGATGGTCTGTGAAGTTCCTCTTGGGCAGATCTCCAAATTACAGAAGCACTGATGCAACTTGCGCACCTGACACGTTCACGGTGGATACGCCATAGAACATTGAGACTGGACAATTTCTCTCTGTTTCTCTCTGCCACTGAGCCATTTGTGATTCATATTCCCTCCTTCCCTCAGCGAGGATCATGCTTCCTCCCGCTTCTCAAATTGGCTGAGATGTTAGGACTGTTGATAACACGCACGTGTCGATTCGGAAGATCACTGAAATGGGTTTGTAGCATTAGCATGGAAGGGGTCTCATTGTTGTCAATGAAACTTCTTGTCTTTTAAGCTAAGCACAAATGTCCTTATCTTACAGCATCCGGTACGTCCACAGTGGGGCATTAACACAAGTCCTCATTGTGCACTTTGTCCTCTGTGTAGACCCCTGGGGAGTGTTCACAGCCGGCTGGCTGGTGATGGAAATAGTTGGCGTGCTCAATCAGGAAAGGAACAGTCCTTTGTAGTTTAAAACAAAAACAAACCAAAAAAGGACATTACAGCATAGTTTGTTGAAAACTAATCTTTGCATGTTCAAGAGGAGCTTAGCCTGTTTAAATGGCGATGTTAACAAGACCTATTCTTGCCTTTTAGAATTGCACCTGCCATGTCACACTGCATGCGTTTCCTACCTTCCTAAGGAGCACTCCTCTTTCATCCGCTGATTTTGGCTACCAAGATATTTATTTGAAAAGAACTTAAAACGATAAGTGGAACAGGCACATAGCATTTGCATTTGAAATAAAGAATGGTTTCCACGAATATAAATTCATGCAACCTAATATACATTAAACAAAATATTTGCAATAATGCGCAACGTGCAAATGAGCTGGTTGATATCGAAGGATTCATTTTGCTGCAAGTTGTAACTTTCAGTATTGTAAATTGCAGATTGCTGCTGTAATGTTTTACCCCCATGTGCCCATACAAGTGTATGTCTGCAGGTGTCTTTGATAATGTGGATTGACCCAAAGCTAGTAACTCCAGTGCGTACACATTCGCACTCCCCCGATGGCATCCTCAGCCTCCCACCCTAGTGCTGGGTGCTGCTCTGCTGTCTCATGCAAGCTGGGCATCTTCTGACCAGGTTGTAGGACAGGCAACAGAACACTTTTACTACTTTAAACCTGAATAGTTAATACTCTGTCATACCAGACGGGAGAGGAAGCACGTTTTTTATACTGTTCTCCTGTTTCTGCTGTTCCCCTACTTTCGGAATCCGTTTTGCACGTAAATAAAACTGGTTTTTGTAGGTACATAAAAATCAATCTGTTGGAGTCCTGGCATAATTATGAAGACAATTGCACCCAAACTGCTGGACACGGCAAGTGCTACAGTCCACTGCGTGTGAAGGTGTGTGGAGAAAATCCCTATTTATTGCTCTAATGGGCTTTGGTGGTGTTCGATTCCCAGTTGTGCGTTGCTTCTCTATTTATTACAGCCCATTCTCTAGAAATGGTTTGACTGGTGAGTCTTAAAGGCAGATTCACTTGTACTTTAAAGCAGTTAAGCCTGTGCTAAGATGAGGAAAAAGCCACTGTCTTGAATATTGAGTAGTCCCATTCCTTACTGCTTGGCAGATCTCCTCAAATTAATTGATTACCAGCATCCTGGGGGGAACAGCTTGAACTACAGAGCTCCCTGGTCACGCATGCCATTGAATCAAATTACTTCTTCAAAATATTTCTTAAGAAGTAATCAATCACTTCTTTTTCCTGGTGCTTTTGTCTTGAGTGGATTTGTCACACAATATTGTTAAGGACAGAATCTGCTTTTGAACGTGTACTGTGCATGTGGCAGATTATTATTTCTACAACAAAAAAATAGCTGGTTCATTGGGCGCAAAAATAATTTGGACATTGTTATTCAGAAGTTACTTTCTTAACCATGAGATTTTTTTTTTAATTGCATTTTCAGGGGGTTATTGCTTGAAAATTAACCTTTAACTCAATTGGCAGGTGACAATGACCCAATAGCTTGGAAATGGCTGCAAAACATTCAATTCTTTTCTAAAAGAAGTCAAATATGATACGGTAGTGATCCAAAATGGGCAATTTTCTTTCCTTTCCACCTTTAAAAAAGGGCAGGTCAGTGGATGATGCCAGCATAGCCTTTCATTAGGGACTGGGTGATCCGCTCCGAAACGGGGCAGGGTGAGTGAACCATCCATATTCGATTTGGGGCAGGTATTTTCTTATTAGCACACAGAGTGCTTGTTATGATGGAACTATTGGAGAACAGTCTTGTTCCCCTCTTTTAAATTAAGAAGGGGCGGCTTTGAAGTCTTGATTAAAATGGCTGTAGCCTTAAGCCAGGCAGTTAAAGAGTCAGTGAGGGGAAAATGAAAGTGTCTTTTTTTGTGAAGAGGATACCACCAGGCTTAAGCTGAACTAGCCTTGTTTGCAAGTGAAGGATCTGGTGCTGCTTTCAGATTTTTAATCTTGTTTTTGTTTTTTGTTTTGTTTGTTCTTTTTTGTAAGCTTTAATCACTGTTTGTCATTGTCTTAAAGCCAGCTGGTGTCTCTTGTTCATCAACTTTGGTACGATGGTGCTTTGCAAGGATGTATTTATATTATAATGACCAACATTTGGTCAGCCCTATTCACTTATTCACTAACTGTTTTTTTTTTTTGTAAAATAAAGTGCTTTACTTGTAAGGTGTATATAAACCTTGTACAAAAATCCTTTCCAATTATTACTATAAACTGAGTTGTAACAAATGAAATGTTGATTTTTATAATAAAACTAAGAGTGAAAAAGGAGAGGTACTCTTCATTTTATTTCAGCATCTGGAGGACAGGTAATTAAAGTTAGAAGTCCATGTGTGTCTTTGCTCTCCATAAAAGCCAGAATGTGCTCGGTTTTCCAATGCTGTAGGCAGGTTCTGCAAACCCCGATGCATTTCCCTGAAACACATGACTGACTTCAAGCAGTTTGTTGATTTCTGTTATTCTGCAGTGCAACTGGATGCATTTTAAAGGTAGAAGTCTCCATTATTGGTCATTTAGATTGGTTTACAGGATAATATACCAGATAAATCCATATCAGACTAGAGATGCCTGGTGGTCATTTTGGAGACTACTGATCTTTAAACCTGTAAGGAAATTTCACAAAGAGGAAGGTGTTTAACTTGAAAATGCAAAAGCAATTCCCCACCCCCCGCCCCCTATTGCTGTAACAGGTAGCTGAATAGGAAGCAGTTCTGAATTTATAAGCTCAGCACAGGAATTCCCGCTCCATTTGCATCCACAGGTTGTGGAAAACAATATGGCTTTGTATTAGTGTGGATCTGGCTACACCAAGATTCTTTTACAGCTTGTTTTTCTAGATGGAGGCATGGACAAGCCACATATCGCTGCTCGTATCAGTAAAACAGGGCCTACATTTATCAGTCTCACAAGATGTAAAAATCAACGGTACTCACTCTCAGCTAGCGTGCCATGCTTATTTCATTTCAAAGGGCTGTATTCATTCCACCTTGGAAAGTGAGCCATTAGTTTGGAGCTGATGGATGCTGTGTTTTTCTCTAAAAATGCCAATTTTGACTTGCTGCTGGCCTACAGAAGGCTGACCAGCTTTTTTTTTTTGTAAACAATGGTTGCTGCCTACAGACTCTGTATAGTTGTAATAGGGTAGAATCATGGAATTTCAGAGTTGGAAGGGACCTCTGGAGATCATCTAGTCCAACTCCCCTGCCAGAGCAGGATTGCCCAGAGCACATCACTCAGGGCTGCATCCAGACAGGGCTTGAAAGTCTCCAGAGAAGGGAACTCCACACCCTCCCTGGGCAGCCTGTCCCAGTGCTCTGTCACCCTCACCGGAAAGATGTTTTTTCTCACATTCAATGGGAGCTTCCCATGTTCCAGCTTGTGCCCGTTACCCCTCATCCTGTTACTGGGAACCACTGCAAAGAGTGAACCACTGCTCCATCCTCCTTCAACCCACCCTTTAGATCCTTGTAAACATAGTCAAGGTGTTTGTGCATAACATTCATGTTGCTTTGGATTCCCTGGATCTTGGTCTCTCCTAGACCCAGCTGTTAAGCGTCAGGGTGCCTCTCACATGCAGTTCTTGAAGGTGCACACCAGAGAGACGGTATGGACGGACGCCACCAAGAGCAGGATCAGACCTATCAATGAGCCACTTGAGGTAAAGCTTGAAAAAGACCCCAATACTCTTTAGAGGGAGAGCGTAGCCCAGGAAGCAGAAGTTGTGTTTCAGCTGCAGCTCCACCACGTGTCTTATCTGCTCCAGTTACCAAGGTCTCCAGAGATGGCAGAGCTGCTGAAACCGTGTTTACCAGGCACCAAGGGGCAGCAAGCGTAGCAAAGGACACTGGGGTATTTCCCATCATTAAGAAAAAATAACTCCCTGCCTGTCTGAGAAAAGACCACTTGGAAGTCTGAAAAGAATTTATATCCTTTGCGTTGTTCTGTGTCTTTCCTTGCGCGTGTGCACACGAGCAGAGGTGACTGCCAGCCCTGGAATCTGCCATTCGTTTTGTCCTCGAGGAGGGATAACACGCTGCATTGTTGGTTTGGTAGCAGGGAGAACCCTTCGTTAAGAGTATACAAACAAGATTTTGTTTTTTTTTTTTCGATCCACCAGTATTGTCAGCGCTTCCCTAAGAAGGTGAGACCGCGAAATCACACGCTTATTCCTGGAGGGGAAGTGCTGGACGTGTTTAACCTGTTTTCACGGAGGAGATTTTGTACCTGGCTGAGAAACCTCTGCCGGGGAATCACGGCATGTTTGGTGGAGCTGCCTACTGAAAAGCAGGCACCTGACGAAGGTGAGGTTTCCCCCTGTGTGAAACCTGCTGTGCGTGGCAGCTATCCCTGCATCCCGCTCCCTGGTGCATCAGGTTGGGAACAAAAGATACCTGTTGCTGGGCTTAGTGCCTTTTTTCCAAGTAAAACAATAACAACAAAAAGGTCGTTTCTCCTGTAGAAACTGCATGTCTGGGTAAATAAGCTTCACCATGCCCTTGGTCACCACAAGGTGCATGGTGGCAGCTAAACGCAGCCCCCCTGCTCATAGGAGAGAGCGGGAGCTGCCGGCCCTCTCCTGCTTGCAGCCTCTGTTGCATCCGGAAAGTGTTCAGTAGGAAAGGTCTGACCCTTGGGTCTCCTGCCTCGGTGTGGCACAGCAGGGATCTTACCCCAGCTTTGCTTTCACAGCACGGTGCCTTTTTCGTGAGTTTAAAGGGAATGCTCTGCAGAAACTACGTCTGCTTCTCCGAGGGCACACGAAGCATAGCGTTTCGGGATTTCACGTGGTAAGTGTTTTCTATTTGTCAGTCTTGCCAGAATTCTTAGCCCCGTCTCCTTGCCAAGAAACCAGTGACCACCTTAACCTGCGGAGCGGCTGGCGGGAGAGGGATGACTAAGTGACCCAGTGACCCACCACCAAGCTCCCCCTGCTGCGGGAACACCTTTCAAACCACTGATGTTCCCTGCCGGTGGTTTGCTGAGTTAAAGGGCTACTGGCGGCTCTGATGGCCACCGGGGTGCCCGGAGCCCGTGGTGAGGCATCCAGCATCCCGGGAGGAAAGCCCAGGAGCCTTCACCTGCAGCTCAGGTGCTGGAAGAGCTGCTCCCGGTTTCCTGGGCCAGTTGCCCGTGCAGGGAAAAAGTAGTAGGAAGCTGTTTCAGATCAGAGATGGGCGGAGAGGACCGATGCGGCTGGGAGGACGGAGAGGAGAGGTGGAGTGAGGGTGCAGTGTTTGTGCGCCAGGCCCCTCGGTCCTCTCCCAGGATGCGCGTGGAGGGCAATTAGGAAAGCAGAGCATAAAAAAAGATTAATAAAGGATGCAGCGCGTGTGGTAGGAAGGGTCCCGGAAGCGTGTGGCAATAAGAAGAAAGGATAATGTTAGAGGTGGCTCTCTGAAGTCGCTGGGGAACACGGCAATTGCTCCTCAGCGCTGCTGTGAGAGCAACGTGCCGGGTTGGCGTGGCAGGGACCCCACGGGGAGTAACCTGGCAAGGGCGGAGAAAAGGAACATGTTGGGCAGTTCAGGGAGCCTGACTGAAAATCAGGGAGTCCTGTGTTTTCCGCACCCTGTCTGTGCTGGGAATGAAACGATCATTCAGGGCCCTGACTCCCGTGGGGCCAGACAAGGTCAGCCAAGAACAGGGCAGGGGAGAGAGTTTAACAGAGGCCTCTCCAACCCATCCCATACGTAAACACCCCCCTTCCCGCCCCCACATCTCAGCACGGCTGAAGTATCCGAGAGCATTCCCTTGCATTCCCACCCACACCTGATCGCCTTCCAACTTTTCCCCAGATTGGTTCCCCTTTAAAATAAACAAAGAAACCAGTCAAGAAACCTTCATAAGTAACGTCCGTCCTATCTAGCTCTGTCATAACGTCTGACATCCACCCGCTCTTTGCGCTAAGTGGGTGCAGGGTGTTGTACACAGCTGCTTTCTGCCTCATGTCCCTTGCGGAAAACCAGAACCGCGGGATGGTTTGGGTCGCAAGGGACCTTAAAGATCACCTAGTCCAACCACCCTGCCGTGGGCAGGGACACAGCATAACAAACCACAAGGTACGGATGAGGAACGACTGAGGGAACTGGGGTTGTTCAGCCTGGAGAAGAGGAGGCTGAGGGGAGCCCTCATCCCCCTCTACAACTACCTGAAAGGAGGGTGGAGAGAGATGGGGGCTGAGCTCTTCTCCCTGGGGACAAGGGATAGGACAAGGGGAAACGGGTTCAAGTTATGTCAGGGCAGGTTTAGATTGGATATCAGGAAACATTTTTTCACTGAAAGGGTTATTAAACATTGGAACAGGCTGCCCAGGGAGGGGGTGGATTCCCCATCCCTGGAGGTGTTTAAGAAAAGGGTAGATGTGGTACTGAGGGACATGGTTTAGAAGTGGTTTTTGTCAGGGCAGGTTAATGGTTGGACTTGATGATCTTAAAGGTCCCTTCCAACCTCACCCATTCTATGATTCTGTGAGGTGAGGCCGGGAAAGGGTCACATCAATAAATTGCTCCAGATGAGAATGTCTTTTCATTGTATGCAACTGGGGTTTATTTGGGTGATGTGGCAGCCAGGAGAATGGGATAAGGACGATGGTGAAACCCAAGGCTGGGCACTGGTCTGAGCATAGAGCCTGAGACGGCAGAATGAAGTGCTCATACTCTGGGTGCTGGGGAGGAAGAAAGAGGGGAAGAAAGAGTCAGGTTGGCAGTCACCGGCTGGGTAGCAGAGGGTGGGAGAGGAAGGTGCCAGGGCTGCCCAGGTCCAGCACTGGATAAAGCCTTGCAGAGACTGTGGGCGGTGGGAGCCGTTTGCTGATTTGGTGACCTTGGAGGAGATACGCTCAGCATCTCCCTGCCTCCGTTTGGCCTTCAAAGCGGGAGGAGAAAACACCCTTGAAGCAAAGAGGCTCTTTTGAAGCCAAGCCGGAGAAACCCCCATGCCACTGGCAAAGGTACCGGCAGGCGAGGCAGCAGGGAAAGGTGGCACTTCATGGCTGAGGGAGCCGGTGGTGATAACACGGTGAGATAAGCTGCTCTGGCTTGCCTTGATTTGGCTCACAAGAAGCCGGCCGCCCCTCTTTTGTCCCAAAGAGCAGAGCAGCTCCACAGAAATCAGCATCATGGCCTGATGGTGCAGAAAACGTGGCTGCACTGGGCTCTTTGTGAGACTGTAAAGGCTTCCTGGTGGGGGCAGTCCCTCTTGTGCACTGCCCTGACGGCGGGTTTTCGGCGGCGAGGGACTATCGTGCTGGCAAGAGTTGCCATTCGCCAGGGTTTGGGGCCTGCCGGAGGGCAGCAGGCGAGCTGGGGGAGGAGATGGCGATAGGGGCCATGCGTATGGGGGATCGGCTCAGAGCCTTTCGCCCTCCCCCGGGCTCGCTAGCACTTGTGAAAAAGCGGTGTAAAATCCTCCTGAGAGCTGTGCCCAGGTATGGCCTCTTCCCTGCCTTACACCTCCCCTGGCTCTCCTTACGTGGAGTGCCCTGATGAAAACCAGACCTCGGCCTCCAAGGGCACGTAATGAGCTTGTGTGCCTCGTTCCTTAGCGCATGCCGCCATTGGCCTCGCTGGGAAATCGCTTTTGGCTGCTGTGGAGATGAACAGGATGCTGCCGACGCACTGATTTGACTTCAGGTGGGAAGCCAGCAGCAGGTGAGTGCTGCGGATAAAGATCCAGATTTTAGGCAAATAGGCACAGGGCTGAAAAGCCAAGGAAGAAAAGATCAGAAATGACCCTTACTGTGGACAGGAGGGGAGTTTGCAAATGAATTTTGTATGAAAATGGCTCATAAGGCAATAGATGCTTAAAAAATAACCCCATCCATCGGTGCATTATTCCTAATTTTATGTTTTTCGGGCTTGCTCTGTTTGCTGGAGATGGAGTGATTCCTCCCTTGATGCCGCTTTCCTCTTTCCACCCTGAGAACGTTCTGCGAAACCCTGTGCATTGAGAAACCCTAAGCATTGCTGTGCTTATGGGGGCTGCTGCGCGGAAGCACAGCTGTTAGGGATGAATTACTTGATGGAGGAAAACCACTTTCAGATGCTTCTAATAAAAAGTTGTTCCACCAGCAGCACTTTTAAGTGCTGACTTTTTTAAAGAATGTACTTCTCTCTCCCGTCCTTCCAGCGTGATGCCCATACGTCCTCTCCACGCCATCTCTGCATTGCTTCTGCCTCTCCAAACTCACTCCCCCCAGCCCCCTGCCTCATCCCTCTTGGTCTTGACCACCCAAAAAGCAGCACATCCAGCCTGAAGTGGGGGCTGACGGTGGCTGGAGCGGAGGAACTCCTCGGCAGCCTGGTCAACCACACATGGGAAGTGAGGAATGAAGGTCCACCTGATGCCTCTTGGGGCAGGTGGGCTCTGGCATTTGCAGATGCGAGGAACAGGGCAGGAAGGATGTGGTCAGGGAGGAGAAGGGCGCAGAGGTTGACACCGCGGTGATGGGGAAGGGCAACAAATGCTCTCTCCCGGAGAGAGGAGCCAGAGCGGCAGTGAGGCACATGGGAAGAGGAGCACACGTGTGATGGGCTGTTCAGTGGTTTGCCGATGGAGCGGGAAGGCCAGCACCGCTTCTCTGCAGGCACTCCCACAACCCCATGTCCTGGGGTTTCCTGACCAGCTGGGGAAAAGAGCTGACGTCAGTTAAACTTGAGTAATTGAGTGGGAAAGATGTATTCTTTCAAATGTTGAAGAAGGAGGGGAAGGAAAACCAATTTTTTGTCTCCTCCACTGGCATCTCTCTTTCTCCTTCGAAGAGACAAAAAGTGTTCAGAAATCAAAAGTTAGCCAGCAGCATGGGCTTGTTATAAAGCCAGAATCCAAGGGGGCATTATTCGATGAACAGCACCAGGTAAGGAACAGTTGCTCTTGGTTTTCCCAGGTCTTTGTAGAAAGTGTGGGTTGGTCTGTCAGTGCAGGGGGATTGGGAATAAGTGGGAAAGGGAAAGCTGTTTTTTCTGCTGCTTTAGGATACTTGTCTCCTTCTACCACACGGGTGTTTTCTCTCTTCTCATCTGATGTTTGAATCATCCTTCGGCTTTAGATGGCTCCAGAAGGAGGGGACCAAGAAGACAGACAAGAGACGTGATCCTTATGCCCCCGTTGTTCATTTCCTTGAGTTAAATTTATCTTGGTAATAAAACCCATCTCTTTCCATGACTGTAAAAGGCAACAGGCAAGGCACCTGTAGAGCTAAGAGGGCTTGGCGATTCAGATTCATAGTTTACTGCAGGATTTCTCCAACATTTGTTTCCAATTTACCTGGCATTGGTCTTGCCGTTGTGCAGGGTTAGCTGCTGTTGCTGTAAGCAGGTACTTGGCGGATTTGGTCTGCTGGCTCCAGCGTGCCGCTGGGAGCCAGCTATAACTCATCAAATAGATTGGTTCAGAGAAGGCTTTGGGTTGAGTTTTTGGTTTGTTTTTGGCAAGGTGCTCGTCTTTATTGCATAGCTGTGTGAGACCACTTCATATATTTGAAATGATCCCTGGCCAGTTCAATTCCTGTATTATTTTGTGACACAGAAGAGCTGGGGGGGGGAATAAAAATGCACTGCGAGCAAAGATCATATTAAATATGAAGATCCTTTCCCTCTGCCCAAAATCTTTGCTACTTATAGCTCTAAAAGTCCTTAGAAGGAATTGAATTCCACATGCAGCATCAGAAGTAAGAATCTACTCCTCTCCCTCTATTTGTTACTGTTGGATTGCAACTGTGATGTTGGTTTTCTGTTTAATGATTTCTACATCGGTTCCTTCCAGACAGAGTAGGCTCAATGATCTGATGTATTTACATCTCTGTGAGTTTTTAATTTATTTATATATATAAAAGATATACATATGTAAAAATGTATATTATTATATACCTAGAAGTGCTCAGTACCTTATTTGTAATTACAGCTGCCTCCACTTGTTTTCATTGGATTTTTTTCAGGCAAACCCACAAATACTGGCTTTTGGGGGTTGTATATATTTCATTTCAGCATGCGCACAAAGAAGCTGACAGCCCATCCTTCTTGGGAACAACTGCAGCCAAATACTCAGCGTTGTAACAGCTGTGAGAGAGCCAATCTTCACCCACCCTTGGGCCTCTAGAAAGAGGGACCCTGAGGCCAGAAGGTAATTAATCAACTTACTTCTGAGCTGAGTTGCTTCATAATGTCCATACCGAAGCCTCACGACTGAACTGCGAACTCACATGGCGTAGTAATCACAGCAAATTTGTTGCCGTGCTGGTTTTAAACTTGGTTTGCTTGAGTCACTCTCTGTAGGTAAAATAATGTGATACTTTCCAACCTTTTCTTTGAAAAATATTTGTAGTGGTGGGGCAAGCAGGCCATTTAATGCTGGTAATTGCAGTGTTTTGCAGGTTTCGCTTCTCCTCTGCCCTGTATGAAAGACCCTGGTTTATATATCACAGAATTGCAGAATGGTTCAGGTTGGCAGGGACCTTAAAGACCATCTAGTTCCACCCCCCTGCCCTGGGCAGGGACACCTCCCACCAGACCAGGCTGCTCAAAGCCCCATCCAGCCTGGCCTTGAACAATTCCAGGGATGGAGCATCCACAGCTTCTCTGGGCAACCTGTTCTGGTGTCTCACCACCCTCATAGTGAAGAATTTCTTCCTAATATCCAATCTAAATCTACCCTCCTTCAGTCTGAGGCCGTTACGCCTCATCCTATCACTACACCCCCCTGATACAGAGTCCCTCCCCATCTCTCCTATAGGCCAGTACCTTTAGGTACTGGAAGGCCGCTGTAAGGTCTCCCTGGAGCCTTCTCTTCTCCAGGCTGAACAACCCCAACTCTTTCAGCACGGGTCCCAGTACTGACCCCTGAGGAATGCCACTCGTCACTGGTTTACACTTGGACATTGAGCCGTTGACCGCAACCCTTTGAGTGCAGCCATCTAGCCAGTTCCTTATCCACCAAGTGGCCTATCCATCAAATCCATGCCTTTCCAATATCCACGCAGACGTATCTGCATATTTTCCTATGCTTCGTCCTGTGGTCTGTCCAAGCAGAAGAGATGGCAGGCTCATTCTGAAGCAGCTGCTTGCTTTCCCTGCCGCTGGGGTCACAAAACGGAGCTCGGGATGGGATGCTGAGCATCACCCTTCACGGGCCCAGTGGTAAGCAAAGAGGATAAGGGGTTTGCTCAGTAGCATTTGAGGGAGTAGGGAGAAGACAGTTATCCCAAGCCCCCCCACTTAGAGAAAAATATAGTTTATGAATCTTAAAACCTTTTTCAAAAGCAGAAAGTAGAAAGAAAACTTAGCCTTCAAAGTGACTGTGAGTCACTCCCCTTCAAAGCATTTCCATGGATTTCTTGAAGTTTCTTTCCAGTGTGTATTCCAAACGTTTTTGTGGGGATGATAAATTCTTCCTGTCTCACATTTAATTTTGGTCCATCAAACTGGCTCTCGTTTTGGTTTTTCTTCTGGCACTAAAGGCTAATTTGCCTCCTTTAATTGAATGCAGACACTGTATCCAACATGACAGGCACTACCCACTCAATAATGGGATATTGTCTTTCCTAACTCCTGCTTGCCTTAATTAAAAGCAGAGGCCTGACCCCAAAGCTGAACTCTGCCCTATTCCTTCCCAGTACTTTTACACACCACTTCACGGTAAGGCTTGGCAGAGCATGTGCAAGTTCCTAGCTGGCCGACATCGCCTGTTTGTTTGTTTGGTTGGTTGGTTGGTTGTTTTTTATAAGAGCAAGTTTCGTTTATTTGGCAGGAGGTTCCTCCGTGCTTCGGTAGGGCTGGCTCTTCACCTGCGGGGACACGGCGAGGGGGTGCGTGAGGTGGGACCACAGGGCACAGCCACAGAAAACAGGAGCGGATTTGGGCTGGGCGAATGTTTCCATGGGGCACGTGCATTTTGTAGCCACAGCACCTCCTGCAAGACCGCCTCTGGCTTGTGTGCTCTGCCCTCCGCACGCGCAGAAATCCATTTTCAGGGAGCACCCAGGATCTAGTAGATATTCTGAGATCTATTGGATATCCAGCCTGCTTTCAGGTTTGGGGTCAGGTGTATAAACCTTTAAGTTGTTTTGTCGTTGTTTGGTTTGTGGTTTGTTGTGTTTTTTTTTTTTTAAACCCATGTCCTTTTATAGCTAAATTTGGGACTTTGCTGTGGGCACTTAGGTCTTGAGCCTGCGCAGGAGCTCTCTTGGTCAGCAATCCTCAAAAGTTTCTTTGTGAGCTGTGAAGGTACAGTGATAGTTATCCTGGCCTGGCCACAAAGTAGAACAAACTATGTCCCATATTTTGGTAATAATCACCCCAGTACCCCAAACCAGGATACAGATGGGTGCCTTTATATGGATGGATGGATGCAAACCAGGAGGCAGTGAGTGGCTGACGGGGTGTTCTCTGCCCAGCAGATAAAAGAAGTGGACAGGCTAGACAGGGGTGGTGGTGAATGCTCCTCGCTCCTCTAGAAAGAGCTGAGCTTTCCTCGTGTGAGCACTGGCTTGGGAAAAAAAAACACACGGAAATTGTCTCCATACACCCTGTTTGTGCAGTGTGGTTTTGTTGTAATTATTTCTACAGAGAAGTTATGGATGAGCATGATGGAATACATCTCTGCTATGGACACTTCATCTCTAAATTTCATCAGTATTTTTTAAGTCTAAGTGCTGTGGCTTTTACATAATATTCAGCATTTTGCTTAGTCTCCAGCTCCTGGAGAGGGTGGGATCGGAGAGCTCAGCTTTCTGTTAAAAGACCTGACTCTCTTGCTTATGGAGAGAAAGTAACCAAGTGTTTTTTACCTGAAAGGGTAAAACACAGAAGGCACATATGACACTCAGCCTCCAGAACATTTTGGAAAACCCTGGAAAACCACCTGAGAGGGGTTCATCTTTCAGGGTTTTTTCTGGGAGAGATTGAGGAGCACACTCAGGGCTTTTTGATGTTGGGGTTGGCGAGGCAAAGCACAAAACTTGGCTGCTATTAACAGCCTTCCACGGCTTTGCCAGAACAGGTCAATCACAAGGTCACCCTCACCTTTTCTCTGATGCTTAACCTGATGATCACGGCTGAAGTAGTTCCCGTATCCCCCGCCCCACAGAAAATCTTTGTAACTTAGGTGCTCCCAGGAAGGTACCTTTCCCAAGACGCGAAGACACACGAGTTCGATAAAAGAAGCAAATCAAGCTGGCTGAAACTAGGCACACGCAGCTACTTTAAATACAGAGCGTGTGTGTAGATTTCCTGTATCCCGGTATGGCTAATATTGCTGCCTCTGGCTGGTCCAAGAGCCTTGACCCACCAAAAGATTTTAATTTCACTACCGGCGCTGGTACTGACCCCTGGGGAACAGGCCAGCTACGGGCTTCTGAGCCACTGACCACAGCCCTCTGAGCTCTGCCATTCGGCCAGTTCTCAATCCACCTCTCTGTCCACTCATCTGACCCCCACTTCCTAAGCTTACCCATGAGGATGTTATGGGAAACAGTGGCAAAAGCCTTGCTGAAGTCGAGGTAGACAGCATCTACTGCTCTCCCCTCATCCACCCAGCCAGTCATGCCGTCGTAGAAGGCTATCAGATTGGTCAAGCATGATTCCCCCTTGATGAATCCATGCTGAACACTCTTGATAACCTTCTTTTCCTCTGCATGCTCATAGATGACACCCAAAATGAGCTGTTCCATCACCTTTCCAGGGACTGAGGTGAGGCTGACTGGCCTGTGGTTTCCTGAGTCCTCCTTCTTAACCTTTTTGAAGACTGGAGTGATATTGGCTTTCCTCCAGTCCTCAGGGACCCTACCTGTTCTCCATGACATTTCAGAGATGGTGGAGAAGTGGCTCAGCAATAGTATCTGCCAGCTCCCTCAGCACTTATGGGTGCCTCCCATGGATTTGTGGGTGTCGAGTTTGCCTACATGATCTCTAACCTGATCCTGCTCAACCAAGGGAAAGTCTTCCTTTCTCCAGACTTTTTCTTTTCTCTCCAGGGTCCAGGATTCCTGGGGACTGGCCTTAGCAGTAAAGACTGAAGCAAAGAAGGCATTCAGTAACTCCATCTTCTCTGCATCCTCTGTTTCCAGGGCACCCATCTCATTCAGCAGTGGGCCCACATTTCCCCTAATCTTCCTTTTGCTGTTGATGTACTTGAATACTGTGCTTGAATGCTGTACTTGATGCTAATTGTTGTCCTTGATATCCCTTGCCAGATTAATTCCAAATGGGCCTTAGCCTTCCTTGTTGCCTTTCTGCATGCTCTGACAACGTTCCTATATTCCTCCCAAGTGGCCAGTCCCTTTTTCCACATTCTGTAAACTTCCTTCTTCCATTTGAGTTTTTCCAGGAGCTCCTTGCTCATCCTTGCAGGTCTCCTGCCTCCTTTGCCTGATTCCTCACTCATAGGGCTGAACAGATCTTGAGCTTGGAGGAAGTGGTGCTTAAATATTAACCAGCTCTTTTGGACCCCACCACCTTCTAGAGTCCTAACCCATGGGATTCCTCCAAATAGGTCTTTGAAGAGGCCAAAGCCAACTCTCCTGACATCCAGGGTTGTAATCCTACTTTTTGACCTGCTTCTTCCACACAGGATCCTGAACTCCACCATCTCGTGGTCACTGCAGCCTCCACATCCCCAACCAGACCTTCTTTGTTTGTTAGTGGTCCAGCAGCACACTTCTCCTTGTTGGCTCCTCCACCACCTGTGTCAAAAAGTTATCATCAATGCTCTGCAGAAACCTCCTGGGCTGTGTGCGCTGGCTGTGTTGCCTTCCCAGCAAATATCAGGGTGATTGAAGTCCCCCATGAGAACCAGGGCCTGATATGTAGTGGAGAAAGTCATGGGACACAGGATAAACCTTCTCTGTGGGTTGACTTGGATAATAGTAGCTCAAACCCCAGAACATCTCCTAACCCCACCCCACAACCTGCTGGGCTAGGTATCATCCAACAGAGCTAGAGTTTCTGCCTCTCTTCTGGGATTTGCACCATCCCTGGCAAGAACATCACAGCCACAGATAACAAACAAGCAAGTCAATCAGCTTTAATGTTTTCTGCTTGGTTCTCACCCCTCACTCACACTACAACACCCCAGATGTGAACTTTTAACCCCGAACGTGCTCCAGATCGTAAAGCCTCTACAGCAGAGGAGTCACAGGCAGTAAATCCACTTTTCAGACCATCTGTTGAGCTACTCCCCTCGGCACTTCACTGCAGTTCGCTTTCTGTCCACCTGCTGCTTTTCTGCCTACTCAAACGTGTGTGTCGGCAGCAGTAGTGTGCTACTTACTCACCTGTGGGAAGGGGAGAGAGGCAGCTTGAAAAAGCGGGAGACCATGCGATGTGGTGAGAAGACCCAAGGATGCCTCTATATGCTTCGTCAGCCTAATTTGGAGAAACGCTGGATTTGACAGTGTTACCTGAAATGAAAACCCTCGAAACCAAAAGTAGTTTAGAGGGGAGATATTGCTTTATTTGACGTCGGGTGCTAGGGGGAAACCCCACAAATCTAGCACACCTTACGGGGGTATTCAGCCCTTATTTATACACAAAATAGTCTCGTTATTCCACCTACCTAATAAATAACCCCACCTAGGCCTACATATCCATCAGGATGACCGAATAATTGCATCAAGAAGAGTGTGGCCANTATGATTCTATGATAGCCCTTTTTACCCACGTGTATCAAACTTTGCTGCGTCAGCAAAACACTTCTGCGCAGACGCGAGTGTCTCGGTGGTCGTTTGGGTCAGGAGACCCTTCCTCACATCATCCTTTTGAGGTATTGAGTCACCTCAGGACAGTAAAAGTGTGCTGTAAGTTTGCCAACTTCTTGAGAAGGTTCTTTGAAGT
The DNA here is from genome assembly GCA_013400135.1 of Rhinoptilus africanus. Lineage (NCBI taxonomy): Eukaryota > Metazoa > Chordata > Aves > Charadriiformes > Glareolidae > Rhinoptilus > Rhinoptilus africanus. Next base: position 167,605 of record VXBO01007953.1, read on the forward strand.
AGCCATAGCTCTCTTTTAATTGGTAGAAGAACCTTGGAGTGATTAACTACTTCTTGTTATTCCCTCCTTGGTGATTAACTACTTCTGGTTGTCTCCTCATTATCACGATCTGTAACATCAGCTCGGTGAATAACTATTTCTATGCAGTAAGAAGGTCAGTAATGAGCTATTTTCTCACACGGTAAGAAACAATTATTTTAGAAACAAAGCAGAGGCCTGCCTTTGGTAACAACAGCATTTCCTGGGAGCTGAAAGAAATCCAACCCTCTGACAACAGGCCAAGGTAAGTTACAGACAAGTAAAATGTTTGTGTTTGGGTGAGGGCTCAGGGCTGGTTTCTACTATTTCTGCCTCCCACTTACTGGCTGGAGCAAGGGGCACTGCAGCCAGGGGCCAGGGCAGAGCTCCTCTGTGCCACACGTGGACAGTGGGATTTTCTTACCTGATGCCTTTAGCTGCTCCAGGGAATGCCAGCCGGGGCAGGTCCCCCTCGCTCCTGGAGCCCCGGCTCTCGGAGGGTGACGTTAGGCTGGGACGGCGGCTCTCAGGTGCTAACACAGGCTGCCCCAGTGGACTGAGCGGCTTTAACACAGCGCAGAAGGCAGCTGCAGGACACTTCTAGTGTCCTTGAAAAATTAATCCCAGCAACACCTGCGTGGGGCTAAGCTCTGTTATTGCAACCTTAATGCAGAGTGGAAACTGTTAATTTTAAAATTAAGCTTGTTGATATAACAAATAGTGTGATACTGACCTGAATTGATATACAATAAGAAAAATACCAAGTGACACTCCTTGTTTTAAGAGTAAACCTCTGTCTTTTACAGGAACACCCCAAATTGGCACCAGAAGGTCCTACAGCTAAACACAGACAAAGATGTCTTGTGAGAGACTAACACAAAATGAAGGCATAGCCAGTCACCCCCCATCACAACATCCCTTCCCCTTCCAGATGCACACAAAGCGCACGTATTTGTCTGCCACTAGTTTAGTCATCACAGATTAAGAAAAGACAGCAAGGCGAAGACTGGTTGAGCTTTGTTAATTCATGCCAGGCAGCAGTGGCAAGAGCTCAGCCTTGCCGGCTGCTCTTAGAATAAACCAAAGCCATCGTTCCAGCAAGGAGGTTACCACGGATCCCTGCCATAAAAGGAGCTCTCAAAATCTAACTAATGCAGATGACAAATGTAAGAATGACTAAATAAGAAGCAGCTCGCTTGGCTGATTCCCTATGCTGGCCCCTACTGCTACTGAAAAAAAAATCCGTCTTAACAACGCAGAGGAAAATAAAAACCAGCTGAATATCTTTTCTTAGATGGCTAGTTCTCACATTCCCAGTCAAAGACAGTCTATTTTGCCGTTGGCTCTGCTCTTGGCATGAAACTGGCCCTGAGGTACCAAACTGGAGGTGAGGGACAAGTGTGGCTTTAGGGCTGCGAAACCTTCAGCTTGAAAACTGCACTCACGAGCACAGAATTTGCACCTCGCCAAATAGCAGGCTGTTATTCTAGCAGAAAAAGTTTAAAAAATGAATTCCATAAGCTGGTGGCCAACTAATGGCAAACCGATGTACCCTAGCAGATCGAGTCTAGTCGTAGTGTAATTAAAATGGAACCAGATCTAGTCCTTCAGAGCCAAGGTCTAGCTAACAAGCCTGCTTTAGAAACCAATCAAATCTATAACAAAGCAGCAGCCTTCAATGTGTGGGAGGGTACAACGCCTCACAATTTTTTTCTCCGTAGGAAAAAGTTGTTGGAGCAAGAGACAGAAGGAGATGAAGAGTATTTTGAATGTTCAGGTAAGCGTTTGCCTTTCCCCCACAAATCATCCCCCCTCTGGGGACATCTGAAGTGTTTGGAAAGAGTGGATGTTCTTAAAAACTAAGGGAACCTTAGATTTACAGTGTAGAGATATGGCAAGTATTTCCCAACTCCTTTGAAAAAGGGAAACAAAGGTAACCCACTTCCAACTTCTCTGTCTTTTGTTTCAAACATACATGTCCAAACAGAGGCACAGTTTGCTACACATGAATTTAAAGTTTCAGATTTATTAGAAAAATCATTGATCTTCGATAGCACTGCATATTTTATACATCCGGTTAAAATGCTTTTTATCACTTTCACTCAAATTCATGATTTGGTGTTAAGTTCTACATGTAATCTTTGTAGTTAACACACAGAATGGGTACCTGTAATGGAGGGGTATCTTAGTGAGGGGCAGGGAGCCTCTTCAGGAAACATTACCTGTCTGTGCTGGAAAGTCACAGAAGCAAGGGTTTTATGGCTTCAGCAGATGTCCTGAGTTCCCTCTGTCTCCACTGTGGATTTGCAGGGGTCAGAAATCCAAAAGTCAACAGCTGAACAGGCCACAAACCAAGCCTCAAAATCATGAGTAGTTTCACTGGCATCCGCCGTGCACTGTTATTCCTTCCACTGCCACACAGACGATTCAAGAACTCTCCTCAGATCACTTGTCAATGGCTGAAGGGTCAGTTCAGTTTACAGAGAAATCCCCGAGATTGTGCATAGCATCAAGCTGCTTTTGAATAAGGAGGAAAACTGGTACAATAGGATAAGTTTTAAATTTCTTGGACTACAAAGCTCCCACAATGTTTGTATCTTCCACATTAATGGACAAAATAATGCCATAAAAGTCAACACCTCTTGTGCCACGCTTTGAAGGGTTTTAAAGAGAAGAGTTCAAATTAAAAGAGTCTATAGTTAGATCTATAGGTAGATCAAGTCTGTTTTCTTGGGGGAGTGGGGAAGGCAGTGGAGTAAAAGACCCTCATTAACCTTACTCAGTCCCTTTCAGAAGTATAAAATGGCATCAATACTTTGGAGAAACTAATCAGAGAAGGAGGTGGGGAGAGAGAGGAAACTGGTAGCAGTGAGTAGGTGTATCTTCTAACAAGGGAGTGTGGAATTGAAAACAAATGGTACCTCTATGGACTACGAAAAGCTGTCAGCGTTTCTCTCACTTGGTTGATGGTTGATCACAGTGGTTCTTGATTGTGTGTTTTGATATTTTTATCCAGTTTGCACTTTAACATCCGTCCATAGGAGTAGTGGCAGTCATCTCTACTCAGAAAGATACCTAAAATCACTATCCATAGCACTGAATGCTCCAGGGGAGTTGAAAGTGCCTTTATATCCACTGAAGAACGTTTCTGCATCAATGCCAACTTTAAGAAGGTGCAATTGTACTCAACAAAGTTAGCCATGCAACGCTCCAACCTTCCATGGACAAAATAAAAATACACAGCCACTAATAAAAATATACTACCACATCCGTTTGTGATAAGATCCTGCGTGTCCCTTAAGCGAAGGCTCCTGCACCCTGAAGAATGGATTCAGTCATGGTTACTCTACTTCTTCCTCATCCAGTGAAGTCAAAACCTTATCCTGTAATGTAGAAAGAAAACTTAAAATTATGAAAGCAACGAAGACCTTCACCCCAATTTCACATCTGCTGAGGGCAGACAGTAGGTTTGCCAGTAGAATTTCCTGACCTCGTATGCTATCTATCCCACTGGACACAGGCTATACAGCTGCTGAATGTTTCCATCCATTTCACGAAGCACAAAAGGACTAGGATCTCCTTTGCAAGTGCCTCCCAGCAAGTTCAGGTAAAGCAGCTATGAAGGGCAGCAGCTCAGCATCATCGCTGACAAAAGAGCACCTGGCACAACTGACTTTCAAAGAGGGGTATGAAGATAAACAGATGCCTTTGCGTGCGGGGAAGGTAGAGGCACACCACACCATAAGGGCAGACTCTATTAACTGCTGAACTAATGTCCTGTCCCCAGAACCTGCCAACGGCAGACTTACAGGGAGAAGTATAGGATTAGGGCCAGCATGAAGTTTTCTGGTGTTTCTCCCAGCCTTCAGCTGTTTGTGGTGGAGAGAGTGTATGTGCCTGGAATGGTGTTTTGTAGTTCATAATAACTCTCCATGAATGTCTCCTATTGATTTTTTGGACCTATGAAAATAAAAAGCTTAAGGCATCGAAGATGTCTTGTAGCAAGTACTTCCACAGCTGGGGTACAGGCTGCATTAAAGAATATGCAGTTTGGTTTGGTTTGCATCTGGCCCGTGTTAGTTCTGCGAAAGGGTGCTGCTTCCAGGTGCCTCAGGCTATGCACAAGTCAATGGAGGCAAAACACATACCCAGCCACCCTGCTCCTGAATCCACGGTCTGAAGTGTTCTCTAAGGTACTTTAATCCAAAGCCCAAGACCAGGTTCATAGGATGGTTGTCCACAGCAGTAAGTCTGGTGGCAACTTCCATTGTAAAGGCAACTTTTGTGCATTGTACTTGGCCTCCTGGCTCACTTGTTGAAACCGCTGAGACATCCTCCAGGAACAAATCAGTGATCCTCTCGAAGAAGGCGTAGGACAGCATGTCTTTAAAATGCTGACAGAAAGCTCTGTCCTTTTTGATCTGAAATTAAGAATAAGGATTGGTTAAGTTGAGCTGCTTTTGTTGGAATTGCTTTCCCCATCTTATCGGGAAAGGAGAGCATCTCTAAACATTACATACAGTACAGTCAAATTGCGGTGGTGAATGAAAAAGATGACACAGAAACCCCACAACTCGTTGCAAAAATGCTACTTTAGGCTCTGGAGGTAGCTTCATGTTTTTTTCCTAAAAAAAATTCTTTAGTTTTTCTTGCATTTGAATAAGAGAAGCAGAGAGAGAGAAAGCAAAACAAGTGTGATGCTGATAGTGAGACCTGCAGGTGAGGGGACATGGGAATACAGGAGCAGCGGGAAGGTGACAGTAAAAGCCAGGTTATGGAAGGTGCTGGCAGCAGCTGGCATGCTAAGCTCCGTTTGCTCAGTCATGGTCTTCGTGGTGCTTCTTACTCTATTTGGATACCTCTGTGCAGGAGCTGAGCACGTCCTCCACCTGGGAGTATACCTTTATAGGTAGGGGGCAGCTAAAAAGGGAGTAAAGGGAACAGGTACGTATACTTTTAATAGAGAAAACATCCACTCAAACTAATGAACTCATGTGGGGGTTCTTCTATAGCTTTTGGGCAGGGCTTTCAAAACGTACTCAGAAGATTTATTTCCCTCCAGCAACTCTCAAAGCTGTAGCATTTCTGTCCCTCCAGTGGGAACAACTTTTACGCCAAATTTAATGCGAACACAGGAGTTTCTCAGAGCGACTCAAGTGCTCACATGCCACGAAACTCAACGAGAATGAGGAAAGTGAATCCTTTTTGAAATGTACATTTTTGTTGTCTTCCTCCCACACCTCTCTGCTAGTCCTCTGGTCTTGAGAAAGATTTCAGGATGAACGGTGAAGGTTTCAGAAAGACCTAAATGTGGAAAGAAGTTCAGGATAGAGACAGAGTGCGCCAGGTTACAAAACATGCACTCCCCAGAGAAGTATAATCTCTCTCTCTCACTCTAAACTGTGCAGCTCCTGAAAACAGAAGGAGTTACCTTTTCTTCTAGTTGGTCCCCTGATTTTCTTAACAGTGAAACTATTCTTCGTATTATCTTTTCTTCATCTGTTAAAGAAAAAAGTAAAATCAATATCTCAGCCTTCTAGCAGCATTCAGATAGTAAACTATGGCAAAAGCCTTTGTGTCACTTAATCATGAAAACAGCAGCTATTTTGTGGCAAATTCATGGTGAGTTGTGCATTTAGGGTTTAAGCAGAAGCTCACTGTTCTAGTCTGCGTGGAGTAAGCAATGCTGTTTCTCCATCTGCCTGATGTTTTGCTCCAAATAAAAGTCTGGGAAAGAGCAGGGGCTTTAACATCCCACTGCCAGCCCTTTGGGCTTTGAGGTATTTCTGATAACAAGCCAGAAGAAAAGAGCAGCTAGAGGAAGCCCATGAAAACGGACTTAAAATTAGGGGAAAAAAAAATTCCCTCATCATTGCCATTTATACCTTCTGCAACTCTTTAGGACAAATTCTGGGTTTGCCAGATTAAAGAAAATGCAAGTATGGAAGGATCCCTCTTGTAACCAGAAATCCATAGAAAGCTTGCATTAAAACTAAACCTCTGCAGACAACCTGGAAGACAATCAGTTCAGACTTATAACAGAGATTGCTGAGCAATGTTGTCCCATCACTGAAGAGGGATTGACCAAGACATTACTGCCCCAAGGGCTGGTCTGTGGCCTTAGAGGGCCGGTGTATTTCTCTGCCCTCAGTCCTGCCACTCCTGCTGCTGCTCTGACACCTTATGTCCCTTTACCTTTATCCTCTTTTTCTCACGTCACACCTCCTCAGATTTTTAAGGATGTTCCCTTTAATTGCAGTGGCAGGCAGGGCTTGTTAGAGGATTGCAAACACAGTCCCTGAAATGTGGGCATCAGAGCAAGAACCAGAAGAGCAAACTTCCTTCTTCACAGAAGTCTTGACCACTTCACCACATCTAGACAAAATGCCTCAGTGTGCAACCCCAACCTGACATACTGCCTGCGAGCATGACATTCTCCACCCTTACCGTGTTCCTCGTCCTCAGTTTCACCAGTAGCATCGCTGTCGTCTTGTTCCTGACACGGGCCCTGAAGCATTGTCTTGAACGACACATCTGAAGGAGATTCCTGGGATCTGGAAGTAACAAGCTTGGCAAGTTTGTCTGCAATGCGGTTGACATCTGGTGTTTCACCTGATTGGGAAGGAGGGTGGGAAATAAAGAAGGCAATCAAACTTTCCAGGAAATAATTCAGCGATTTACTCGTTTACATGCCCCCTGAGGTGGAAGTGCCCATAGCATATCAAGAGACACATTTCCCCATGCTGGCACTTTGCTGCTGCTTGAGATCAGCTGGTAATGATTTAGAGAGACAAGTAGAGCAGTACAGCCCCTCTCTGGTATCGGAGCAGCAGTTAACTATACAGAGGCCTCACAGCAGCAAGCGTGAGTGGTGTTCATGAGTGTACGTCCTTGCAAGCCAGAAGCACACTATATATTAAGAGCCGCAAGAGTACCGTTCTATAGGACTGTGAATCTCAGACCTTACTGTGAGAGCGGTATTGCTCATCTGTTGGTCCAGATTCAGAAAAAAATGGTGTATTTGAGTGCTCTTTCCTTGTTCCCATGGTCTATTCCTGGGAAAGAAGAAGCAGACTTCACTGCAGAGGCACCTAGCACAATACCTTCTGCTGTCCTTGACACTGCTGTATTAAGCAGGTGTGAATATTGGGACAACTCAGCAACCAGTCTGTCTTTATCCACCTTGTGTAACAACCCTGTTGGGGACCCTCGCTGGCTGAAGGCGTGCCTTGTGAGGGAACTCCAACAGGGATCCTGCTATAGCAAAGAAAGCAGTAGGAGCTGTTGCAAGGTTCATTTCATCTACAGGGTGGCCTTCCTTACAATTTGCCTAACAAAGCTTGGGATGCAAAACTCCATCTCCCCACCACCACTGCCAAGGGGCAGCTCCTGAGTGACCATCAGACATCAAGACAAGCTCAGGAGTGGCCTGACCCATAACACACGTAAAATTCACAAGTAGAGTTTACTGTGAGGGCAGCAGGGGTTAATGCAGCCAATAAAAACTGCATTTCAAGGCTGGTGAATGAAGCCCAAGACATTTCCATCCCCTCGTCTGCTGCAGAGCTTGCCAGGGAGCTGCTAAACTTCTAGGAAGAGGATCAGGCTGTTCATTACTTCAGAAACCTAACATTAGGCAACAGGACAAGCCTTCAATTTAGATGGGTAGTCCCCCAAAAGCATCCCCATTTTCTCCAGAATGGCCTGGGCAAGCTTGCAGTGCAGCTGCTAGCAGTATAAGTGACAAATAATAATAATAATGTGTTAGGAATTGGTCCAGCAACTGGCTGAAGAGCAGGCAAAGCCCGTATTTGAAGCCAAGCAGGATCCCCAGGGAGGTTAACACTCAGCATGGGGAGGTTTTACCTTGATGTCATGCTGCCACCTATGCTGCAGGGAACACGGCAATTTATTGGCAGGGTCATCAAGTGATTGCACCCAAACCGTTGAGCGCTTTCCTTGGCAATGTGAAAATGAAATGGATACAAACCCAAATGTCCAGATGCAGGTGTATGTCCCTGGTAATCAAACAATGGAAAGCTGTAGTTATTTCTCCCTAAGAAAAGGCATTGGCCTGAGGCAGGGACCATTTCTTGAGAGATGCAGCTGGATTTGGCAGGAGGGAGAATTATGGGCTTGGTGAGTAGGAGCTGGCCCAGGACAGTTAAACTGATCAGGGATGGGGCGTTAGGCTGCAGAAGTAGGTGATGGATAATTGTTAGTAGTATATTTAGATGTGGTGAAAGGGGAGAACTGCTGCAACACCAACAGTATCAGGCTATGACAAATTAAACAAATAACCCCTTACCTCACATATATGAAAGCAGTAGGCAACCTATCATATACTGTATACAGCAACTTAATGGGCATGTGCCATCCTCCTCTCTCAGTCTTGTGTGAGAAGTTATTTTATACTTATACTAGTTATATTTATATTAGTTATTTTCCAGAGTAGAAAAGGTAAAATCCCATTGCCTGCAGTGCAGTAGCTGACGTGGGGCTGGCTTTGGTGGCTGGGTTAGAAGATGTTTATGTGGATGGGATCCCTGGATGTCAGATGGGTCACAGCCACCTACCAGCTCTTCTTCCAGCACATGAGAGGGCAGGTTCAGACTTAATGTAATAGTAATGTGTGAAGGAAACTTAGATAACTCTAAAAGACTGTTTCCCTTTAAGATATAAGAGGTGGCCTAGAGACATGGGCTGCCCCGTGCTTGAGGCTGGATGCTGCCAACTGCTTGGCGCCAGAGTTTCAAGCAGAGTCTGGCACTTTGGTCTAGTGTAGAATATATATTGCATGATTTGAATGGGCCTTTTAAGAACTTCTTTTCCCTGGTTTTAGTGTGGGGGTTTTCAGTCTGACCAGTGTTTTATGTTTTCTTTCTAGCCAGGTATGAAAAAGAAAAAGGCAATGCTCAGAAAAAACAATTTGTACAGTTGTACAATACTTACCACCATACAATTGAAAACAGAAAAGCAGGTCACAAGCGTGTATCCTGTGTGTGCAAGCACTACTGCGTACCTGGCAATCTGCTGTCCTAATTGGAAATCAATAGAGCTAGCATACGACATGACCAAATAGTGAAAGAAACATTCCTCCTCTGCCTTTCCACAGGCCACCAGCCATTTCAGCTATTTAGAGAGAGATTTAAAGACAAACAGCAAAAGGAAAGAACTAAGACATACTTGTTTGATGCTGAGAATTATCTTCAAGAACCATCTCATATTGTGCCTCAATGTGACCTTGTTGCAATGCCGGTGTTGGAGACTTTTCCTGAGCTGCTCTGCTGCAGAGAAAAGGCAGACAATATCCTGGAAAGTACTTTCTTTTTGATTGCTTTTTGCTGTGCTGTTCAGTCATGCCACCCTTTAAAACTGCTGTTAGAGTTGGTCCCTTTTTACTCCTTTGATGGTCAATGTCCACTTTTCTCCTGCTTAACGATGATGATTTCTGCACATTAGCCTCAATTTTCAGAAGTTTCCTATATTTACTGACAGACAACCGCCGCTGGGCATAGGCCATTAGGATCTTGTATTCTATGCTGTCTCGTTCATCATCTTCCAGCGGTATTTCTTCCATACTGACATCATTTGGTGAAGACATCTCTGTCCCTGCAAGAACATATTCTTAGTTTTAATGGCTGAGGGAACTGCCTGTTTTTCATGAATACCAACCAGTACTTGACATTTCTTCAGAACCTTTCACCAAACACCTCATGAACCTCAGGGATGTGAAGAATATTGCAGTACCTGGGAGCCAGAGGAGCACTGTTTTCTGGAAAGAGAGTTAGAGAATTTAGTTACTGAGAAATACCTCAGGCAGCACGCAAGGCCATCAAAGAACGGGATCTGCTACGTTGCTTTTAACTGCATTTGGTGGCTTAGACAGGAAAGATGAGGAAATTCAAGGAGTATTCAATGGTCAGGGTACAGTGCAGGAAAAGAGGAAAACCCATAACAACAAGAACTGGTTCTTAGGATGGAAAGAAAAACAATTCATCAAAGCATTGCAGAGGAAAAGGCTATACTCTGGCTCAAATGAGCAAGCACCTAAATACATAAGAGTTGTGCTTTCAGAGGAAGCTTTGACAGATTTGTGCCCTGAGTGCTCTAGGTAGGAAAGCAAATGAGAACTAGTCCAAACACTAGCAAAAAATATGATATTTACATATCATAACGTTCTCAACTGTCCTTTCACTTTAGGGGACCTGAATCAACAACCTTGCTTGTTTGACTGCATGCAATGGATGGTGCGGTGGCACTTATCTAGTCTAATTTGTTCTTGTCCAAATAAACATACCCATCCCACAGCACGTACATGCACTGTGCCATCTTCCTGTTTCCCTAACGCGTTGTAGCTGACCAACCCACAGTGCGAAACACTCTTTAGATTTTTGCTTTGCGCTAGACCCATTTGCCACCCGGCCTCCCTGAAGCCAGAAAAACAAGAGGAAGAACCAGGAGGGATCATCTGTGATGCAGTGACCCGAAAGGTTCTCTTCTGCAGAGCACAAGAGAGGTTTTAGGTGTTTGAGCGGGCAGCCCTGACCACCGACAGCAGGCTCTCTGTGACATCTCTGTTCAATGACCCTTGTAAAGTTGAACAAAACTGTGCACGCATCCAGAACCTGCCACTGGGGTCTCTCCTGCTGACAAGCCAAAATAGGAGGCTTGTGTCCCCACTGTCCTCTCTTAAACAAGCACCAAATTCACACACACTACGCCCTCAGACTGAGAGAAACAAATTTAAGCTGATTTCTTCCTGCCTGGAACATCATTCAGCTATTTGAATCTAACACTATTGCTGATACGTATCCAACGGGACGGTTAAATCCTAAGCATGAAAACTCACATTTGGGAGTTAGACACACACCACACACCCCTTGAGTCCAAAAGAAAGTCAGTGGGAAGGAGGTGCCTTGCTCCCCCGTGTATTTTTAACTTCTGCCACTGGGATAAGAACAAGCCATGCCCCCTAATGCACAACAACACAGCAGCTGTTGCGTAGGAGGCAGCTTTCTAGCACAGCCTTGTTCTGCCGCGGTCTCCAGGCACAGCAGTGGTGTATGAAGGCACCTGGGCATCCTGTTTCTTCCCAGGTGCCGGGAGGCAAGGCTCGGAGGCAGGGAGATTGCCAGGCTGCACTTTAATTGCAAAAGGTCTTTACTGAGGTCTGAAGGTACTACCTGCTTCCTTCAAACTCCAGAAAACTACAAGTTGTTGCGTCGTGATCCACCTGTTACTCACCCTAAAACTTTCTTTTTCCTCAGTATGAGGGTGAAATAAGTTATATACGTATATATAAAGCACCAAATCTTCATCTAGTATAAACTATCCTAGTCCCATGAAAATCCACAGGAGGATACTGACTCAGCTTTAGCAAAACTCTAAAGGCTTTAAACTTCTGAACATTTCTATTTGGAACAGACACCTCAGATGCATCTCATTTCACTGCTCATGACTTCTGGATATAGGTGGTGTTAGGACTGGCACACTCAAAGGGGGTTAATAAAAAAGTTGGAAGTGACTGATTAGTCAAAAAAGATTTCCCTGTCCCAGCAAGTTATGGAAAGAAACAAAGATCAGCTGATTTGTCACCTTGTTTTCAATATTAATTTTACTGTAAGATTTTAACTTCATTTTGGTGAAGTTTCACTTTTGTAACCTTTTAAGTTAAAACCCCCCACTTTTGCGTCACTCTGTGCTGTTTTGCCATGAGCTGCAAAAAAGCAACCAATATTACAAAACTTAGATAAGCCACTTTTACTTCCACCATGCTAAGCTAAATTGGGTTTTGGAGGTGGTGTTGAGACAACTGAGGGAAAAAAAGGAACATATAAACCCTCAAACCCCTACTTACCAAATGTACCAGCATCAGAAATTAGACCAACTCCAAATCCATGTCTGACCTGTCCTCTTAGTTCATCATTGTCCTTACCAGGGAAGAGGAAAGGGATGAGGAAAGGAAAGGGGAAGAGGAAGGAGAGGAGGAAGGGAAAGAAGAAAGGGAAAGGTTTGGGGAGGAAGAAACCTGGATATGTCGCTTCATAGGTCCAACGCGATATTTCCTCTAACCTTGCACTGCTAAATACATCTATGTAGCCCAGAGTTTGCATCCCATTTTAGAGAAACTGTTTTCCTTCAAGAGAAAGGTCTGTTCTAGATGCTGCTCCGGGATAGCACTGGCTTCCACTTTCAATTTAGGACAGTCTCTAAAGAAATGAGAACGGGAATAGTATAATAGGGAGAAAGGGAGGAAAAAACCCCAGCACATCCACTGGTAGAAAAAGGAAAGATGACTCGTTTGTCTCTCAGGGAGCTGCTGTGTTAAGTCACTCCATGAGTGGGCCAAAATGTAATTTCCCAACCATGCTCAAGTTAAGCTACTGGCAAACCACCACCCTGAGCCTCCAACAGCCTGTCTCAAACACATGGCAACAGCCTCTCTGACATCTTCTTCCCAGTATGAGCCTGGGTGTCAGCTTGCTCCGTTTTCCACTAGCAGTGTGTTCCAACTGAATGTTTAGAAATCTCAACTTCATGTGGCAAAATATCCCACTGTGCTTGAGTGAGAGTTTATCCCAATAGCATCCAAGGTACAAGCAACCACATTGCCTTTGAAGAGCCTCCCGGGCTTCATGAGGAGCCGTGTCCTGCGAAGGGCCCAGTACTGCACTGAGAGCCCTTGCTCACAAGGTCATGCCAAGGTGAGTCCCTGTTTGCTGGACATGGACACACTTTGGAGGCCGGAGAAGAGGGCGTAATTTCCCCTTCTCTTGCTAGTTGGTGCCTTGAGATATCTAAGGGGTCAGCAGGAGCTTTGTGTCTTCTCACCGCATTCATGTAGGCAGCTTTAATGAACCTGCAAGGCAAAGGGCAAGCCCAGCAGGAAAATGTCTGTAAGAGACTGTTACAAGAAATTAACTCAGTGGAGAAAAAGAAGTGGGAGCTAGAAATGCAGAGAAAGCAAAGGAGAAGTGAAACGCAGATGCAAGACAGGAGCGGGGCTGCTGCTTCTTGTTTGGTGTGTCCAGGAATGGAGCACTGATGTGCATACCACCCTTGGGGTGCAGGGGAGCAAAGCTAAGGCTTTTTCCGTGCCCCCTGATTGTTCGAGACCATCTTCCAGTGCAAACCAGTGCAGTTTAAAGAGTGTCTGAAGCTGCGTTGCATTTCTCAGTGTCTCCACTGCACAGAAAGCAAGGCTACAGCGAGTCCCTTCAGCCCAGGAACAGGCACTGCCCTTTGCCTCAGAAACCACACCAAGCATTTATTTCATTTTGGAGTTTGTCCAGAACCAGAGAGAAAATGTTAAAGGCTATGCCATTCTTTTCAATTATTTAATACTTTATTCAAACTCAAGTTTCTCCTTGACAAGATCTAACCTTACCCTTCAGATCAGACACTGACGCTACATTAAAAAGCATAGTCTTTCCCACCATGGGTACTCTTTATAGATCTAAAAAAAAAAATGTGTAACATTCATATATACTCATTTTTTACTAATAGAAAAATACAAATAACAATCTAAAAATAGATTATATATATATAACTATATATGTAAATTATAAAGTAATTATATAAAATAATATAAACATTCATTCCCAAACAGCAAGAGGAATCACCAGTAGCAGTATTAAAAAACCCTGACAGCCCTTCACACTGGGCTGTTACTTATTCACGGAGAACAGTCCTACCCAAGGTGGCTGCACAGATAAAAATCAGAGTTCAAAGGTTGGGCTCCTAAACGAGGCTAAGTGCAGACGGATAGCAGGAGGTAGGGCATTATTACAGCTTGCTAGTACGGAAGATCAAATAAGCACTTGCACATCAGGTGCAGCCGTACAGCTAAGCCTGCACCTCGATCTGATGGGGAACCTCTGAGAAATGAAACAAATTATGTTGGTAAAAATGTGGTGTAGGAGCTTCCTTACCGGTTCTTTTTTGAGCACTGATGTCTCGGTAAGAAATCTCACCCCTGTGTAAACAGCTAGGCCAGAGGAGCGTAAAAAAAGAATAAGGAGTCAGAGTTTATAGCTCATGTATGCCATTAATTACAAATAGTAAGAAAAGGAGATATCACTACGTGCTGGTGAGCGTTTCTAAAGGAGACTGCCAGTAGCTAGCTTGCTTTTTAGTTCATTTTAGTTTGAAATCTTAATGGGTGACTTACGTCCCTCTTTAGACTTACTTCTTCATAATAAACCCAATTTTATTTTTCCAATATCCCATCTGGTGTGGGCCAGATATGAGCCAGGCCTTTTGCAGAAGCAGCACTCACTTTGCACGAACTTTCTCTCAGAAATGAGTTTCTATAAAGAACGGGGTTTTTTATGCAAGCATTGATTCAGTTTGACAAGTACTTGGAAGTCCTGCTAAAACCCAAATCTGCATATTATTTCCTAGGATGATTAAAAGAAACTCGGAGAATCAGATTATGGAGAGCAGCAGCATGGTCTTGTTCTGTCTACTTAAAAACTCGGGTCTAAATTATTTATCTTCTGGAGCTTGCAGGCTCTGAGGGAGCAGCGTTACCCTCTCCCTCTTCACTCTTCTCCAGACCTTTTCCTCCCATTGTCGAATGTTACATCAACGCACCATTTCCCAGAAAATGGAAACTGAACTGCCACCGCTCATAGCAGTACATTTAGCTATAACCTTCTACCCACTTCAAGAATTATCTGCCAGGGTGGTGAATTTTGGCATAAACACAGACGGACTTCTGTGAGCAGCACAACCAATAAAACCTACTTTCCTGTGGAGTCCCAGAGAGCCAATAACGGCTAGACTTGCCCAAGTCCACAAAAATACCCTCCGAACTTGCTGCACTGTAACACCACCATAGGACACAACATAACTAGTGAAGGCAGAGTTACACTGGGAAAACCTCGCTGGTGGCAACAGATTTTTCATGAGCACTGTTGTGCAACAGATAGAATGGGTGCTATATAAAAAGGTCGACGCTGATGCACGTCTTTCAGGAAAAAGACAAGTTGTCTGCTAGTCTGCAGCTATCCAGAAGTATTTCTCATATTCAAAGATGAGATGCTGCCAAAAACTCAGCCTCTAGAAGAGAAGTGATGAGCTACCTGTCTTTCGGCACCAGCAGAAACGGTAAGGCACGTATTTATAACCTCCAGCAGACTAAATCAGCTATGACTGTGCAGCAAAGACCTGAGAGCAAAAAGGGAAGAGCAGATCTGCTTACTGATGACTTTAGGGGAGCATGTCACCTGCTGACTCACCTCCATCATTTACTTGCTTGGATTAGAGTTTCTTTCAATTGTAAATGAAGGCATCTCACCAGCAAGAGGTGACCTAGCTTGAACTGGGCTGACCCGCAAGAACCGAGTGGTGAGGATTTAAGTCTACATGAATACGCTGGCATAGTCCCAAACTTACAATTCAACCTTCCACAACTGACTGTAGTGTGGTTGTCAGAAAACGACCTTGCTGCCTTTGGCTAGATATGTCAAAAATCTTCTTTCAAAGGCATACAGCCAACAGCAGCAGAGCTTGTATGGCAGGTCCAAAAGTCCCAGGGCAGTTCCTACCATTTTTGACACCACAGCTAAACCTGAAAGTACATTGTTTGGTACCTAAATTGACAATGATAAATATAGCCATTTAATCCGTATACAACTAAGATTCTGAGAGTCTTGTGCTGGGTTACAGACAGACAAACATCACAAAAGAAAAACCAAGTTCAGAGAAGAAAAGGGGGGGTTATTACCTTCCAAGTCTATGGCACCAGCAGCCCTGGGTGCCTCCTGATCTCAATTCTTTGTCCTCCTCGTCCACTGGTTAGGCTTGTTTCACTACAGCCAGCTTTGCAAGCACAGCACTTCCCTTCAGAAACCTGAAGTTAACTTCTTTTATTTAGTATTTTCAGTCTTTCATCAAAACATATGTTCATAAGCTTTCACTAAGAAGGGCGCTGCACTTGCAATAAAAAAAAAAGTGCCCCGTGTACTTCCTTATGAGAACAACGTTCAAACATGTCAGCTCGCTTATAAAAAGCAGAAAGGGTAGGGCCGGCCTCTCCTGCACGTGACTTGTTCTCGGCAGTGCACTAGGCAAGGGGAAAAAGTCTATAGTTCTTTGTGACTTCTTGCCAAATGCTATCTTTTTTTTTTTTTCTTCCGAAGCCTCTTTTCTTTCATGGTGCAGGTCAAATTGAATAATTGTTTTGATACAGGAAGGTTTTTTTAAGTATTCTGAAAAGTTATACCTCTTCTTCTACAAACTAGTGTACGTTTTTTCATATGTTGTTGCATATTTTTTTTTTTAAATCATGTTAAACGTTAATTAGGTAAGATTGGTAAGACAGCTGTTACAGCATCACGGTATTGCTCGTGTAACTCGTGGACCAAAATTGTGATTTTGTTACCCGGATAACTAAGCCCAAGTTAGTCGGATCAGAAGCACGCTTCCATTTTGAGAGGGCTTTTCACTATCTTCCATTTTCGAAATAAGCTTGTAGATGAAGTTGCAGGCTAGGAGGGGTCCGATGGCGATGCAACATGATCGCTTGCATTTATCTGTTGAAGAGAAACAGCTTTAGGAGGTGCAGAAGGGTTTCTGCCTGGGAGGAGACCCCTTCTCAGGAACAAAGGCACTTGAGGCTGAGCCCTCATCTGAGGCTGTTGTACGGAAAAGGTCTGTCTGGTGCCTTTCCTGCGAATGGAGGAATTTACTAGTAGGAACAGACATATAAGCAGAGCCAACTTTGGCGTTTCCAGGGAATAGCGGCTTGGAGTTCACTTATACGTTGCAGGCTTATAGAAGCTTTTTTGTTCTTGTTCACTGAGGCTTTCCGTTTCCTTCCTGCTTTCCTAGGGCCAACTGACCTGAGAGCAATAATAGCAGATGGAAAGCCTGTGTATTACGGATTATTAATGATCTGTCATTCCATGGACTGCAAAAATTTCAATTCTCGTTTTCTTTTCAAACATATGCCGTACTCCGGTGCAGAATATACTTTCTTCAGTACCAAGAGGGGGAAAAAAAGCAGTGTTTGAGGCCCAGAAAAGGGAAGAGTAGACGGCTGGAAGCATGAAAGAAGAGCAACCACCCCTTTAAAAGTGCGATTTTGTATTTTATAGCACCAGTCGGAAAGTGAGAGGAACGAGAAAAAACAATCTAATGTTAACTCTGCTCCCTTTTATCTGCTCAATTACTATAGAAGTTATCATGACAAAGCAGGCAACAATTAGTCATTTTCCACTCAGCACTTGCATTGTCCTTATAACTGGAGCTGGATGTATAGCCCTGCATAACTTTTGAAATATACTGGCAAATCCAAGTTTTGATTTGATTTTATCTGATTTGATTGAGGCAGCATCGCTGCCCATGGAGCAATGACCTCTTCCAGCATCCAGCTACTCACCCAACCCATCGCCTCCATCACTCTCTGCCGTTTTCCACCTCAGATCCAGAATATCCCTATACCCTTGAGAGCTGCCATTCTGGTCATCATTTTGAATTGCTGAGAAATCAAGATACCTGGATTCTTTTAAACCCCTGATGGTATTTAGGAAAGAGTGCGGCTGTCCGTGTTTTCAAATTGTGAGCCGTATCTGAGCACAGGAAAATCTGTAGCCAGTTTTCTGCTTTGGCTCTGGGTTCCTAAAATCTCTGGGTGGAGGGGCCTGACTTTGTCCCTTATGGAACAATATTAGGAACAGGGATATTTCTAAGCATGTTACAGCCGGGCTGAGCAGATGTGGGTGTAAGGCAAGGCTCGCTCTGACCGGGACACCTTTTTTCATTTTGGCAATAGCTTTTTCAAACAAACAGAACTGGAAACAGTCCCAGAGGAGGCACGCTGGATGTAAAAAGGAAACTCTCAGAGATACAACACAATATATTTTTAATGCGTTTTAATTATTTTTGCTTCATTGTGCTTCTCTCTTTTCCTCCCACTGCTTTGTCTGCCAAAGATGATTTATTTTAATAGCCTTTCCTGAAAGTGGATAGAATAGCAAACAGCCTGAATAACGGCAGTATAATTCACTGCTTTTACAGGAGGTTCACATTTGGTTTCTCTTTCGCTTCTCAGTCCCTTCCTGATTTTCTCACATTAAGACCTAAACTAGGTTCTCTGTCTTGCTTGTATTGTGGATTTTGTATCATGGATTTTATTTTCCTGGAAAACCCTTTTATTATCTTCTTAGGTTTCTTACCTTTTCTGTTGCCATCTATCTTGTCCAAATCCTCCAGCCCTTTTTTAATTGCCTCATTTACCTTCAGCTAGCCCAGCCAAACACTTGATGTTGACTTACGCAGTGCTCCAAAGGGGATAAACTGCTTTAAGGGTTTTTTCCATTTCCCACCTTGGGCAAACTTAGGTGAGGTATAAGCTAGTTTCGGTTTTGTTTCTCCTTATTTTCCAGCCTAAAATCTTTGATATCCAAACCTTTGATTGACACTTAAAAACCATGGTTTCCACTGACTTTCAGAGTGCCTGCGAGGATTGATTTTTATGATATGTATCGAGCCAAAAGTATAAGAATATTCCCCTCAAAAACTGGGAAGAGCTTGTGATCTCTGCTGAGAGAAATGAATTGTTTCCAGGAGGGAAAAATAAATAAAAGAGGAAAAAAACCTGTTTTGAGAGATAGAAAGGCTTGGGTCTGGGGTTTTTTTTCCCACCAGAAACAACATCAGCATTTGCCCATTCTGAGTTTAAAAGATCTAAAGCAATTTCAGTATTTAATCGGTTCTTGCCCTGCAAGTTTGAAACGGCTGAGGGTAACATGACCCGGTCATTCTCGCTAAAGGAGATTTTTCTGACTGTGAAATCTAGAAACTGGCTCCTTCCACTAAAGAAGGGTAGAAGAGAAAGAAAACGAAGACCCACCAAACAAGGCAGACCGATCTACCCTGGTCATCAGCCAAACTTCAGAAGAGAGTCATGAATTAAAGGAGCTCTCGGCAGCTCCGGGGGCCTTCGAGCAGAAGCTGAGCATAGCAGGGACGGACTCCAGGGGGGTAAGTGGTGCCTCCCCACATCTGCTACAAAATACCTGCATCTTTTTCGGTACAAAAGGGCTGCTGCCACGCAGACTGTGGGCTTTCTGACCGCTCAAGGTCTAGGCCATCAGAGGGACAGGGGGCTTGCAGCAGCGGGGAACACCAGTCCGGCCTTACAGGGTGGAAATGGTTCGAGCTGGGGCAGGACGCCCCCCAGAGCAGCGCGTCTAGAAGAATCGCCCTGGGAAGGTGAAGGCGGGGGCTGTTGTGGGGTAGGAGGTGGGGGGGATGCAAGCAGGTCCCTGCAGGTGGGG